>CM055121.1:377402547-377710047 GCA_029206835.1 Rana muscosa | reverse complement strand
GCTGCGCTCCGCTCAGTCAGCGGAGATTCGACGGGGGGTAGGTGAGTATCGGCGTATAACACGCACCCACGATTTTCCCCTGATTTTAAGGGGAAAAAAGTGCGTGTTATACGCCAATAAATACGGTAGTTTGGGGGGATAAAGGTTGGTTTTTACATAGCAGCGCATAAGTCTCTCTTATCATTTTAATGGCTGTCCAATAGTAAGCCTATGGGTCACCTCACCACCCAGGCTTTCTATCTGTTGTCGGCACTCTCTCCAGTCCCCTGAAGCCGGCCGCTGGGGAGATCACATAACCGGACCAGAGCACTCTGAGAATAGGTAAGCATATGCATCATCCTTTTACAGGGTAGTTAGTATAGGAGGTAGAATGTGGGTGGGAGAATTTTTAAGCTTAGTTAGTTGTAGCCTGGACTTCTACTTTAATCTTGTCTTATATGAAGCTTGTATTATTTCCATACTGGTATGCATCTATATACTTATGGCTAATGGTATATGCTGGGTTCAGTAGTAGTTCTGCTCTCAATTACTTTGATTAGATTACTGATTAACCACTTCAATACACCACTTCAATATAAGGCACGTAAACCCCCTTCTTACCCAGACCAATTTTCAGCTTTTGGTGCTCTCACATTTTGAATGACAATTACTCAGTCATGCAACACTGTACCCAAATAAAATTTGCGTCCTTTTTTTTCCACACAAATAGAGCTTTCTTTTGGTGGTATTTAATCACTAGTGGATTTTTTATTTTTTTGTGCTATAAATAAAAAAAGACCGTCAATTTTGTGAAAATTTGCCCTTTTCTTTGTTTCTGTCATAAAATGTAGCAAAATTAGTAATTTTTCTTCATAAATTTTGGCCAAAATTTATACTGCTACATATCTTTGGTAAAAATAACCCAAATTAGTGTATATTATTTGGTCTTTGTGAAAGTTATAGAGTCTACAAACTATGGTGTCAATCCCTGAAAATGTATCAATCTGATCACACCTGAAGTACTGACGGCCTATCTTATTTCTTGAGATACTAACAAGTCATAAAAGTACAAATACCCCCCAAATTACCCCTTTTTAGAAAGTAGACATTCCAAGGTATTAATGTAAGTGAGTTGGTGAGTTGGTGAGTTTTTTTAAGTTGTAATTTTTTCTCACAATTCTTTGCAAAATTAAGATTTTTTTTTTTTTTTACAAAATTGTCATATTAACTGGTTATTTCTCTCACAGAGCATATGCATACAACAAATTACACCCCAAAATACATTCTTCTACTTCTCCTGAGTATGGGGATACCACATGTGTGGGACTTTTACACAGCCTGGCCACATACAAAGGCCCAACATTGAAGTAGCACCATCAGGCGATCTACGAGCATAAATTGCACATCTCATTTCTCAACCACCAGGACAATGGAATTGCCCACAAAATGACCCCATTTTGGAAAGCTAACACCCCAACGTATAATCTATGAGGCATAATGAGTCTTTTGAACGGTTATTTTTTTTCCCAGCAGTTTTTGGAAAATGTGGGAAAAAAATGAAAACACATTTTATTTACACAAAATTGTCCATTTATAAGGTATTTCCAACACATAGCAAATACATAGCAAAAATGACACCCCAAAATACATTCTGCTACTCCTCCTGAGTATGGGGATACCACATGTGTGAGACTTTTACACAGCTTGGCCACATACAGAGGCCCAACATTCAAGTAGCGCCATCAGGCATTTTAGGAGCATACTTTACATATATACCGTATTTATCGGCGTATAACACGCACAGGCGTATAACACGCACCCTAACTTTAAGAGGGAAGTTTCAGGAAAAAAACTTTCCACGGCACCCTGCGTATAACACGCAGGCACAGTTTATCCTCTATTTTCAGGGTAAAAAAGTGAGTGTTATACGCCAATAAATACAGTAATTTCCTGGCAACCTATCATTTTTTGAAGGCCCTTCATATTTCTAACACATAGCATGTACATACCAAGAATTACAATCCAAAATGGATTCTATTGCGGAAAGGGTAAAAAAAAAGTATTACCTGTGCTTTTAGTAGTGTCCCCAGAAGCGAGCACTGGTCCAGGCAGCAGTCGGGGGATGTGCTTAGCGACAGCAATAGTAATTATCCAGGCAGCAGGCAGGAATATTGTCTATGGTCAGCACAAGGATATTGTCAGCACAGCCAAAGCATTTGTCCATAGAAATTGTCCAGGCAGAGAAAGCCAGCACAGCCATAATATTGGTCCTGGTACACTGTTACCTGCGGACACTCATTATTGTACAGCTCTCCAGCCCTTCATAAACATACTGCCTCTTGCTACAGCTAAATATTTGCATAGTCCAGGTAGCAGACAGTGGTGTGGTCTGTTCATGCGGCAGGCAAAGGCATGATGGCAGTAAGTCAGCAGCAGGCTGAGGGTGGCAATCGGGTAAGATCTGTGCACAGGGGCACAGGCTTCGACCCAACCAAATCTCTATGAAGCCTCCGGACTCCAGACCCTAATCCTGAAATTAAACCCGGAGAAAACAAATAAAAATGTTTTCTCCATCTGGAAAAACTATTCTGGAGCCCCTCACATATGGGAGACCCCTGTGTACTACAGTAGCAGGGCAACAGATCAGTACAAGCGGTAGGCAAAAGCATAGTTGATAGATGAGGGACGTGACTACTTCTGAGAATTGTAGGAAGGGGGCTGGGTTGTCTGTGGATTTGGTGTAGACCAGGGGTCTCCAAACTTTTCAAGACAAGGGCCACATTGTAGATTTTACAAGTACTCGGGGGCCGAAAACGTCTGCACGTCTGTCTCCCCAATATATTAGTGTCCCCAATATATCAGTGTCCCCAGCATAATTTTCCCAGCATAGGTGTCCCCAGCATACTTTTCCCAGCATAGGTGTCCCCAGCATAATTTTCCCAGCATTGGTGTCCCCAGCATAATTTTCCCAGCATTGGTGTCCCCAGCATAATTTTCCCAGCATAGGTGTCCCCAGCATAATTTTCCCAGCATAGGTGTCCCCAGCATAATTTTCCCAGCATAGGTGTCCCCAGCATAATTTTTCCCACCATAGGTGTCCCCAGCATAGGTGTCCCCAGCATACTTTTCCCAGCATAGGTGTCTCCAGCATAATTTTTCCCAGCATAGGTGTCCCCAGCATGGTTTTCCTAGCATAGGTGTCCCCAGCATAATTTTCCCAGCATAGGTGTCCCCAGCATAATTTTCCCAGCATAGGTGTCCCCAGCATAATTTTCCCAGCATAGGTGTCCCCAGCATAATTTTCCCAGCATAGGTGTCCCCAGCATAGGTGTCCCCAGCATGGTTTTCCCAGCATAGGTGTCCCCAGCATAATTTTCCCAGCATAGGTGTCCCCAGCATAATTTTCCCAGCATAGGTGTCCCCAGCATAATTTTTCCCACCATAGGTGTCCCCAGCATAGGTGTCCCCAGCATACTTTTCCCAGCATAGGTGTCTCCAGCATAATTTTTCCCAGCATAGGTGTCCCCAGCATGGTTTTCCTAGCATAGGTGTCCCCAGCATAATTTTCCCAGCATAGGTGTCCCCAGCATACTTTTCCCAGCATAGGTGTCTCCAGCATAATTTTTCCCAGCATAGGTGTCCCCAGCATAGGTGTCCCCAGCATGGTTTTCCTAGCATAGGTGTCCCCAGCATAATTTTCCCAGCATAGGTGTCCCCAGCATAATTTTCCAGCATAGGTGTCCCCAGCATAATTTTCCCAGCATAGGTGTCTCCAGCATAATTTTTCCCAGCATAGGTGTCCCCAGCATAATTTTTCCCAGCATAGGTGTCCCCAGCATAAGTTTTCCCAGCATAGGTGTCCCCAGCATAAGTTTTCCCAGCATAGGTGTCCCCAGCATAATTTTCCCAGCATAGGTGTCCCCAGCATAATTTTGCCAGCATAGGTGTCCCCAGCATAATTTTCCCAGCATAGGTGTCCCCAGCATAATTTTCCCAGCATAGGTGTCCCCAGCATAATTTTTCCCACCATAGGTGTCCCCAGCATAGGTGTCCCCAGCATACTTTTCCCAGCATAGGTGTCTCCAGCATAATTTTTCCCAGCATAGGTGTCCCCAGCATGGTTTTCCTAGCATAGGTGTCCCCAGCATAATTTTCCCAGCATAGGTGTCCCCAGCATAATTTTCCCAGCATAGGTGTCCCCAGCATAATTTTTCCCAGCATAGGTGTCCCCAGCATAATTTTCCCAGCATAGGTGTCCCCAGCATAATTTTTCCCACCATAGGTGTCCCCAGCATAATTTTTCCCACCATAGGTGTCCCCAGCATAATTTTTCCCAGCATAGGTGTCCCCAGCATACTTTTCCCAGCATAGGTGTCTCCAGCATAATTTTTCCCAGCATAGGTGTCCCCAGCATAGGTGTCCCCAGCATGGTTTTCCTAGCATAGGTGTCCCCAGCATAATTTTCCCAGCATAGGTGTCCCCAGCATAATTTTCTCAGCATAGGTGTCCCCAGCATAATTTTCCCAGCATAGGTGTCTCCAGCATAATTTTCCCAGCATAGGTGTCTCCAGCATAATTTTTCCCAGCATAGGTGTCCCCAGCATAATTTTTCCCAGCATAGGTGTCCCCAGCATAAGTTTTCCCAGCATAGGTGTCCCCAGCATAATTTTCCCAGCATAGGTGTCCCCAGCATAATTTTTCCCACCATAGGTGTCCCCAGCATAATTTTTCCCACCATAGGTGTCCCCAGCATAGGTGTCCCCAGCATACTTTTCCCAGCATAGGTGTCTCCAGCATAATTTTTCCCAGCATAGGTGTCCCCAGCATGGTTTTCCTAGCATAGGTGTCCCCAGCATAATTTTCCCAGCATAGGTGTCCCCAGCATAATTTTCCCAGCATAGGTGTCCCCAGCATAATTTTTCCCAGCATAGGTGTCCCCAGCAAAATTTTTCCCAGCATAGGTGTCCCCAGCAAAATTTTCCCAGCATAGGTGTCTCCAGCATAGTTTTCACAGCATAGGTGTCCCCAGCAAAATTTTCCCAGCATAGGTGTCTCCAGCATAGTTTTCCCAGCATAGGTGTCCCCAGCATAGTTTTCCCAGCATAGGTGTCTCCAGCATAGTTTTCCCAGCATAGGTGTCCCCAGCATAGTTTTCCCAGCATAGGTGTCCCCAGCATAAGTTTTCCCAGCATAGGTGTCCCCAGTATAATTTTCCCAGCATAGGTGTCCCCAGCATAATTTTCCCAGCATAGGTGTCCCCAGCATAATTTTCCCAGCATAGGTGTCCCCAGTATAGTTTTCCCAGCATAGGTGTCCCCAGCATAGGTGTCCCCAGCATAATTTTCCCAGCATAGGTGTCCCCAGCATAAGTGTCCCCAGCATACATGTCCCCATTATCAGTGTCCCCTGTACATGTACATATTTATGCCCATTTGACACTTTCCTGTACAAGCCGACTTCTTCACTGTAGGAGCCGACTTCAGCTCTCCTGCACCTCCCGACTCCCGCCCACTGCTACACACACAGGCTGTAAGGTGGAAGGATTCCTAATGAAAACAGCGGGCGGGAAGCCAGGAGGTGCCACGCTGACGACGTCACTGCAGCCAATCCTCAGCTCAGCACTGCAGCCAATCCTCTGGTAGCACGGGAGGGTGTGCGGGGAGCGGCTTTTTGTCCTGGACCTGCCAGACATAGACTGCCGATAACAGCAGCTGCTTTTAAAAGCCAGCAGATCGGCAGTGCTGTGTTGGCAGAGTCTGTGCAAGCTGGGGGCCGGACAAAACACACCCGCGGGCCGGATGTGGCCCGCGGGCCGGGGTTTGGAGACCCCTGGTGTAGACTATGTAGGAATTATAAATGGCCAAATGGATGAGATAAATTGCTACCTTCTTGTACCAGAATCGGGACCTCCTAATGGACAAATAGGGCTGAATCATTTGGTCATTGAAATCCCCCCCCCCCCCCCATGTAGAGATTATAGTCTTGGACACATGTCGGCTTTTCAATGGGACCTCGTCGTCTTCGCTGAACTACAACTGCAGTGTTAGTTATCATGAATGGTGGACATCATGTGCACGTCCCTGTTATCCTTCCACCTCAAGGCCAGCACTTCGTTGCACCTCAGTGTTGCTCTTTCCCCCCTTCGCAGCTTTTTGTTCACAATGGGTTGTGGGATGCTCTTTCTATTTTTTCTGGAGGTTCCGCAGGCCAGGGTTTTTTTGATGTACAAGTGTCTGAAAAGGGGCAGGCTGGTATAAAAGTTGTCAAGGTATATATATATATATATATATATATATATATATATATATATATATATATATATATTATCCTTTTTTTAGAAGTGGGTAAGCCAGGTCCCATACAATTTTTCCAGCTGTGCCCATGTAGGCCGGGCACTCAGGGGGCTGAAGCTGGGAATCTCTTCCTTCATATATGCGGAACGCATAAATATATCCCGTGGCTCTCTCACAGAGCTTGTAAATTTTTACTCCATATTTGGCATTTTTGCTAGGAATATATTGTTTTATTCCTAGCCTGCCTGAAAAGGGTACCAGGAACTCATCCACATATATATGTTTCTCGGGGACATAAATTTCCTTTCCAATCGATTTGCAGAACTCTATCAGTGGGCGAAGTTTATACAGCTTATCGGAATCTGGATGATTGCGGGGAGGGCACTGGGTGTTGTCATTAAAATTAAAGAATCTCATTATCATCTCATATCGGGACCTGGGCATTACGGCAGAATACATGGGCATGTGGTAGATGGGTTTCATGGACCAATAGGCATGTCCTTGATTTTTTTTTGTAAGCCCCATGTTTATGGTGAGGCCCATAAACAATTTGAACTCCTCCAAATTCAGATCTCTCCACTATAATTGACGGGCATAAGATGATTGGGGGGTGTTGGCAATATACTGCATATAAGTTTGTCTGGTCCACAATGAACTGCAGAATAGTGTCGGGCAAAAACAGATGAAAGTAATTGATCTCTGTGAAATTTTGGGTGTTGGCCTGCACACCTGGCTGTGCTGTGAAAGGGGGAATAATTGGTGATCCCGAGTCGGAAGGCAGCCATGTTGGGTTGGCAAGACCATCTGGCATGTATGTAGCGGCCCTGGCTCTTGGGGGACGTGACATTCCAGTAGTTGGGGGAGTTTAATTTCCTGTGCTGGTACTCAGGTGTGATGTGGCAGCACCGGTACTGGCCCTGGGCATTTGTTTGCGGGCCTTTCGCTGGCGGCAGCACTGGTACTGGGCCTTTGTTCCTGGGGCCTATTGCTGGCGGCAGCACTGGTACTGGGCCTTTGTTCCCGGGGCCTATTGCTGGTGGCAGCGCTGGTACTGGGCCTTTGTTCCTGGGGCCTATTGCTGGCGGCAGCACTGGTACTGGGCCTTTGTTCCCGGGGCCTATTGCTGGTGGCAGCGCTGGTACTGGGTCTGGTACTGGGCCTGGGAATATAATCCTGGTTGCTGGTGGCTGCCTGGTTTCCAGAGTGCCGTGCCCTTTTAGGAGGGACCTATTCTTCATCCGAATCGTTACTATATTCGATCGGTTCAAATTCCGAATTTGATTCAGAATCAGGGTTGGAATCTGATGGTAATTCCCGGTGCTCTCATCAGTCATGGAGAGGATCTGGAACGCCTCCTCACTGGTATAGACTCTTTTTGACATGGCTGTGTTGCGGGTAGCTGTGCGACAGGTGACAGATGGGTGGTAGGTGACGGTCACTGATGGGCTGTGCGATGAGTGGCAGGTGACGTTCACTGATAGGTGATGATGGTGTGATGGAAGATGGTCACTGATGGGTGACAGGCGATGGTCACTGATGGGTGACAGGCCACGGACAGTGACGGGTGATGGTCACAGATGGGTGACAGGCCACGGTCACTGATGGGTGATGGGTGACAGGCCACGGTCACTGATGGGTGACAGGGCACAGTCACTGATGGGTGACAGGGCACGGTCACTGATGGGTGACAGGGCACGGTCACTGATGGGTGACGGGTGATGGGTGACAGGCCACGGTCACCGATGGATGATGGGTGCACCGCTGATGGTCACTAATGGGTGACGGGTGACAGGGCACGGTCACTGATGGGTGACAGGGCACGGTCACTGATGGGTGACAGGGCACGGTCACTGATGGGTAACGGGTGACAGGCCACGGTCACTGATGGATGATGGGTGCACCGCTGATGGTCACTGATGGGTGACGGGTGACAGGGCACGGTCACTGATGGGTGATGGGTGACAGGGCACGGTCACTGATGGGTGATGAGAGACAGGGCACGGTCACTGATGGGTGATGAGAGACGGTTGCAAAGCTGATGGTCACTGAGGGCAGTCTCTTATGTGACAGGTGCACTTTATGGGGTGACTGTTGGGTGACAGATGACAATTGGGGGGGGCGATGGGACAGGTGTGGTGTTGGTGCAGACACTACTAAACATAGATCTGTAACTCACTGCTCCTGGCTCTTCTCTCCTCACACTGGAAATGCTGTGTGATGACAGAAGAGCTGGCAACAGTTAGTAACAATTCTTTGTTTACAGTTAGTGATCAGGCTGTGAATGGATCACAGCCGATCACATGGTACACAGCCCTGACCAATGGCTGTGTACTATCGTTGGTGATGAGCAGTGTTCCCGGGAACACGCTGCCACCGACAGACACGCGCTCGCGATCTTGCGCATGCGCCGTGTCAAATGGGGCATTACCATCCGTGATCAGCCGTGACTTCATCACGGCCGATCACGTGGTAAACAGCACTTGCTGGCGGCTGTTCACCCCTGTCGGTGACGAGCGGTGTCTCAGTGACACGGCGCCACCGACAGTACAGGGATGCGCGCACGGGATCGCGCGCATTCCCTGTTTAAAGGGGCCAACGTCATATGACGTCCGGTCAGATCAATAGCGTCTTCCGCCCGCCGTCATTTGACGGTGGGCGGTGGACAAGTGGTTAATTTCCCAGGAAGGCAAATGTCCTGGATGAAGACACTGCCAACTTTATTATCAAACCCACTCTTCCACCTAGCAAAGGTTCTGGTTCTCTTATTTACCTACAGGTTTAGCGCAATATTCTGTTTGGCAAGGGTCATTTGTCATTACCCTCCACTAGGGATGAGCTTCGTGTTCGAGTCGAACATACGTTCGACTCGAACATCGGCTGTTCGATCGTTCGACGAAGATCGAACGATTTGGGCCGTTCGCGCCAAATTCGAGTGACGCGAACGGCCCACAATGCACTACGCCATCGCAGTGTCATCCAGGCGCTGTGATTGGCCAAGCATGCACTGTGACCCCGCATGCTTGGCCAATCACAGCGCCGGCAGCGAGGAGAGCAATGATTGGCCACAGGCAGGATGCCTGTGGCCAATTATTGCTGAGGGTGTTTAGTACACGCCCCACACTATAAAAGGCCGCCAGCACGGCGGCCTAGTGTAGTGTGTTCCGGAGCAGGGAAAGACAAGCATAGGCAGGGACAGTGACATTTCTTTCTTTCTTGCTTAACCTGGATTCCTTTAGTTTAGGGAAAGAGAAGGATAGGTAGGGAGAGTGTCAGTGTGTTTTACTGTGCGAGTCCTTGTTTCTAGGGACAAAGATGGAAAGTGAGGGGAATTCTCCTTGTGCTATAGTGTGCTTTAAAAAAACATTTTTTCTAGGGACAGAAAACTCTAGGTAGGGAGAGTGTCAGTTTCTTTCACTGTGCGAGTCCTTGTTTCTAGGGACAAAGAAGGAAAGTGAGGGGAATTCTCCTTGTGCTATAGTGTGCTTTAAAAAAACATTTTTTCTAGGGACAGAAAACTCTAGGTAGGGAGAGTGTCAGTTTCTTTCACTGTGCGAGTCCTTGTTTCTAGGGACAAAGAAGGAAAGTGAGGGGAATTCTCCTTGTGCTATAGTGTGCTTTAAAAAAACATTTTTTCTAGGGACAGAAAACTCTAGGTAGGGAGAGTGTCAGTTTCTTTCACTGTGCGAGTCCTTGTTTCTAGGGACAAAGAAGGAAAGTGAGGGGAATTCTCCTTGTGCTATAGTGTGCTTTAAAAAAACATTTTTTCTAGGGACAGAAAACTCTAGGTAGGGAGAGTGTCAGTTTCTTTCACTGTGCGAGTCCTTGTTTCTAGGGACAAAGAAGGAAAGTGAGGGGAATTCTCCTTGTGCTATAGTGTGCTTTAAAAAAACATTTTTTCGAGGGACAGAAAACTCTAGGTAGGGAGAGTGTCAGTTTCTTTCACTGTGCGAGTCCTTGTTTCTAGGGACAAAGAAGGAAAGTGAGGGGAATTCTCCTTGTGCTATAGTGTGCTTTAAAAAAACATTTTTTCTAGGGACAGAAAACTCTAGGTAGGGAGAGTGTCAGTTTCTTTCACTGTGCGAGTCCTTGTTTCTAGGGACAAAGAAGGAAAGTGAGGGGAATTCTCCTTGTGCTATAGTGTGCTTTAAAAAAACATTTTTTCTAGGGACAGAAAACTCTAGGTAGGGAGAGTGTCAGTTTCTTTCACTGTGCGAGTCCTTGTTTCTAGGGGACAAAGAAGGAAAGTGAGGGGAATTCTCCTTGTGCTATAGTGTGCTTTAAAAAAACATTTTTTCTAGGGACAGAAAATTCTAGGTAGGGAGAGTGTCAGTTTCTTTCACTGTGCGAGTCCTTGTTTCTAGGGACAAAGAAGGAAAGTGAGGGGAATTCTCCTTGTGCTATAGTGTGCTTTAAAAAAACATTTTTTCTAGGGACAGAAAACTCTAGGTAGGGAGAGTGTCAGTTTCTTTCACTGTGCGAGTCCTTGTTTCTAGGGACAAAGAAGGAAAGTGAGGGGAATTCTCCTTGTGCTATAGTGTGCTTTAAAAAAACATTTTTTCTAGGGACAGAAAATTCTAGGTAGGGAGAGTGTCAGTTTCTTTCACTGTGCGAGTCCTTGTTTCTAGGGACAAAGAAGGAAAGTGAGGGGAATTCTCCTTGTGCTATAGTGTGCTAAAGCATTCCTCATCAACCATCTTTGAAATCCTTGTTTTTTGGACAGTCAGGGAAATTGTCGTTGTGCTATTCTGTGCAAAAGCAATCATCCTCAACCATATTTAGAAATCCTTAAGTAAAGGGACAGAGAAGGACACCTGAAGGTAGCCCTTATTGCTTTTTTCCCATCTCCCTGCAGGCCATCTATTAGAATGTCTGGAAGGCAAACAAGGAGAGGCAGACAGTCAGGAGGCAATAAAAGAGGGCAAGCAGGCTCTGTGTCTGGGGGCAACAGTGCTGGTCGTGGATGCGGTGCATTGTCATCAGCACATGGCCATGGGACACGCTTGTCCTTCTTTTCGGCAGCTGGACATGTTGAGCCACATCATGCCGAAGACTTGGTAGAGTGGATGACCAAGCCCTCCTCCTCCTCCTCATCCTCTCTCACCCAGGCTCAGGGTACTGGCAAAGCAGCTGCCAAAGCGTCCTCTTCCCTGGTATCAATGTCAGACTCATCATCAGTCACTCCTTCCCTAGACCCACCATGTCCTCCTCCTGAGGAGTCCCCCGAACTGTTTGAGCACAGTGTTGGGTACATGCTCCAGGAGGATGCCCAGCGTTTCGAAGGGTCTGATGATGAAACCCAGCTACAGGAAGGCAGTAGCGTGAGAGCAGACAGAGGGGATGCTCAAGAAGGACACCAATCTGGCAGTCATGTTCCAGCAGCTGCAGCATACTGCCAGATTGGCTCCAGTGATGAGGAGGGAGGGGATGATGAGGTCACTGACTCCACGTGGGTGCCTAATAGGAGAGAGGAGGAGGAGGAGGATGAGGCGGAGGCACATCTCCAACGAGGCAGGATGCCCTTTGGTGGCCAGCGTAAGGGCAGTACACCGACGGAATCACACCGCAGAGCTCCGCCTGTGCAGGGCGCTGCCTCTGCCCGTCATTCAAAAAGTTCCTTGGTGTGGGCCTTTTTTGAGGCTAGTGCATCAGATCGCACAGCTGCTGTTTGCAACATATGTCTCAAGCGTATATCGCGTGGCCAAAACATCAGCCGCTTGGGTACCACATGCCTGACCAGACATATGTTGACCTGCCATGCAGCTCGTTGGCAAGCCTACCTCAAAGACCCACACCAAAGAACAAAGCGGACCTCTCCTTGCACCGCATCAGCTGGGATCTCCAACCCCACTATAACTTCAGTCCTCTCTGAAACATGCACTGAGAGGAATGAAGGTGTAGAATTAGGTGTGTCACAGCCAAGTACTTGCGGCCACTCTGCTAGCAGTACACCGACGTCCGATTCTAGCAGGCAAATTTCCCTGCCCCAGCTGCTGGACCGTCGAAAGAAGTTCACTCCCAGCCATCCACATGCCCAGCGGTTGAATGCTAGCTTGGCTAAATTGCTAGCGCTTCAACTGCTGCCTTTTCAGTTGGTAGACTCGGCCCCCTTCCGTGAGTTTCTGCAATGTGCGGTTCCTCAGTGGCAGGTTCCCAAACGCCACTTTTTCTCACGGAAGGCTATTCCGGCTCTCTACCGGCATGTGGAAGGCAATGTCTTGGCCTCGCTGGACAGGGCGGTCAGCGGTAAGGTGCATATTACCGCTGACTCATGGTCCAGCAGGCATGGACAGGGACGTTACCTTTCTTTCACGGCCCATTGGGTCACTCTTTTGGCAGCTGGGAAGGATGCAGGACAAGGTGCAGTAGTGTTGGAGGTTGTTCCACCGCCACGCCTCCAAAATGCTACTACTGGTTGTGACACACCTCTCTCCTCCACCCCCTCCTCTTCTTCTTCCTCCATGGCCTCTTCCTGTGGTTTGTCCTATGAACCAGCGGTGCTCCGTAGCCGTTCACGGGGCTACGCAAGTACGCAGGCAAAAAGATGCCATGCCGTGCTTGCGCTGGTGTGTTTGGGGGACAGAAGCCACACTGGGGCAGAGGTCCTGTCTGCTCTGCAGGGCCAGGCCGAGAGGTGGTTGACGCCACGCCAGCTTAAGCCAGGAATGGTGGTTTGCGACAATGGCACCAACCTCCTCTCCGCCCTCCGACAGGGACAACTGACCCATGTGCCCTGTGTGGCTCACGTCCTTAACCTGGTGGTGCAGCGGTTCTTGGGCAGGTACCCGGGCTTACAGGATGTCCTGAGGCAGGCCAGGAAAGTCTGTGTGCATTTCCGCAGATCTTATAATGCCAGTGCTCGCCTGGCTGAGCTGCAAAAGGAGTTGAACCTGCCCAAGAACCGCCTTATATGTGACATGTCCACCAGGTGGAACTCAACGTTGGCCATGCTGCAGCGGCTGCACACGCAGCAGAGGGCCATCAATGAGTACCTGTGCGACTACGGCACCAGGACAGGGTCAGGGGAGCTTGGTTTTTTTTCTCCACGCCAGTGGGGCATGATCAGGGATGCATGCACTGTCCTGGCACCATTTGAGGAGGCCACGAGGATGGTGAGCAGTGACAGTGCATGCATCAGTGACACTGTACCTCTTGTCCACCTGTTGGAGCACACGCTGCGTGGAATAATGGACAGGGCACTTGAGGCAGAACAGAGGCAGGAAGAGGAGGACTTCCTTGCCTCTCAAGGCCCCCTTTACCCAGACAGTGTTCCTTCTGTCCCACCCATCGCACAGGAAGAGGAGGAGGAGGAGGAGGAGGAGGAGGAGGATTGTGTCAGCATGGAGGTGGAGGCTGGCACTCAGCATCATCAGCAGCAGTCTTTTAGGGATGATTTACAGTCCCAAGAAACCAGTGGACTTGTACGTGGCTGGGAGGAGGTGGCTGCGGATCATGTCGTCCTTAGTGACCCAGAGGACTCCGGAGCGAATGCCTCAGCAAACCTACGCTGCATGGCCTCCCTGATCCTGCAAAGTCTGCGGAAGGATCCTCGTATTCTTCGGATCAAGGAGAGGGACCATTACTGGCTGGCCACTCTCCTTGATCCACGGTACAAGGGTAAGGTTGCGGACCTTATGTTACCGTCGCAGAGGGAGCAGAGGATGAGACAACTCCGGGAGGCCTTGCAGAAAGGTCTGTGCAACGCGTTCCCAGAGACTGGGAGGTTACAAACTCCTGGTCCTGGACAACGAGTTGCTGAGGCTTTGGCCAGTCAAAGAAGGAGCGGTGGGGAAGGTGGCCGTCTGACCGATGCGTTCAGACAATTCTTTAGTCCGCAGCCCCAAAGTATGATCGGTTCCAGCAACCATCGCCAGCGTCTGATAAACATGGTGCAGGAATATCTAGGGGCAAGGTCAGACTTGGACACCTTCCCCACCGAAAATCCTCTGGCTTACTGGGTCTTGAGGATGGATCACTGGCCAGAGCTTGCACAGTATGCAATTGAGCTACTGGCCTGTCCTGCATCCAGCGTTCTTTCGGAACGCACATTCAGTGCTGCTGGAGGATTTGTCACGGATCACAGGGTGCGCCTGTCCACCGACTCGGTTGATCGACTGACTTTCATCAAGATGAACCAGTCTTGGATCACCACCAGCTACCACACACCTGATGCTGATATAACAGACTAATTGATTTTAACATGTCACATCCCTTCAAGACTGATGCTGATGCTGAGTGCCTGTGCTGTTATGTTGACTGGCTATCCTCCTCCTCCGAGTCCTCAATGATACGATTGATGATGATAGCTTGGAAGATCATTTTTGTTTATGGGTGCCGCCACCAGTGGCTAAGGCCCAATTTTTCAGCCCCTGTTTTACAGGGGCGTGTAATTACAATTTTTTTAGCAATAATTTGCCATAGGGCTCATTGCTGTGCTCCAAGTACAGTATCTGTGAGGGGTTGTAGTGTTGTGCCACCAGTGCCTAAGGCCCAATTTTTCAGCCCCTGTTTAACAGGGACGTGTCATTACAATTTTTGAAGCAATACTTTGCAACAGGGCTCATTGCTGTGCTCCAAGTACAGTATCTGTGAGGGGTTGTAGTGTTGTGCCACCAGTGCCTAAGGCCCAATTTTTCAGCCCCTGTTCAACAGGGGCATGCAATTACAATTCTTGATCTAATAATTCACAGCAGGGCCCATTGCTGCACCCACCAAGAGTAACTGTCAGGGCTTACAGTGTTGTGGCACCAGCACCACCATCAAAGGCCCAATTTTTACTACCACTGTTCAACAATTATATGTAATTACAATTCCTGATATAATAGTTGACAGCAGGGCGTTCCAGCACCAACCAAGAGTAACTGTGAGTGCTTACAGTGTTGTGCCAACACCAACAACTAAGGGGCCTATTTCTGCAGAGTATATACGGCAGGTCCCTACTTTCAAACATCCAACTTACAAACGACTCCTACTTGCAAACGCAAGAAGACAACAGGAAGTGAGAGGAAATCTACCCCTAGGAAGGAAAATTCTCTCCTGTAAGAATTAATATGGGAGAAAGGTGTCTCCTCTGTACTGATGCTTTATCACCAATCCTTGTTTTAAGAAAAACACCACATTTCAAAAACAGTTGTCATTGGGACGGAAAGTGAGGTGAAATGTTCTGAACAGGGGCACAGACAGCAAAACAAATGTTACAGGGGTGATAACCCTTACCTATGTTTTCCAAAAAGTTTAAAAATAGATTTTTGGGCTGGAGCTACACTTCAACAATGTACCTGTTCAAAATTACAAACACATTCTACATAAGAACAAACCTACAGTCCCTGTCTTGTATGCACCGCCTGTATACGGCTGTTCAGAGTATATAGGGCCTTTTTTATTTTGTGTGCGGTGTTCCCCTTAATATCCATACAAGACCCAAAGGGGCTGGTAATGGGCTGGGGTAGGGGGGGGGGGGGGGTCATGGGGTAGCTATGCCATTTTTCTTAAAGAATTTCATCCATATTACCGGGACCAGACATTACATTAAAGCCGCAAGCAGTTTTAAATGTTTTTTTTTTCCTTTAGAAGTGTCATTTTGTGCAGGGACAGTTCTAAACACGGGAAACACGTGGCACTTCACAGGCATACTTTAGACACCCCCCAGGTACGATATTTAAAGGAATATTTGACTTTTTTTTTTCACTTTATGCATCATTAAAATGACTGCTCCCGAAAAACGACCGTTTTTAAAACTTCTTTTTGCATTGATACATGTCCCCTGGTGCAGAACCCGGGTTCCCAAACCCTTTTTAGGACAATAACATGCATAATAGTTGTTATAATTAGCACTTTAGAATTCGAACGTTCGCATCCATTGTATTTAATAGGGTTCTAATGTTCGTATGAACTTTCGGTCCGTTCGCGGGTTCTGGTGCGAACCGAACCCGGGGGTGTTCGGCTCATCACTACCCTCCACCAAAAGTGGGCTACATAGACATACCAACAAAGCACTCCACCAGTGGGAGGGGCAACTCCAAAGGGGCCCTCTACCTACTTCCACCTGCCTACAAGCAAGAAGAGAGGCAGGCTATGCTTGCAATCCGATAACTCTTCTTGGAGAAGGTAAATTTTCTAACATATTCAGAGGCACCTTGCAAGTAATTTTTTTTTTCTATGGATAGGTAAAACACTTCAAGTAAGGATTTAAAATGCTTGATATTTCTGTGCCTTTACCTGCATTTTTTTCAAGCTAAAGACAGGGTTTCTTTAACATAGTTTTTTTTTATTTTTATTTTTATCTCCAGTAGCTTGTATTCCATGAGAACTCTTTAACCTCCCTGTCACAGAAAACAGTTTTCTTTTCTCTGCCTAATGAACTGCCTTTGGTTTTTCATAAATCAAAATGTAGGTTACCTACAGAGTGCCCGAACCTTGCAGGTCCCTTCACATATAAGCATGAAAACAGGCCTTTGAAGTTGGGAGAAGTCCATGACCTCCACGATTCCTTTATAAAAGACTCTTGTGCAGGACAAACACAGTGCAGCCAGCCACTTCATAGAGCGGGCTCTGTACAACAAAAACACCCCCTGTTTATTTACTTTGCTGAAATTACTGGCCGGGTTTTGAATTAGTATTTACAGTCGAACAAATCTCTTATTAAGGTCGCCCTAGGCAAAAGGATCCTTTCAAGCCTCAGAGCAAAGCTTTCCTGTACGGGCCCACATCTATGTGTGAAATTCTATATGGCTGTGCTGTATCCATTGAAAATATTTTCCAGTGAATTATTAGTTATAGCATGACTCTCCCACTAAATCTTACTAGAATTACCGGCCCGTTCCTGGCATTATTTAGCCTCTTACCCTCATGATAATATTAGAGGTGGTGCCATCGGGATTTGTTATCGGTCAAATCACCTATGTCGAGCCAGTGGCAATGTGTCGGTGATGGTAAACGCCTCGGTATAGAATATACTTTGTCTCTGTCTAGCCTCTTCTGAGAATTCATGCCCTTTCGCTGAATCAGCACCTTTGTGTTATGTCGATTTTAAGCACGCAAAACATGAAATGATGACCTAAATTTAGAAAACATGTATTATGAAAAGAAATGCACACGGTAAAGCAGTTATTCCTGTTAGCAATGCGCACTAGTGGGATTATTTCTCTTTAAGGAAAACTCCAGTCAAAATAATATTCCGTATATGGATTGCAATGGATAAACTGTCCAAATATTCCTTTTTTGGTTTGCAGAGAGATCAATTCTTCAACTCTCTGATTAAGGATATTTTAACAGATTTATATTAAACATATATATCAGAGATTGGATGAACACACAAACATGATCCAACCATGCCACCACAATGGCAGACTTAAAGAGTAACTCAGGTTATTCCTTCAGAGTTAGCAATCTATAGAAAAGGATCCAATCTGGACAGATAAGTTACAAGAAGATACTGTCTGGTATATAGAAGGGTACCAACTCACCAAAGTAACCTGGTGGTGTCCTCGCAACAGATACGTTCTATTCGATATTGGTATACTCCATCTTCAGGGCCGGATTAACATAGGGGCTATTGGAGCTGCAGCTCCAGGCCCCTTCCTCAAGATAGGCCCATTTGCCCAAAAAAAAAAAAAAAAAAAAAAAAAAAAGATCGGCTTCGAGGATTGTAGCTCGGCGACCAGGGGCCACAGAGACCCCATATTTGGGGGGTATGCAGCTGAAGACCCACCCCACCACTGGTCAAAATATGGGGCTGCTATCATTTATGGTTCCAGAGATACGAGGATGCTTGCACAGCCTGTCAGAAGCTATATACAGAACGGCCAGTTTAAATACAAGCTGACACACTCTGCAGCAGAGAGGATGAGCTCACAGTTCTTATAATAATTATTTGTATATCACTAAGACTGCTTTCACACTATGCCGCCCCGAGCGTTGGCGGTAAAATAGCAGTAAAACGCTGCTATTTTACCGTCGGATTTGCGGCACATTTCGGCCACTAGCAGGGCGCTTTTAACCCCCGCCATCGACCGAGAAAGGGTAAAAAACGCCTGAGATGTGCCGCTACAGCGGCGTATTTCCGGCATACGGCGGTGCTGCCCATTGATTTTAATGGCCAGGAGCGCATTAGGAGCGGTGAGTTCACCGCTCCTAATGCACTCTAAAGAAGTTGCTGGCAGGACTTTTTCTGACGCCCTGCCAGCGCACCGCTCCAGTGTGAATAGAGCACCTGTTTAAGGGCGGATTGCAGGCGCTATTTTTAACGCTATAGCGCCTGCAAAACGCCCTCAGTGTTGAAGGGGTCTTATAGTAAATTAACCCCTTGCCACCCAGGCCAATTCTGAAACTTCTCTCCTACATGTAAAAATCATCATTTGTTTTTTGCTAGAAAATTACTCAGAACCCTCAAACATTATATATTGTTTTAGCAGAGACCCTATGGAATAAAATGGTGGTCTTTGCAACTTTTTATGTTACACGGTATTTGCGCAGCAATTTTTCAAACCTGTTTTTTTTTTTTAAAGAGACTGTTTGTTTGATTCATAAAAAAAAAACAAAAACAAAAAACACTAAAGTTATCACGATTTATTTTGTTGTATACTAAGCGATGCTTTAAATTTTTTTACAGGTTACATGTTGAGAGTTACAGAGGGGGTCTAGTGCTAGAATTATTGTTCTCGCTCTAACGATCGTGGCGTATGTAACCTGTGTGTATCTGGCTCTGATACTAGCCAGTGCCTCACCAGCCACTGACTAGTATCTCTCCCCAGCCTGTCCCCACACACCCTCTCACCTGCTGACCTGTGGATGGGGGAATCACTCCTGCAGTGTTATTGTGTTCTGCCTGCGAATACAATGATTAGTGTTGCTAACTATAGCTGGCAGCACTGATTGTTTTGGGAAAAACCTGACAGGCTGGTTGTACTCAAGTCAGATAATAGATTGACTTGTGTAAAACCAGCTAGCCCATACATAGATCGACTATGGCTGGTCTCTGCTTAATTGGTGTAATTTCAATCCATGTATGGCCCGCTTAACCACTACGCAGTCACTAAACATTCTTCCACAAACCTTTAAATTTTTCCTTCCCAGATTCCCTTTATTCTCTTCACCTGTAAATACTCTCCACACTTCTCTCCTGCTCATAATGCTCACTGTCATACCCTCCACACTTCTCTCCTATACATAGTGCCCACTGTCATACCCTACACACTCCTCTCCTGTACATAGTGCCCGCTGTCATACACTTCTCTCCTGTACATAGTGCCCACTGTCGTACTCTCCACACTCCTCTCCTGTACATACAGCTCACTGTCATACCCTCCACACTCCTCTCCTATACATAGTGCCTACTGTCATACCCTCCACACTCCTCTCCTATACATAGTGCCTACTGTCATACCCTCCACACTCCTCTCCTATACATAGTGCCCACTGTCAAACCCTTTACACTCCTCTCCTATACATAGTACCCACTGTCATACCCTCCACACTTCTCTCCTATACATAGTGCCCACCGTCATACCCTCCAAAATCCTCTCCTGTGCATACTGCTCACTGTCATACCCTCCACGCTCCTTCCCTATACATAGTGTCCACTGTCATACCCTCCACACTTCTCTCCTATACATAGTGCCCACCATCATACCCTCCACACTCCTCTCCTGTACATACTGTTCACTGTCATACCCTCCACACTTCTCTCCTATACATAGTGCCCACTGTCATACCCTCCACACCTCTATCCTGTACATACTGCCCATTGTCATATCCTCCCCACTTCTCTCCTATACATAGTGCCCACCATCATACCCTCCACACTCCTCTCCTGTACATACTGTTCACTGTCATACCCTCCACACTTCTCTCCTATACATAGTGCCCACTGTCATACCCTCCACACCTCTATCCTGTACATACTGCCCATTGTCATATCCTCCCCACTCTTCACTGTCATACCCTCCACACTTCTCTCCTATACATAGTGCCCACTGTCATACCCTCTACACTTCTCTTCTGTACATACTGCTCACTGTCTTACCCTCCACACTCATCTCATGTACATACTGCTCAGTATCATACTGTCCACACTCCTCTCCTGTACATACTGACCACTTTCATAAACTCCTCTATTGTACATAGTGCCGGCTGTCATACCCTCCACACTCCTCTCCTTTACATACTGCTCGCTCTCATACCCTCCACATTCCTTTCCTGTACATACTGCCTATTGTCATACCCTCCTCACCTGTACATACTGCCCACTGTCATTCCCTCCACACTCTTCTCCTGTACATACTGCTCACTGTCTTACCCTCCACACACATTTAATGTACATACTGCTCAGTATCATACCGTCTACACTCCTCTCCTGTACATACTGCTCACTGTCATACCCTCCACACTCCTCTCCTGTACATACTGCCCACATTCATAAACTCCTCTATTGTACATAGTGCCGACTGTCATACCCTCCACACTCCTCTCCTGTGCATACTGCCCACTATCATACCCTCCACACTCCTCTCCTGTACATACTGCCCCCATTATACCCTCCACACCCCTCTCCTGTACATACTGCCCACTCTCATACCATCCACACTCCTCTCCTGTACATACTTTAACCCAACCTTACCCTCCACACTCCTCTCCTGTACATACTGTAACCTAACCTTACCCTTCACACTCCTTTCCTGTACATACTGCCAACTATCTTTCTCTCCACATTTCTCTCCTGTACATACTGCCCCCATCATACCCTCCACATTCCTTTCCTGTACATACTGCCCACTGTCATACTCTCCACACTGCTCTTCTGTACATACTGCCCACTTTCATACCCTCCACACTCCTCTCCGGTATATACCACCCTCTGTCATACCCCCCACACTCCTCTGCTGTGCATGCTGCCCACTGTCATACCCTTCAAACTCCTCTCCTGTACATAGTGCCTTCTGCCATACCCTCCACACTACTCTCCTGTACATAGTGCCCACTGTTAGACCCTCCACATTCCTCTCCATTACCTACACATACTTCCCAGTTTTATACCATCCATACTCCTCCCCTAAGCCTCTTACCCACAAAAAACAGTTATTTAAAATTATACAGAATATCCTCAATGTTACCAGATCTAGAATAGGCACAATTTTGTTAGTTCAACTGAAGGAAATCTTCTCAGTCCTCATATTTGTTCTGCCCCATTATTAGTACTCATTTCATTTTGTGATTACTATTGTGATGTATAGAGGAACAATGGGGATCTCAGCTACTCTAAATATAGCACTGGTGAAAAAAGTGCCCCTTAAAAATATTTTTGAAATGTTGGCAACTATGCACTTAGGCACTGACCAAAGGCCACCGGGTCAGTAGGGGGCCCCATGAGAGGCTCCTGGGATCCTGTGATAATAAAGCGGTAGTAAACTTCGCTAACATTACTACTTTTTAGAGGCCCTGAGGTAGGTTTTGCCATAATGTACAAGTATGCACAGCATATTAGCACATTAGGGTACATTTAAATTGTCAGACTGAGCCCTCCAGCGCTGTGATCCATCCGGCGGGTCCTGAGCGCTTCCATTTTCACCCGGTCTTCCTTCTGGGCTCTGTGCCTTCGGTCACTTGCCTTGGCCGGGCTGTGTTGATGTCATTCCCACGCATGCTCATGCGCATCCTCTCTCTCTCATCCCCCCTTTCTTCCTCATCCTCCCTTCCTTACCCCTCACCCCTCTCTCACCCTCTCTCTCTCTCTCTCTTTCTCATCCTCCCTCTCTCTCTCTAATTTAATTTGTTATAACAAAAAATTGTTTGCATATTTATTTATTTATTATTTATAAAAGGCCCACCAAAATCCTCAGCACCAGGCCCATGATGTTCTTAATCTGGCCCTGTCCATCTTATAGCGTAATTCAGCTTTAACTATGCTCAATACCAATTAGCCGGTACCGTGTGTGAGTGTTGGCATGACCGCGTTTCCAGGTATTTTTTAAATGTGACGTTGTCAATTTTATCATGAATGGTGGAGACCATTTGGTTTTTTGTTCTTGATTTACAATTTTTTTAATTTAATAAAGTTTTTTGAAGGTGAGACTGCTGTTCATCCTTTCTTTGGAAGCACTGTGGTGTGGTGCTTCCCCATCTTTGGTTATAATGTTCTTGTAGAGCTATAAGATGAGGCAGGGGAGGCAAAGCAGACAGGTCTAATGTCTCATCATACGGGAATATAACAGCAATAAAACATGGATCTCTAACCCCCCAACGGGATCTGTTGGCCAGAGCTAGTGACACCTCTTGATTTCGGCAGACGATAAACCAAATTGATCCACAAAAACAATCAAATTGAACAAGGAACTATAGACCCTAAAGATCATTACTATTGTTTAAAAAGAGAGAGGAGAGAGGACTGATGTCGCATACACACGATCAATTTTTTCGACGGTGAAAACACCGTCGAGAAAATGGACGTGAAAAACGAGGAACAGCTTGTTCCCCCTACACACGGCCATTTTAAATGTCATTTTTTTTTTGGTCGAAAAAAACGACCGTGTGTGGGCTCCGCGGCAGTGTTTCCCTATGGGAAAACTGCCGCGGAAAACATGTCGAAAAAAACGACGAGAAAAATTAGAACATGTTCTAATTTTTCTCGTCGTTTTTAATGCCGTTTTTCTCGTCGAAAAAAACGACAGAAAGCCCACAGACGATCGTTTTTCTCGTCGAAAGGAAAAAATGTAGTTTTTCTCGACGAGAAAAACGGCCGTGTGTACGCGGCATTAGCCCTGACATTTTTTCATGTTTTTTTTCTGTGTCCCCAGTATCTATCGATTTATAGGTAAAGTTGATTTATTTATAGGTAAAGTTGATCCGGGGAATATCCGATTGCCTCTGTAGCAAATTGGATCATGCTCTGCTGGGGGTTTTTCGCCTTCCTCTGGATCAACTGTGGGTATAGAATTAGGTATATGGGATTGTATGATATTATTTTATTTATTTTTTATGGTTGAACTGGATGGACTTGTGTCTTTTTTCAACCTGACTAACTATGACTATGATTTTCATGATGACTAATGCATGGTTCACTTGTTCAATATGTTTTGCATTGAACGATTGCTGGTAGATAATGTGTCTGCATATAGTGGATGGTTTCCAAAATTGGTCCAAATTTACAATGTGTGTGCCTAACTTTAAATAGGAGATTGTCTTCCAATCTGGCTGAACATGGTCACGCCGGGAAATTGTCATCTCATGTCTAAAGCCAGCCATAGACGGCTCAAATTTCAGCCGGTTTAGCAGGAACTGGCTGAGATTCCAACCATGTATGGGCAGGCTGAATGTACCCAGGTTGATCGATCCATCAACTTGGGTACAACCAGCCTGCCCAATTTTACATGTGATTTCAGCAGCTGTTATAGCCGGTATCAATAATCACTGTGTTCTCCTAGCAGGGACAACTTCCCCCTCCAGGAGAACATAATGACTTGGGAGAAGGGATTCCCCTGTCAACACTGTCTGCCCGTGGTTGCAGGAAAGAAATTTGCTCTGTCTATGGCCGGCCTTACATCTCACATTCTGCATGCAACTTCCTTTCTAAGGGATGATCACCTGATCACCTTTACCTGTCCTGTAAAGTACATTGACTGTCTGGTTTAGAGGACAAGAAGGAAGGATGTGATAGTAAAAGTGGTATGGTGGTGCTGAAAAGGAGGAGTGCCTAATCGGATTGGAACCACCAGTGTAATCTGAGGAGCATTGAAAATGAACCCCAATGAGGAGCAATACCTGGTCTGGGACAGACATAATTAGGCCCTGGTGGTAGGCTAATTGAACTAGGCTTGAGGGATATCCAAGATGAATATTTAGTTTTTTCTTAAAGACATGGCATGACAAAAAGAACAAGGTTTCTAGTACAAGTGGCAGAAAGAAGAATTATCCAAGTCATTTCTGGGTTTACTCTCATTAGGTAAGAGGTTTGGGTTTGCTGCCACCATGACACTGAGGTAAATCCTATGGGTTTGAAATTTTCAGTTCCTTTTCTACAGATTTCCCCAGTAGATTTTTTTTAAGCCATAGTGCACTGCATGGCCCTTCAACTGTGGGAAGCACTGGCTTAGAAGGGTTAGTAGGGGGACACAGAGCAGCCATAGTGTCTGTATTGGAAGATGTCGTAAAGGAAAGGTTAGAAAAAGCCAACAAACTATATAGAGAAATATTAGAGTCAGATTGGAAACTGCCCTTTAATCCTGATTGCTAGCTCTTTGGGCAATAAGATCCTTTGTTGTCTTATTATTTTGGCCTTTTTATTTTGGGGTTGATTTGAGGTCAGCAGTCATATTTAAAAAAAAAAATCAGTACTATAAGATTTTGAAAACCCCAATAGGGTTGCATCCATGCACGGAGACCCATGGTAATAAAAAAATACTTATATAACAGACATTAAAACCATTTGATTTGTGTTGCCATTTATAGTCAGTAGCCACTTTCATTTCTTTTGGCTGCTTATTGTTTTGGATCTATTAAATAGATAATTTTTTTAAATTTGGGGTTCTCCAAGTGCAGCACTCGCTTGTTAGGCCCATGTACACGAGACACTGTTAAAACTCACGTTCAGAGGCAGTTGGACACTTTTTTCAACAGCCCCTGAACTCATTCAATGTTATCCTATGTGACCATGTACACAGTCTCGTTTATTGCCGTTTATATGCAGTTGCGTTTAACCTCGTTTTTCTGAAAGCAAAAAAATTAGTTCAGACGCCAAAGGTCAAAACGCGGCTAAACGCTACAGCGATTTCCTTTATAAGCGTTGTAGCGGGGTCTTCAAAGTTAGTGGGATACACCTGGGGGTAGAGAGACCCAGGTGTGTAATTATGTCAGGGATTAGACCCCTTTTTGTTATTCGTGGAGGATTGGGTGGTGCAATATTCTCCTTGGCCTGTGGGTGGCGGGGTACCTACAGGCTCGAGGTAGAATCACTACCACAGTGTTACCTTTTTTTTCCCTTCCTGGAGATGGTACGGCTGGGGCGGGGAACCCGCCGCGGTGTCGATGGGAGGAGATAAAAGGGGGAGACGCCCTCGCCACGAGGCCTTTTGGGGGGATCATCTCTTCACGCACCCAGGCACCTTAGGCCTGGGTGCGGGCGGTTCAAGGTTCCGGCCTAGGCGCCCTAGGCCTGGCCGGAATGAAGATGGAGTCCATCCCAGGCACCTTCAGCCTGGGGTGAGGTACTATTGAGGAGGCCTGGGACCCGGTGACTCTGACTGGGTCCCGCGAGGGTGAAGTTGCTCCAGGGCGCCCCTTGCGAGGGGACCCGCATCTGAGGTGAGGAGGCTGGGGAGGTCACCCGTCCGAAGACCCGGTGCAGTGTCAACCCGGTGACGGATGGGCCTTCGGTAACTCCCTTGGAGGACATCTTCCCCTGATAGGGGCTACAGCGCAGCGGAGGAGCTTTAATCAAGACTCCTGCAACCCCTGGTCATAGCACAGGGAGTGTAGGGACTAGGAACCTGTACAGTGCCTCGACCTGCTCCCCCATCATATCATGCCGTTGCATTTGACTGTATGTGGAGATACGCAATAAACCTGAGTTTGGACTTTGATGGGTGTATGGACTCTGTTAATGGGGACAAAGGGAGATTCCGGCACGGAAGGACTGACCCTCATAACCAGCACACATTTGGCCCGAGGAAAAGATTGGTACTGGCCTTCACCTCACCCACAGCCATGGGGAGGACATGGGCCGTAGCGCACCTCACTCTGTCGCTCGACATACCCCTAGCTAAAGAGGTCGGGGTGAGGCCGCTACAGCGTTTTTAAAGGTGACCTATTTTTTTACATTAGAAATCTCAAAAATGATGGCAAATGACGAAAAACCATTAAGTAAATAAAAAAAACAGTAATTGCTTGCATTGCATTGTGGACAATCCACAACTTGTGGCAGGTAACGTGGCAAGTGGACAATCCACAACTTGTGGCAGGTAACGTAGCAAGTGGACAATCCACAACTTGTGGCAAGTGGACAATCCACAACTTGTGGCAGGTGACGTGGCAAGTGGACAATCCACAACTTGTGGCAGGTGATGTGGCCAGGTGACGTGGCAAGTGAACAATTCACAACTTGTGGACAACCCACAACTTGTGGCAGGTGACGTGGCAAGTGGACAATCCACAACTTGTGGCAGGTGACGTGGCCAAGTGACGTGGCAGGTGACGTGGCAAGTGGACGTGGCAAGTGGACGTGGCAAGTGGACAATCCACAACTTGTGGCAGGTGACGTGGCCAGGTGATGTGGCAGGTGACGGGGCAGGTGGACAATTCACAACTTGTGGCAGGTGACGTGGCAAGTGGACAATCCACAACTTGTGGCAGGTGATGTGGCCAGGTGACGTGGCAAGTGAACAATTCACAACTTGTGGACAACCCACAACTTGTGGCAGGTGACGTGGCAAGTGGACAATCCACAACTTGTGGCAGGTGATGTGGCCAAGTGACGTGGTAGGTGACGTGGCAAGTGGACGTGGCAAGTGGACAATCCACAACTTGTGGCAGGTGACATGGCCAGGTGATGTGGCAGGTGACGGGGCAAGTGGAAAATCCACAACTTGTGGCAGGTGACGTGGCAAGTGGACAATCCACAACTTGTGGCAGGTGACGTGGCCAGGTGATGTGGCAAGTGGACAATCCACAACTTGTGGCAGGTGACGTGGCCAGGTGACGTGGCAAGTGAACAATTCACAACTTGTGGACAACCCACAACCTGTGGCAGGTGACGTGGCAAGTGGACAATCCACAACTTGTGGCAGGTGATGTGGCCAAGTGACGTGGCAGGTGACGTGGCAAGTGGACGTGGCAAGTGGACAATCCACAACTTGTGGCAGGTGATGTGGCCAGGTGATGTGGCAGGTGACGGGGCAGGTGGACAATTCACAACTTGTGGCAAGTGGAAAATCCACAACTTGTGGCAGGTGACGTGGCAAGTGGACAATCCACAACTTGTGGCAGGTGACATGGCCAAGTGACGTGGCAGGTGATGTGGCCGGGTGACGTGGCAGGTGACGTGGCCAGGTGACGTGGCAAATGGACAATTCACAACTTGTGGCAAGTGACGTGGCCAGGTGACATGGTAAGTGGACAATCCACAACTTGTGGCAGGTGATGTGGCCAGGTCACGTGGCCAGTGGACAATCCACAACTTGTGGCCAGGTGACGTGGCAGGTGACGTGGCAAGTGGACAATCCACAACTTGTGGCAGGTGACATGGCCAGGTGATGTGGCAGGTGACATGGCCAGGTGACGTGGCAAGTGGACAATTCACAACTTGTGGCAGGGGACATGGCCAGGTCACGTGGCCAGTGGACAATCCACAACTTGTGGCCAGGTGACGTGGCAGGTGATGTGGCAAGTGGACAATTCACAACTTGTGGCAGGTAACGTGGCCAGGTGGACAATCCACAACTTGTGGCAGGTAACAATCCACAGTTTGTGGCAGGTGATGTGGCAAGTGACACGCTAAATACAAGTACACTGCTGCTCTCTCAGCTGCTGCTACTCACTCTGGTCTCACAAAATGGCTGAAATGGTTAAAGAATACTGTTTTTTGAGCTTAGGGAGGGTCTTATGATGTTTCCTAACTAAACGCTTATAGACGCAAACACGTTAAAACGCCGCTAAACGCAGCTGCAATCGCGGCAAAACGGGCGTTTCTAAACGCCGGATTCAGCTTTTAAAAAAAATTGTTCAGCAGAGTTTGCACCAGAGTCCCGTGTACATGGGGCCTTATTGACCATCTGTTTTTGGAGTTGCGGTTTTGTTCACATGACCCTGCAACATAATTTGAAAGAAGAAAAAAAAAAATGGTGGAAAAACAGTGTGCACCTAAACTACCTCAAATCAGTCACTTTCACCAAACCCCCTAGTCCCATAGTAAAAAAAAAAAAAGTTAGGCATACACTGGTTAGGCCTGTTATGCCTGATTAAAACTGCTGGCCAGTTTTAGACTACTGTATCATCCATGATTTCTTAATTGTTAAGAAGAGTTTGATAGAAATTGGCAGGACAGATTTGCGTTAGGACAGCCTAAGATGGCCAATTTTTATCTGCCATTTAAAGTGAGCCTATTACCTCTTAATGAAAGAGCATGTGTTGCTGCTTAAAGGGTAAGTTCACCTTTGAACTTTCCTATGCACTAATATAGCATTTGTGTACTTTTTTTTTGCAAAAATATCAAAGCTTTCCAATAAATCTTCAGTCACTTACTTTTCTTGTCCTAATCCATGTATCCAGGCATTTCCATTAGTAATGTCTTCTTCCTGATCAGACTTTAGGTCATGACACAGGAAGGAGTTGACCAGCTGACCTCATTAGCACACACCCTGCATCATCCACCCTCCCATTCCCAGCTGCATGGTTTTTTAAATAAAATGCAATCAATCAGTGATCACCCGTCTCACTAAATACACAATATACAATCAGATTACATAGTGTATGGCCCTCTTTTTACAAGTACACAGGGCCGCCATCAGAAATTTTGGGGCCCCTTACACAGCTTCAGACATGGAGCCCCCCTGGAGCAAATTGAGAAGCGGGGGGGGGTGCCACGAATTGAGAAGCAGGGGGTTTGGGTGCTGACGAACACAAAAAAAAAATAGGGGGTTGCCATCCAGGGCCCTGGGGACCTCTGGGCCCCTTACAAAAAAAATAAATAAATAAATAAATAAAAAAAATTAATAAAAAATATATAATAATTTATTTTTATAAAAAATAAATAAAAAAGGGAGGTTTCCATCCGGGGCCCTGGGGACCTCCGGGCCTCTGGGGACCTCTGGGCTCCTTACAAAAAATAAATAAAAAAAATTAAAATAAATAAATAAAAAAAAATTCAATAAAAAATTAATAATAAAAAAATTATAAAAAAAATACAAAAAAGGGGGGTTGACATTCGGGGCCCTGGGGAACTCCGGGCCCCTGGGGACCTCTGGGCCCCTTACAAAAAAAATGTAAAAAAAAAAAAAGGGGGGCCATCCGGGCCCCTGGGGACCTCCGGGCCCCTTACAGGTGTACTGCCTGTACCCCCCTGATGGCGGCCCTGCAAGTACATAGAAGGGAGTGGACAGAAACGCTCAGCTGTCAAGCCCTGTTTACAACTCTGCATAGCGGGGAACTCGTTCCCACATGCATAATTTTTTTATTTTTTTTTAGCAAGGGGGAAGGTGTTTTGGAGCATTTTCACTCATCACACAAAAGGCAGCCCATCCACCTGAATGGGCTGCCTTACATGCAGTAATCGCCCCAAAGAAGCTTCAGAATGTTTTTTGGTGCAGCGCGTTTCTGAAATGCAAGGAAATGCACAGCTGTGAATGGAGCCTCATTGTTCATGTGTTATCGCACCAATTTCACTTTCAGGCCCCATTCACATCTAGCATAGTGGGAGCGCATGTTTTGTGGCTCGTTTTTCCTGTTGACATGCATAGGGCAGCCTGTTGATTTCAATAGGATGCACTACATGTGGTTATTGGGACATTTTGTTGTTTTTTGGGTTGTGTTTTTTACTGTGCGTTTTGCGGCATTTGCCCCTCGTTTTTTCACGTGGCAAAATGTGTGTTTGCTTCTGTGTTTGGTGGGCCGTTAACAATAATGGCACTGAAAGCGCAACTAGTAATTTTAGGTGTATAAACATGGCCATACACTATACAATATGATTGTGCAAACATCCATGAAGACAGTGAATTAAGTGTCTGTAGAATTAATGGAAAGCTTTGATATTTTTGCAAAAGAAGTACATTAATCGTATATTGGTACATAGGGGACCTGGAATTTAGAAAAAAAACAAAAGGAACTTACCTTTAAGTTTAATTTTGCATCAGTCTTTCATTTGGCATGTTAAAGTGTACAAGAGATGAGAGATTAGATAACAGTCTATGTGGATAGAGCTGTAGTATTGAAAACAGGAGAAGTGTGCCCTGGGTTCTGTAAAGTTCGCCATACACTTTACAATCTAATTGTACAATCGCCTTTAGATCTACCATCAACTATGTAGTGTAAGGGCCTGCCTGATTGGATATAGAGTGATTGGCTAGATAGGTGTTTCCTCCAATTATATAAATTTGGTAAATCTAAAGGAGATTGTACAATCAGATTGTATAGTGTATGGTCATGTTTATACACCTAAAGTTACTAGTTGCTTTCAGTGCCATTAATTGTTAATGGCACACCAAACACAGAAGAAAACACACATGTGAAAAAACGAGGGGCAAATGCTGCAAAACGCATAGTAAAAAACACACAACCCACAAAACGCCAAAATGTCCCATTAACCACATGTAACCGACAGACTGCCCTACGCGTGTCACAGGAAAAACGAGACACAAAACATGCGCTCCCACTATGCTAGATGTGAATGGGGCCTGAAAGTGAAATTGGTGCGATAACACAAGAACAAAGAGGCTCCATTCACATCTGTGCATTTCCTTGCATTTCAGAAATGCGCTGCACCAATAATCACAGTAAAAAAACGCACCAAGCCCTGCTCTTAAAAAAAGTTCTGAAGCTTCTTTAAGGCAATTGCCCTATGTGTGATGAGTGAAAATGCTCCAAAACACCTCCCCCCCCCTCGCTAAAAAATAAATAAAATGCATGTGGGAATGCGAGTTTCTGCTATGCAGAGATGTGAACAGGGCTTGACAGCTGAGTGTTTCTGTCCACTCTCTTCTATGTACTTGTATAAAGACGGCCATTCACTAGGCAATCTGATTGTATATTGTGTATTTAGTGAGGAGGTGATCACTGATTGGTTTCATTTCATTTAAAAAACATGCAGCTGGGAATGGGAGGGTGGATGATGCAGGGTGTGTGCTAATGAGGTCAGCTGGTCAATTCCTTCCTGTGTCATGACCTAAAGTCTGATCAGGAAGAAAGACATTACAAATGGAAACGTCTGGATACATGGATTAACACAAGAAAAGTAAGTGACTGTATATTTAAAGGGTTTGTAAACCCTGGTGTTTTTTCACCTTAATGCATCCTATTCGTGTCTATGGACGCCAAATGCTGGACTTGGGAGCGTGCCCACAAGGTAAACCCCGGGGAGAGAGCTTCTCCTAGGGCAGTGGTTCTCAACTCCAGTCCTCAGGGCCCACCAACAGGCCAGGTTTGCAAGATAACTGAAATGCATCACAGGTGATATAATTTGCTGCTCAGGGATTGCAGTATTCTAGTCTGCCTCTCACCAAGGTAATACTTAAAATCTGGCCTGTTAGTGGGTCCTGAGGACAGGAGTTGAGAACCACTGTCCTAGGGGGTTATCTGATGCGAGGGGGAGCCGCGAGAGCCACAGAGGAACACTAGAAGTTGAGGATCGGGGCCACTCTGTGTAAAACTAGATGCACAGTGGAGGTAAGTTTAACATGTTTGTTATTTTAAATAAACAAAAACGAAGGCTTTCAATCACTTTAATGGAAAGCTTTGATATTTTTGCAAAAAAAGTACATACCTGTAAATGCTCTATTGGCACATAGGGGAGCTGGAATTTAGAAAAAAAAAGTGTACAAAGGTGAACTTACCCTTTAAACACAAAAAAAATATATGTTTTTTTTCCAAACTGAAATGAATATACAGTATATGTTATGGAAGGCTGGGCCAGGGAAATGATTGGTTGTGGGAGTTGGACAGAGATCATATACATGGAGCTGTTGGAGATACTGTTGTAAAAGAGTGGGACTGCCACATGGCGCAACTTTGAAACAAGACTGAAACTTTATCTCTACTTTTTGGAAACTAACACAACCTAAAGGTATGAGCACCACAGCACAGTAGCCTAATAGCACTTAAAAAGGAAAGAATGAGAATTGCCATGTTTACTGATATGTACCTTGCCTAATAAAACAATAAAAAAACTGTACTATGAAAATGCAATGGAAGTAATGATTCCTACTACCATTTATTGAAGTAAATGACGTTTTGATTAAGTAATAAGGTCTGGCCTGAATTGCTTGTAAAGAGGGTGAGGGTGTACTCCTACAGTGAATGGAAATGGGTAACAAAGTGTAAACCTTCAAAGAAGGAAGGGATGGAGGAGCAGTCAGCTTGGGACAGGAGGCAGTTGGAGACGTCCGGAGTAAAGTCATCCAGGAAGGATCCAGGGCAGGTGTCGGTGAGTGGAAAGCACAGTGGAGAGATCTGGAAGAGACATGCCAGGGGAGCTGGATGTAGAGCCAGAGGGAGAGACTGGAGTTTGTGTCAAATCGATGCAACCATGTGGGCGGGCAGGATTTGCAAGTCGGACTTGCTGGGATTAGTAGTCCATCACCTTTTATTCTTCTCAAGTAAACGGTTGCTGCCATAAAGGGGTACTGCAGGCCCCGGGCTATTAAGGGTCATTAAGTAAAATAACTGGGACTTATTCAGAGTGAGGCCTAGTCATGTTCTGATGGCGTGACAGGATTACTAAGTGTAGCGCCCTACCCCAATGGTTGGGACGCTATTTCGAATTTAAGGGTGTCTGAGCCAATAGTTGGGCTCAGACTGTCGATTTGTTTATAAATTTGACTCTGTTCTGGCTATGGCGCTGCCTGATAGCATTTTCCCTTGTTGCCTGTAGGTGGCGTTACCACCTCAGGCACCTGTTGGAACGCAGGCAAACCATGGTGTATTGAGTGACCCTTCTCGACAGCAGTGCAGTGGGTGTGTTCGACCCACTGTGCCTGCTGGGAGGGGATACTTAAGGGGCAGACGCCATTGTTCGGGGTTCGTTTTCGCCTCGTGGCCCACCTGGCGCGAGGTATGTGTGTGTGATCCTGGTCTCGGGCCACGTTGGCCCGAGGCTGCATCGCTATCGAGTAGGCCCGGCTATCCTGGCTGGGGCCTACATCCCAAGAGGGGATCCCAAACTGTACATCTAAAAGGGAGGAAGCTGTCTTGATGAAGGAAACCAGGGGAGGACCTGCCCTGGAGGAGACCGGCAAAGCGCTGATGTCTCGGGTGAGGCTTGGTGACTTTGCTGAGGAGGGATCCAACCTACTAAAAGCCCCGCAGTTCGCCGGACTGGATTTTACTGCACGGCTGGAAGTTTGGGACTTTAAATCCTGTGGAAGAGGATTCCTGGACTATCCATTTAACTATCTCTAAAAGAAGGTCTGTGGCAGAGACCGACTCCATCTTAAGCAGTCTGTGGCAGAGGCTGTCTTGTCACTGGTTCGTGCATCATCCCGGCTGCTAGGCCATGTGAGAGGGGACTATCCGGGTGAGCAATACCCACTCTACTGAGAGAGTGGTGAATGATTGATGAGTACTTGGAACTAATTTTGTGCATTCTGTACCGTGTGCCTGAACCTTCCCCTACCTTCTACTTTCTCTCAAGTTATACTGCAGAAGAAAAGAATAAAGCCTGACAGTTTAAGGTTTTACCCTTTGTGTGGACATTGCATTTACTACAGACTTTCCTACCCTGACAACGAAGCTAAAGAGGTAACGTGCAAACCCAAAAACAAACCAGCAGCTCCTATGGGGGTAGTGCTACACAAGACTGTGACGGAAAGTAGTGTGCTGGAGGAAGAAGTGTTCTGAGGTAAAGGTCTGTCAAGGAATGTGCTGGAGGAAGAAGTGTCCTGAGGTAAAAGTCTGTCAAGGAATGTGCTGGAGGAAGAAGTGTCCTGAGGTAAAAGTCTGTCAAGTTTAGGGTCAGCCACCTTGTTCTTTTGAGAAGTGTGACACAGTTACTATATTCTTCAAAGTACTAATTTATTTTATGGCCATCCCATGTTCTTTTCCCCAACCAAGTTCAATCCCCTAATAAAAACAACAACAAAAACAAGCAAGAGACTGTTCATTGATTAAAGGAGTATGTCTAATGGATTTCTGGCAGTAGGGTGAAATGTGTGGATGCTGTAACACGTAGAAACCCAGTGGGGTCATCGCTAAAAGTAAATTATACAAAATTCACAGCATGTAGTACCCCCATGCCAATGCTCTGTGTATTAAGCTGATTGGCTAGAGTAGTGATGGCGAACCTTGGCACCCCAGATGTTTTGGAACTACATTTCCCATGATGCTCAACTACACAAAATGCATGAACATCTTGGGAAATGTAGTTCCAAAACATCTGGACTGCCAAGGTTCGCCATCACTGGCCTAGAGTTTGACTTTAGAGATCATGCACCTGCATCTATTCTGTTTAACGGAAGGCATTGATATCAACCTTTTCCAATCTGGATGTGTTACCACCCACATAGTTCATTTACAGAGCTTACGGCAAAGAATCTACAGGTAGAGTTTCAACGATTACCAAGTATGTGATTTCTTGGCACAAGACAACCCTGAGAAGACAGTGGCATAATTCATCTCTATATGTCAGCGCTTCTGTCACAGAGGACGGAACAGAAGACAGCGCCAGTTCCCCCAGGCTCCTCCAGCACTAACAGGATATGTTCTGTGTCACACATTAGAAACCTGGATCCACTTACAGATGAAATACAAGAATGAGACACCGTGCTGCTCACCGGCTGCACAATACGTACTTTCCAACCTTTTCAAAAAGAAAAATGTACATTGCGTTTCGCACATCTGTTTTTTTATTATTTTTTTTTGCTATAGATGCACTTCATGAACAATATAAATGCACATTGTTACACTTATTTTTCAACCACAATGCATTTCTCTGATTTGGCTACCGTCCAATGAGAGACAATTTACACTATGAGGTTGATTTACTAAAGGCAAAAAGGCTGTTGACCTTACGAGGGAGGTTGCACTTTGCAAGGGAATTTTTCCCTGAGTTTAGTGAATGAGGTAACACTCTGTTACCTTCATCATCCAATCATGTGCTTTTATTTTCCATGCGCATGATTGTGTATTCTTTGCAAAGTCAACTGGGGAAATCCCCATGCATGGTGCAACTTCCTATACAAATTCAACAGCCTAGTTGCCTTTAGCAAATTAACCTCTATAATTCTGTGCTGTCTGTAGCACACGGACCCTTTTTTCCTGCCTACCTTCACTTGCAGGGGTAAAGGCACACCATGCCACATGCCCGTATCCTCCCGGTATAAGAGGTTGAGCGGTGTTCTTGCAATTTTGGGTCCTGCAGTGAGTTACCTCCCTCCGTTGGTTCTCGTCCCCAGAATGTAGGGAAAAGTCTATTCTTCCCCGAAAGAAGGCCAATGTCCAGTCAATATTTAAACTCCAACAGACAAGTTTATTTTCTTTTGCTTGAAACAAATTTGGGGAAAAGGTTGAAAGCGGCAATAGGATTTGGTAGGGAAATAGGTTCAGGCACGCGGCACCCAGTCACCCCACTCTCCACTCAAGCCCGAGTGGGCACCGCTCACCCGGATAGATCCCTCTCACAGTTCCAGCAGCCGGAGTGTAGCACGAACATGACACTTTAGTTTTAGTCCCCTTCACGGACAAGTTCAGGAGATCCTCTGCCACAGAATCCTTTAGGTCCTGAATTTAGAACTTCCCAACGCCTGTAGATTATAGAGACCATAGGTGCCAATGGGGCACACTACAGGAGCTATCTTGCAACTCACAAATCCTTCCCCCTTGTAGGCAACCAGACCTCCCCGAGACCGTGACTTCCCTCACCGATCCATCGGACATGTCCTCCCCTGGTTTCCTCTGTTTCAGAGCGGGCCACCCTCCCTCGGGTTCCCTGGGACTCCAGTGGTTGGTTTTGTAGACCCAGTTGAAGGTACTGGGCCTACCTGGAACGCCGCAGCCTTGGGCTAAAGGTGCCCGAGACTCCTCGACCAGTTCACGCACCCCCTGGCCAGCAGGGCCAAAGGGCACGACTTCGCCACCAGGGGTCCTCCTTGGAAACCCCCCAGCACGCCACACCAGATCATGGTGTCTGTCCCTTATGTACCCTCTCCTGGCATGCACAGCAGGCAAAAACCGCCCACCGCACGGTAGCCGAGAGAGGACACCCAATCATACCACAACGCCACCTGTGGTTCTCCTCAAGACCTGCAACTCCTTGCTTGCTCTTTAAACTCTTCAAAATGTATTGGTTCTCCAAAAACGATAGTGTCAGACAACAGATGTCTACTACATCCGCTGTCTGACACTGTGGGGTTGATTTACTACTAAACCTGCAGAGTGCAAAATCTGGTGCAGCTGTGCAAGGTAGCCAATCAGCTTCTAACTTCAGCTTGTTCAGTTAAGCTTTGACAATAAAACCTGGAAGCTGATTGGTTTCTATGCACTCCTCCGTTTTAGTAAATCAACCCCTGTGTCTTTTATGGAGAACCAATACATTTTGATGATTTTAAAGAGCAAGCAATCTTTTCATGATTGCCATTGCAGCTGTGTGACTACCTTTTCAAACCCGCCGCTCTGAAAATCCCCTCCATCTTATTGGCACCCTTAATAGCATCTTAAGAGCATCTCACCTCTGCTTTTTCTCATCTCCCCCTCCCCTGATTTCAGCATTCAGCCGACTCTGGCAGTTGACACCAGCCCTCCTCTGGTCCTCCTCCAGATCCTGCACTTTCTGCTTCCCAGCTCCACCCACAGTTTCTCCCTGGCAGCAGCACAAGTTAAGGGGAGTGAACTCTGATGTAAGGGAGGGTGGGGTGCTCTGGACATTGAGACTTACAGATACAACAGGCCCTTTGAGGGCAACCATAATGGATGCGGCCCACAATAAAATTGAGTTTGACACCCCTGGAATAGGGGAAGATATAAAAGATGAAAGATAAGAAAAAGAAATTCACCATATGACATTTGGCTTATAACAAACTTGTATAGTGTCTCCATTGGAAGATTTCCCCTCTACACCTACCCCTTTCTGGTGGTCACCGGAACAAACAGTGATATAAAAACCTGACAGGGGTTTCACCTCTTCTACACTATATCCAAAACTGAAAAAAAAAATTTGCCTTTTAGTATACTGTACATTATATTTGCTCTTAGAATTGCCATCCTAAAATCAAGCCAAGTCATGGAAAATCACGTGTCCTGGCTGGTCTGCTCATTGTCTGTTGGAGGTGTTTCATCTTGTCCTTCACATGTCAACCAATTCCACGGTGGCCCTGTACACCCAGTGACAGGTGACAGATGTGTGACATGTAGGTACCTGCCGCTGGCAGCTCTCAGGTAACAATCCGCAGCTGATAGCTTTCTGGATAGTTCCATTGTTTTAAAGATATGATTCCAGTAGCCATGAATGAAATATTTTTGTAAACTCATGTTAGTTTGGTAATATACAGTCAGGTCTATAAATATTGGGACATTGACACAATTCTAATCTTTTTGGCTCTATACACCACCACAATGGATTTGAAATGAAACAAACAAGATGTTTTAACTGCAGAATTTCAGCTTTAATTTGAGGGTATTTACATCCAAATCAGGTGAACGGTGTAGGAATTACAACAGTTTGTATATGTGCCTCCCACTTTTTAAGGGACCAAAAGTAATGGGACCATTGGCTGCTCAGCTGTTCCATGGCCAGGTGTGTGTTATTCCCTCATTATCCCATTTACAAGGAGCAGATAAAAGGTCCAGAGTTCATTTCAAGTGTGCTATTGCATTTGGAATCTGTTGCTGTCAACTCTCAAAATGAGATCCAAAGAGCTGTCACTATCAGTGAAGCAAGCCATCATTAGGCTGAAAAAACAAAACAAAAACAAAACAAAACAAACCCATCAGAGAGATAGCAAAAACATTAGGTGTGGCCAAATCAACTGTTTGGAACATCTTTAAAAAAGAATGCATCGGTGAGCTCAGCAACACCAAAAGACCCTCAAAAACAGGAAGGCCAGATTAGAGTTTGCCAAACAACATCTAAAAAAAGCCTTCACAGTTCTGGAACAACATCCTATGGTCAGATGAGGCCAAGATCAACTTGTACCAGCGTGATGGGAAGAGAAGAGTATGGAGAAGGAAAGGAACTGCTCATGATCCAAAGCATACCACCTCATCAGTTAAGCATGGTGGTGGTAGTGTCATGGCGTGGGCATGTATGGCTGCCAATGGAACTGGTTCTCTTGTATTTATTGATGATGTGACTGCTGACAAAAGCAGAGGGATGAATTCTGAAGTGTTTTGGGCAATATTATCTGCTCATATTCAGCCAAATGCTTCAGAACTCATTGGACGGCACTTCACCGTGCAGATGGACAATGACCCGAAGCATACTGCGAAAGCAACCAAATCGTTTTTTAAGGGAAAGAAGTGGAATGTTATGCAATGGCCAAATCAATCACCTGACCTGAATCCGATTGAGCATGCATTTCACTTGCTGAAGACAAAACTGAAGGGAAAATGCCCCAAGAACAAGCAGGAACTGAAGACAGTTGCAGTAGAGGCCTGGCAGAGAATCACCAGGGATGAAACCCAGCGTCTGGTGATGTCTATGTGTTCCACACTTCAGCCTGTAATTGACTGCAAAGGATTTGCCACCAAGTAATAAAAAGTGAAAGTTTGATTGATGATTGTTAATCTGTCCCATTACTTTTGGTCCCTTTAAAAAGTGTGAGGCACATATACAACTGTTGTAATTCCTACACCGTTCACCTGATTTGGATGTAAATACCCTCAAATTAAAGCTGAAGGTCTGCAGTTAAAGCACATCTTGTTCTTTCATTTTAAATCCATTGTGGTGTATACAGCCAAAATGATTAGAATTGTGTCGATGTCCCAATATTTATGGACCTGACTGTAGATAAAGAATGATATATAAACACAAAGGGCTTCCAAAATGATCAACTTTTTTGTAAAGATAAAACTGACCTTTATTAAAGAACCAAAAAATGATATTCTAATAACTGTACAGAATTCATATCTGTAATCATGATATTCAGTAAATTATTACTTTTTTTTGTATTTCACTTTTTTTTTTCCTCCGCACATTTACAGACACACTATAACAGCCAAGGGTGCTTTAGTAGCTTCAGCAACAATATTTGTTAAGATTAAAGGCTAGGTTCACCTTTGAAAAAAATAACAAATGCGCATATTTTTGCAGGAAAACAAATATGCATTTTTTTTTTTTTACAGGAACCTGGAAAGCATTGCACCAGCAATCCGTGGAACCCCTGCCCATTGTTATGGGGTGGGCGTGGTTTGAAGATGGGCACTTGCACCATTTTACACCCTAAATATGGATGTAACATGGTGCAAAAGGGAACTTGGCTTTTAAGGGCCCATACAGTTGCAGTAATGTGCATTAAAAAGCATGTTAAGTGTGAAACAATTACCGGTATATAATCCAATTTGGCAAAATGCTCTCTTGAATCTATGGCCGTGTGATGCACCGGGTCCCGAATCTTCTTTTCTGTAGGGTGGAAGGATCCCTGCCTGGTAACCCAGTCACTTCCCATTGGCTGTCCATTGACGGGGGGTCCTCACTGGTACCAAAGACTTCAGTAAGCTGCCATTGAGGGGCAGCAACATAATCAGTTGGGAGTTTGTTCTGGTTGGGAGGGAAGGAGGTGGACAACAATTGCCTAGAGATAAGCTTTAAAGTGGTTGTAAATTGTGTGTGTGTGTATATATATATATATATATATATATATATATATATATATATATCTATATATATATATATATATATATATATATATATCTCTTTTTTTTTTTTTTTTAAATAACAAATATGTTATACTTACTGGCCCTGATCCTCCTCTTTAGGAGTCTCTTGCTGGCACTCCTCCTCTTCTCGGCGTACCACCATAAGAAGACGCTTGCTATTGTGGCTCCAGTGGTGGCTGGTGCTCAAACATTTTTGGTGGGGGGGCGCAAACAAACTGAAAAATACTGAAAAAAAAACATAAATTGCAGCCTCACTGTGCCCATCAAATGCAGCCTCATGTGCCAATCATATGCAGCCACTTGTGCCCCATCAAATGCAGCCACTTGTGCCCCATCAAATGCAGCCACTTGTGCCCCATCAAATGCAGCCATCTGTGCCCATCAAATGCAGCCATCTGTGCCCATCATATGCCGCCACTTGTGCCCATCAAATGCAGCCACTTGTGCCCATCATATGCAGCCATCTGTGCCCATCAAATGCCGCCACTTTTGCCCATCAAATGCCGCCACCTATGCCCATCATATGCCGTCACTGTGACCCCCGCCCGCCCGCTGTCTGCCCAGCACTTGCCCCATCTTAGTGGCGGGTCAGGCAGCGGGTGACTGCGGCAAGCTTTTTTTTACCTGGGAATGCAGTAGGGTAAAACAAAAATTAGGTTGCAGAACCACTTTAAATGGCGCCTGATGACCAAAGCTCCTAGCTATTCTGGACCCGCTCATGTTTTTTTTTCCTAGAAAAAAAGACTGACATTTTTAAAATTAAAAAAATCTAGAGTGACAGTAGACAAAATTAAATACAAAAAAAGAAAGGTAAAAAAAAACTCAAACAACACAAAAACACAGCAAATATATATATTTTTTTCAAGCAAATTTCCCCCGAACAGCTCAATGGGCAAAACTAGCAGTTTATCCACTTCAAAGAAATTTTCCTGATGAAATGTCACCGTGGAATTAATTTTGCCAAAGGCACCTTATTGGTCACACAGATGTCCAGAATTCTGTATAATAATAAGAAATGCACATAGCTGTAGCCCCTAGGAGTGGTATGTTGTTTTTTTAAAATGTATATACTACTCAGTTATTGATGTTTGATGGTGAAAATTGTGTCAGGAACTGGGTCTAGTCATTGATACAAGGCAAGCTAATACGTACATTGTGACCTTGCTTAAAGTGTATGTCAAGGCAAAAAAAACAATATGCAGTACATCTCTTTATTTTTCCTATTTGAATAAGGGATTATATTATTATAACCCTTGTCAGTTGTTTTTTTGCCATCTGTGTCCCATTGAGGAGATTTCCCGTCTTGTCCTGTCATAGCCAAAACAGGAAGTGAAGAATCCCTAGGTGTCACCAGAACTAGTGTCCCCATTTCCCCTCTATTTTTCCTCTCTATTCCTTTTCTGCTGACAACTCAAAATTTGGGATTTTACTTTTCACTCTTGGTAATAATGGGAAATATGACAAATAGAGAGGGTGAATCACCCCAATAAAAACCTGGCAGGTGTTCTAATCCCTCTCCACTCTGTCCAAAACAAATAAAATAGTTTTGCCTTTAGTTACACTTGAAGATCTTCACTGAAGCATACGAATAGTACAGTTAGAGAGATGATACACACCATGGCCCATGTCCTCCCGTAACTAAGAGGTGAAGGCCAGAAGATTGGGCTTTTGTGTAGGTGTCCTAGAGTCAGGTCCAGTCCTTTGTCCCTGACTCCTTTGCTTTGTAACCCAAGTTCCACACAATGAATAGGTACAACTCAGTTTTATTCTTCTCGCCAAGCAATAAAACAATCTTTCTCCTTTGGAAACATGGGAGACAGATCGAGGCACAATCCTTTCCCTTCTTGCTGCTGCCCACTGTGGTGTCACCAGTGGTGAATAGTCACTGCCACTGACTAGGTGATATAGAACGTGAATTACCTTCGCTCACGTTGCCCCTGTCAGAGGAAGAAATCCGTCCAAGGGAGAAATGGAGGCCTCTCCATCACCAGCGATGCTGTGCCGGACTCTTCGGAGAAGTTACTGCGCACCAGTCCTCACGAACTTAGACTCGGGCACCCAAGGAGTTAGGGCCCCCTCGGATCCGCCATAGTACCTCACCCCAGGCTAAAGGTGCCTGAGATGGACTCCATCCCCGCTCCAGCTAGGCCAAGGGCGCCTAGGCCTGGAACACCGGAGCGCCAGCACCCAAGCTGAAGGTGCCTGGGCGCGGCCACGTCCTCCGACTCTCTTCAAGGTCCGGGCATCCGCCCCTTTTATGACCTCTCCCTTTGAGTCACAGCGGGTTCCCCGCCCCGCTGTACCAGCTCCAGGGGAGGACAAAAAGGCACGGTTTGCAGTGTGAGTTCAGCTTCGGCCCAAGGCAACAGCGCCACCCAGGGACCCCAAGGAACCTCACACCACCAGAGTGCTCACATAATTCAAATACCCGCTACACCTGCATTAACTTTGGCTCCTCGCAGGAAGAGAGAGGCACACCGCACTAACAGCCCGTATCCTCCTGTGTAAAGAGGTTGAGCGGTGTTGTTGTTGGGTCTTTCCACGGTCAGAACATGAAAACCTCCAGAGTCTGATGCTCACCTCTATTAACTAAAAATCAAGTCCTTGAATTCCCATTGAAGTGAATGTCCACACAAGCTGAAACTCCAACTCAGAGTTTATTTTCTCTTAGCCAATAACACAGTCTCTGATAGGAAAAGGTTGGAGCAAGAAACAGAACAGCACAAGGTGTGGATGAGGTCCAGGCACAAACATTACGGATGTTCGCTCAGTTTATCGAGCAAAGTTAACTAGGCGCACAGTCTCTGCCACAGACTGTGAGGTTGGTCTCTGCCACAGACCTGGTGAAAACTGATTCCCTTCTTTAGCTATGGCCCTTGTTTAGGAGAAGACATCCCTCCGGAGAGTTACCGTGCCCCTACCGTCACCATGACACTGCATTGGGTCTTCGGAGAGTTCCTTCCCGGCCTCCTCATCCTAGATAAGGGTCCCCTTGCAAGGCGGCACCCTGAGATTCCTCGATCCCCGGTGGACTCCAGCCGAAGGTGCTGGGCCCCAGGCCTTCACTGCGGTTCCTGGGCTTACATGCCCAGGGCGGACAGGAACATCAGGATAGTACCTCACCCTGGGCTAAAGGTGCCCAGGATGGAACAGGAACACAACTACAACCGAACCAACTACAACCCGCCCCCGGGCCAAAGGTGCCCGGAGCAGACAGGAACAACACCTGGGGTAGGACCCCGCTGACCGAAGAACCCCCGAACAGGCAGCGTCTGCCCCTTTTATATCCTCTCCCAGCATGCCCAGCAGGTAGAACACACCCACCGTATGGCTGCCGAGAGGGGACACACAAGGCACAGCACTGTATCAGTGGTTCAACCCCAGCCTACTATGGCAGCACCACCTGTAGGCTACAGGGAACTACACACCGACACTCTCCCTGTGGATAGAAATGGTTGTAACCACTCTGACAAATTAGGGTGTTTGAGCTAACTACCTCTCAAACACTTCCCTTATATTGAGGACCCCGCTACACTAGTATACACATATCTGAAAAAAATGTCAATTGAAATTGCTTTACACATGAGCACTACTGTCCACAGGGGGAACATCATCATCATCATATGCGTTTGAGAGTTTGGTGGAAACCAGCTTTTCTATTCATATGGGACAGCGGAGGCTCTGAAAGTATGGAAGAAGGACATTTCCTCATGTTTTACTCAGTAATAAAATTAGGTGAAAATTTTTAAAAAGATTGAAGTTAAATAAACCCCCCCCCCCCCTAAAAAAAAGTTTTAAGCCCCCACCCAATATACAACAATTTTTGGGTTTCATAGCTTGCCGCCTTTTCACTGGTACTCATAATTTAATGGGCTTGACATGTTTGGTTTTAATTTTTTATCTGACCCCTCCCATCATTTGCATTGAGAATGACTTGTTGCTTCTTTTGCAACAAAGTGGCTATAGGACGAAGCTGGTACATATCATTGTGGGACAGTTGCCTGAACCCAGAAGAGGCAGACGGCTCATGCAGGGCTGGGACAAGGGGTGGGCAGGAGGGGCGGCTGACCTGGAAAATGTGGTATCATTTGAGGTGGGGGGGGCACCATGAGGAGATTGCGGGGGTAGGGGATTTGTCTTGGCAGGGGGAATTTGGGGGCAGAAGGAGGTTAAGAATCATTCTATGAGGGGAAAATTTGGAGGGTGTGCCAAGAGTGTTGGTTTGGGAGAATTTATGTTGGGAGGGGGGATGGGGGAAGATGATTTGTGCTAGGAGGGGGAATTTAAGGGGTTTGTGCTAGAAGAGGCAAAATGGTAGAGGGGGGGGTTTGTACTAGGAGGGGATTTTTTGGGGGATTTGTACTAGTATGGATGATTGGGAGGTATATGTGCTGAGAGGGGAAATTTGGCAGGGGGGAGGATTAATGCTAGGAGGGGGGGGGTTGGGATTTGAGCTGGCAGGGGGGATTTGGAATGGGGGGACAGGCTGTGTACTCAGAGGGGAAATTTGAGCGGTAGAGGATTTGTGCTAAGAGGAATGATTTATTTTGGGGGGGGGTTGTGCTCGGGGGATTTGGAAAAAGAGAGGATTTGAGCTGGGAGGTGGTGATGGGAGGGCAAAGATTTGTGCTGGGGGGGAGGGATTTCAGTAGGGGGCAGATTTGTCCTGGGAGGAGGGGGAATTTATTCTTAGGGGGTAAGCATGCAGATTAGTGCTCAATTTTTTTTTATACATCTTGAGAGAAGCGGGACAGTTTGGCATGTTCTCTGTGGGCTCTAGGTTAGGGTGACCAGACATCCCCGGTTTCAGGGGACAGTCCCCGGATTGAGGACACTGTCCCCGGACCAAGTCTGTCCCCAGTTTTGTCCCCGGATTGGATTTGAACAGAGGCAGGGGCAATTTCAAAGACAGTCAGTGCGGAATGAGAAAAAAAATTCTGAATTACACACCACGCTCCGCCGCTCCTACTAGCTTAGGGGGTGTATTTTTTTCTATTATCTGTGCCTCTTTCTGATGATCATGTGCTGGTCGGAGCGGAGGGAATATTTTTTAAGTTTCGGGTGCATGCCCATTCAGCTCCGCACGCATGTTCTTCTGCCTTGGCTCAAGTCCCGGCCAGCCGCCTACTTGCTTATCTCCTTGCATTCCCTGGCGGAGTGATCTTCCTCTGCTCCCCACCCAGTAGTAGCCGGGGCCCGGAGAGTAAGACTTGACAGGCTGTGAGGCGGGCAGCGGCGGTGATGGGCAGAGAGTCGCTGATTGCCGCCATTACTAGTAAAAAAAAAAATATGTCCCCGGATTTCATTTTAAAAATGTGGTCACCTTACTCTAGGTGACCTTGTCCCGGCACTGGCATAGAGAAGGATAAAGATGCTGGTGTGGAACTTGGCTGTAACACCTGAACAGCAGATCACATCAGTACAACACTGGATCCGCCGGACAGGTGACTATGTAAACCAAAAACAAGCCATCATAAGAGGTAAATAAGGTAAATAGGAGGAGGAGGAGTGATGTTATTTTTCCATCACACTTTGCGGCTGGCACGATTTATAAGAAAATACCATAAAAAGTGCCGCTTGTTTCCCCAGGATGCAGGAAAGCGGCCCTAATCGGAAGGATCTGGTTTCAGGTACGCTTGGCCACAAAGTTTCAGTATTAACTCACAACGTGCAGACAAGTAGCTGTTGTTCTCCATTAAGAAAAAAAATGGTGTATTTTAGTCATATGGGGTGGATACATTAGTCACCATGAGCACAGTGTGCAAAGCTTTGTTATTACTGCTGCTCTCAATGTAGCCGGCCAGTCGGGGCAGGTTTGAAGTTAATTTGAAGAAATATCAAAGTACAATAGCTTGCAGGAGGGGAGCAAGTGGCAGCCTGCTTGGAGAAGTATTACAGTAAGAGTTGGATCATAGCTCTTCCCCTGTACAGAGAAGGATGGATCATGCAGAGTTGTGTAAGACGAGTCACATTTAGTTTAGATTAGGTATATAAAAAAAAAAAGATATCTTACCATAGACAGCCATTAATGGTCAGAGAGAAGAAACCAAGGCCTCCATGGCCTACAGCAATGTCAGGCCCAAATGCAGAGGTGATTAGCTAGCAAATACAGTTACCACATACGTTACAGTCTGACTGTACAATGTTTCTAAAGCTGAATACACACTGTACAACTTTTCTTGTTAGATTTCCTTTAGATTTGCCTTCAACTATGTAGTGCACGGGCCTGCCTAATTGCATTCAAATTAAAAGTGTTTAGGTTTGACCTCATATTATATGGTTTTGGTAAATCTAAAGGAAAAAGACTAAAGAAAATCGTATAATGTGTATCCTGCTTTAGATCCACCGACAACTGTGTAGTTCAAGTGTCTGCCTGATTGGTGACAAGTAGATAAGAAGTTTTGGAAAGTTCCTCATATTACTAGGTAAATCTAAAGGAAATTGGACAAAGATTGTACAGCTCAGGAACATCAGGAGGATTGGTTACTTTTAGCTGAGATTGGAGAGTTTACATTAGAGCTCTATTTTTTGTTGTTGTGTTGGATAAAGCGTGGATGGGTTAGATAACCCTTATGATGGCCATACACACTTCGATATATTATCTATTTCTTTTCCAATCAATCTTTCCAATAATTGATCTATAGCCAACAACCCATTCAACAGATATGCCACACACACACACACACGGAAGTGAATTTCAATTGATAGTTGCAATCGTAACTTACAATCATAAATTATCGAATACATCCACATATAATCTCATATGATTGACTAATAGACACATGATTGTATTCGTAAACAAAGTATCTCAGGGCTGCCATGATGTAAAATTATGGATAATATTTAATCCTGGGTGATCAATTCCGTTTCATCAAATCTGTTTGAAATTGAGTCTAAATTGATTTGAAGGGAAGTTATGGCTATTTGATTGTTTGTGGATTTGATTGTGTCTATCGAGTCGCACATCGATCGTGTTAAAAAAACTGAACTGTGTGGCCACCATTAACCACTTGCAGACCGCCCACTCGCAATGTACTGCAGACGGCGGGCAGGCAAAGGGACGTACCCATATATCGTTGCCTGTTCCTGGGTTTCGTGCGTGCGCATGTGCACTTCCGACCCCCGACGACACCTGCTGTGATTGTACAGCAGGAGTCTGTCAGCAAGTCCCAGGCAATGATTCAGACCGGGACCTGCTGATCTGCTGTGTCCAATTACAGCCCAGCCCAGACAATCAATGCTCCGTACAGAGGGAACAATCTCTCTGTTTCTTATCCCTGCAAAGCAGGGATAAGAAACAGAGAGATCTACAGTAAAAATCAGCACACATTACACATTGTTAGGCACATATTTAACACCTTGATCGCCCGCCACATTATCGCAGTTCCGTTATAAGTTGCTGATCACCGCCATTAGTAGTATAAAAAATAAAATACAAATTCTAATATATAAACTATAGGTTGCAGACACTATCACTTTTACGCAAACCAATCAATATACATTTATTAGGATTTTTTGTTATCAAAGACATGTAGCAAAATACATTTTGGCCAAAATTTACGAAGATTTTTTATTGGATTTGTTTTACTGCAGAAAGTACAAAATATTGTTTTTTTTTTTATCAAAAAAAAGTTTATATAGCAAAAAATAAATAACCCAGTGGTGATTATCAAAAAAAAGTTTATATAGCAAAAAATAAATAACCCAGTGGTGATCAAATACCACCAAAAGAAAGCTCTATTTGTGTGAAGCAAATTATATAAATTTCACATGGGTATAGTGTTACATCACCGTGCAATTACCAGTTAAAGTAGCGCAGTGCTAAACAGCAAAAAATGGCCTGGTCATGAAGGGGAATTTCAAGCGGTTAAAGAGATATTAAGCCCTCTTAAAAAATAAATGTAGCTGCATGCCTTATTTCACTATTGCTGCCTGTTCCCAGTTTTGTTTGTTCTCTTACAGCCTTACCAGAGTGTGAAAGTTTCCACTGTTGAGTTTCTACCTGAAGCGTGTCTACTTTGTCTTCAGGGTGACACCCGATGTGCATCCTCTTTCTGCTTGATGCCATATGTGTGGGGCGCATGCGCAGGTGCTGTGCCTGGCTCGTGCATGAGCAATAGGGGTTGCTGCCTTTCAGTGCTCTGGTGCTGTGCCTGGCCAGCAAGAGCAGTATAGTAAGATTACCAGATTTTTAAAATTAAATCCGGGGACATATTATTTTTTATTGACAAATGGTAAACTATTTTATAAGCATATTTTCATCAGATTATATATGCAGTGTATGTGGTATGTGTTTATGGAATGATTGTATGATATATATATGTTATTTCCCACATTTCGTCCATGAGATAAAAAAGACACAGAGTGCAGACTTCAGGAGTGCGTTACATAAAGAATACAGAGTTCAGGAGTGCGTTGCATAAAGAATGCAGGGCTAAGGAGCGCGCTACATAAAGAATGCAGGGCTAAGTAGCACTGAGGAGCGTGCCATATAAAGAATGCAGGGCTCAGAAGTGCACTACATAAAGAATGTAGGGCTCAGGAGTGCACACTACATAAAGAATGCAGGGCTCGGGAGTGCTCTACATGAAGAATGCAGGGCTCAGCAGTGTGCTACCTAAAGAATGCAGTGCTCATCTGTGCCCATCTATGCAGCCTCACCAGTGCCCATCAATGCAGCCTCACCAGTGCCCATCAATGCAGCCTCACCAGTGCCCAGCAATGCAGCCTCACAAGTTCCCATCTATGCAGCCTCACCAGTGCCCATCTATGCAGCCTCACCAGTGCCCATCTATGCAGCCTCACCAGTGCCCATCTATGCAGCCTCACCAGTGCCCATCTATGCAGCCTCACCAGTGCCCATCTATGCAGCCTCACCAGTGCCCATCTATGCAGCCTGACCAGTGCCCAGCAATGCAGCCTGACCAGTGCCCAGCAATGCAGCCTGACCAGTGCCCAGCAATGCAGCCTGACCAGTGCCCAGTAATGCAGCCTGACCAGTGCCCATCAATGCAGCCTCACTAGTGCCAATCAATGCAGCCTGACCAGTGCCCAGCAATACATCCTTACCAGTGCCCTGCAATGAATCCTCACCAGTGCCCAGCAATGCAGCCTCACCAGTGCCCATCTATGCAGGATCACCAGTGGCCATCTATGCAGCCTGACCAGTGGCCATCTATGCAGCCTGACCAGTGGCCATCTATGCAGCCTCACCAGTGGCCATCTATGCAGCCTGATCAGTACCCATCTATGCAGAATGATCAGTGCCCATCTATGCAGCCTGACCAGTGCCCAGCAATGCAGCCTGACCAGTGCCCATTAATGCAATCTGACCAGTGCCTTTCATCCAATTTCTAAATTGCTGCATTTGTACATTTTAAAAGCCAATATAAAGGTAAAAAAAAGTCCTTGTGGATTTAATTAACCTTTTTTTTGGTTAATTCTCCTTTAAGGGGGTGTGGCAGGGAGCGTGTTATATGCCTACATACATTTGTTAGTAGATGTCCCTCATTCCCATCTCAGAATGTTGGGAAGGTATGCAGCCTGACCAGTGCCCATCTATGCAGCCTCATCAGTGTCCATCAATGCAGCCTGACCAGTGCCCAACAATGCAGCTGTAGCACCCTCTACCTTAGGTAGGTTGCTAGAGGTATTTTTTTTTTGGTCAGTGCAGGTAAATTTAGGCAGGCCTAGCTAAAAGCTAGGCCTGTTTGTTTTTAATCTGGGGGCTGTGAGTGGTTTGAGAGCAGCAGCAGTTGACTGGCATGTGGCTTCATCTTTCTGGCACCTCCCTCTGGTTTTCAGAAGGTTCTGGAAAAGGGGTGGGGAGAGAGGATTGGAGTGGCAGGAGGTGCATCTGGAAGCCCTGGCCAATCCCCAGTGGGGACTGGCAGGGGGCAGGCCTCCTAGATGTACCCGAGGTCAGCCTGCTGGGGAGGAGTTGTCGGCTGAAACAACTGAGTGATAGGGCCTTTGAGGAAGCCCCCTAACACTCTGACAGCCTATCTGGGGGGGGAGGGGGTTGACCTCGGGCTGGGGCTCGGAGAGCTGGGAAGGAACCCCTCCATAAAACCCAAACGAGGGGTGTCCTGAACAGGAGCAGGAGAAGATAGCAGGGAACACTGCCGGGCAAGTCATCAGGAGGGATCCATCTGTGGTTTGGTGAGTGACAGGCACAGTCAGAAGATCTGGGAGAGACATGCCAGGAGTGGATGTAGAGCCAGAGGGAGAGACTGTGATGTTGCTGGCGTTAGAGACAGGCTGCTGCAGTCACCAGCTGATAAACTCTGAGCCACTCCCAGCCCACACAAACCAGCCAGGCCTGCCTAAATTTACATACACTCACAAAAAAACGAATCTAGCACCTACCTATGCATAGCTCCCAACTGTCCCTGATGTCGAGGGACTGTCCCTGATTTGAAACAATGTCACTGTCCCCCTTTCCCCCTCATTTGTCCCTCATTTTGGTCTGATCCATATAGTTGTATATAAAAGGCACGTTTTATCTTTTAAAAAGGGTTTCCCATTGCTAAACCTTTCATGCAAATGATAAATTGCTGCATTTGTAAATTTTAAAAGCCAATATAAAGGAATAGTAGTGCCCATGTAGAGGGTGCTACATATGCATGGGTACACTGCTGGACATTTTATTTGAACATTAAAGTGTTACTAAACCCAGGAGCCTGCATTCACTATATCTGGTCTCCCACAGTACACAAAACATGGAAATGCAATAGTTTTAGTATATATAAACTCAGTGGCGGCTGGTGAAGTTTTAGGTTGGGGGGGCGTAAGACCCTGCCCCTCCACGGTTGGGCCCTCCCACTTCTCATAAGCCACACCCCTTATAGAATCCACCCACTCCGTCCCCTGTATTCCACTCAGTGTCAGCATTATACACCAGGCTCTGCACATCATATACCAGGCTGCACATTATACACGGGGCTCTGCACATCATATACCAGGCTGTATATTATAAACAGGGATCTGCACATAATATACCAAGCTGCACATTATACACAGGGTTCTGCACATCATATACCAGGCTGCACATTATACACAGGGTTCTGCACATCATATACCAGGCTGTACATTATACACAGGGCTCTGCACATCATATACCAGGCTGCACATTATACACAGGGCTCTGTACACCAACCTAATCGTTCTCTTTGTTCTTCTCAAGACCTCCTGCTCTCTAGCTCGCTCATCACCTCCTCCCATGCTCGACTCCAGGACTTTTCCAGAGTCTCCCCAAGCCTATGGAACTCCTTACCCCAATCGGTCCGTCTATCTCCTTCTCTATTAGCTTTTAGAGGATCCCTAAAAACCCTCCTCTTCAGAGAAGCCTATCCCACCCACACCTAATAACTATATTTCCATTCTGTCCACCTGATCATCCCCCACAGCTAATACCCTTTGTTTCACGTGACCCTCCCTTCTAGACTGTAAGCTCTATCGAGCAGGGCCCTCTGATCCCTCTGTATTGAATTGTATTGTGATTGTACTGTCTTCCTTGATGTTGTAAAGCGCTGCGCAAACTGTTGGCGCTATATAAATCCTGTATAATAATAATAATAATAATAATAATAATCATATACCAGGCTGCATATTATACACAGGGCTCTGCACATCATATACCAGGCTGCACATTATACACAGGGCTCTGCACATCATATACCAGGCTGCACATTATACACAGGGCTCTGCACATCATATACCAGGCTGCACATTATACACAGGGCTCTGTACATCAAATACCAGGCTGCAGATTATACACCGGGCTTTGCACATCATATACCAGGCTGCACATTATACACAGGGCTCTGCACATCATATACCAGGCTGCAGATTATACACCGGGCTCTGCACATCATATACCAGGCTGCACATTATACACAGGGCTCTGCACATCATATACCAGGTGGCACATTATACACAGGGCTCTGCACATCATATACCAGGCTGCACATTGTACACAGGGTGCTGCACATTATACACAGGGCTCTGCACATCATATACCAGGCTGCACATTATACACAGGGCTCTGCACATCATATACCAGGCTGCACATTATACACAGGGTTCTGCACATTATACACAGGGCTCTGCACATCATATACCAGGCTGTACATTATACACAGGGCTCTGCACATCATATACCAGGCTTCACATTATACACCGGGCTCTGCACATCATATACCAGGCTGCAAATTATACACAGGGCTCTGCACATCATTTAAGGATGAGTTCTGGCGCGTTCGCATACTCCACGTGCAGAGCCCGCCAGGAAGTCGGCACGGCTCTGCGCTAATCACAGGCAGGAAGACATTTCCTGATCTCTGCAGCCGAGCAACGGGACAATGTCTCCCTGCCTGTGATTAGCGCAGCGCCGTGCCGACTTCCTGGTGGGCTCTACACGTGGAGTATGCGAACAAGCCAGAGCTCACCCCTACACATCATATACCAGGCTGCACATTATACACCGACGAAGCTTCAATTTGTTTTAAAACCCAGACGATTTCTGGAGATCACAGACTAGGAAATGGTTTAAATTTGCATTTTAAGTTCTGACTTTATTAACCCATTGCATAGCCTCTCTACAACATTAAACGTTAGACGACAGGGGTTGCATTTAAAAGGTAATTTCGCTTTTGATAAGAAAAAAATGTAAGTACTACACTACATTTTGTATTTTTACAATTAAAATTACCTATGTAGTTTCATCTTATGCCCGCTATGACTTATAAAACTGGAAAATGTTTAAACATGGTGTACATGTAGGGTGGTGTTTTGTACACGGTCAATGTACAGAACACCAACTGTTTTATGTAAGTTTCAATACAAGCAATAACAAGTAGGGATCTGCAATGACATTTGCCAACTTACAACCTGGAAATATGCTTTGTTTTAGGTCCAAATGCAGGCAAAAATTCAGGCCCGATTCATCCCTGAAATGGAGAACAGGGACCCACCGGACCCCTGCTGTGAGCCTCTCTGCACAACAGTGCGAATCTAGCCTGAACGGGGCCTTAAACTTACTCTGAAGCATGAATCGGACTGATGGTATATCAAGCACAGAAAAAGACTTGTGGTGATCGCTTAGGAATATGGCTACATAAGATTACAAAGGGCTCCGATTAAAGCTTAAAAAATACTAGCATTTGACATTTTTTTTCTCAGCCTGTAAAAGCACCTGTATGTTAGCTTATGTGTCCATGTGCACACAGACGTTTACAGACATATTAGAAGCAGAGCAATTACAGTCTGAAAAAAACCCCCATGGAAAGCACGTTTAGGAGAGGAGGTGAAGCACAGAAAAAAGCTAAACACACTGAAATGCTAGGCGCATTTAGGCGCATTTGAGCGGTAATGCATTTAAATGGCCAGAATAAATAAATATTTTTGCCAATAGGATACATTTTACGATAAAACGCATGACGCGCCTGCAGTGGGCTTTTCTCCTTCCAGGAGTTCTGATGTTTAGAGAAGCAAAGCAAACACCCTGTGTGCATGAGGTCTATTGGGTAGATTATGAAATTTTATGGACGTTAGACTATTTATTAAAGAAGTAGGGAATCCGCGCTCAGGAAAACACCAGACAGAGGTTGCAGCCCCCCTAATAACTCCCTAAGGAAAATAGGATATAATATAAAAGAATGGGGTGTTGGCGCTACCTCCCACTATAGAGACCCACCGGGTCTAAGTGATCTCAAGTAAATGTATAAGGACAGGCTGTACTGAGTTTCCGGGTTTGTACACCCACGGTGCCCATTATGAGGATTTCCCACCATCCCTGTACTGAGTTCCCAGGTCTGTACACCCGCTGTGCCCATTATGAGGGTTCCTCCCACCATCCCTGTACACCTACTGTGCCTATTATGAGGGGTTCCCACCATCCCTGTACTGATTTCCTGGTTCTATACACCTGCTGTGCCCATTATGAGGGTTCCCACCATCCCTGTACTGAGTTCCTGGGTCTGTACACCTACTGTGCCCATTATGAGGGGTTCCCACCATCCCTGTAACGAGTTCCTGGGTCTGTACACCTACTGTGCCCCCCCCATCTGTCTACTAATCTCTGTATTCTTATCTCCCATCAGTACAACTCTGCCCCTAACTCATCATCTGCTAACCTCTGTCCCCCAAACCCCTACTTTGCTAACCTCTGCAATCCAACCCTTCCTTCCCATCCACTCTGCACCTCTGTGCACCACCTCTGCACCTCAAGCCCCCCTTTTTGATTACCTCTACATGCCCCCTATGCTCACCTGTATGCTGTCTAGGTGGGCGGCATGCAGCGGATGGGGCGTGATTTGCATATGAATTGCGGCGGCCGATCTAAGTTGCATAACAATGCCCGCACAATTTACATGTGAATAATGTTAATTTAGGAACAATGCCTTTTGTTTCTCTATAGCAGCTGAACAGGTATTACATGGATGGAGGTGAAGTAAAGTTGGAGATTAAAATGCTGCTTTACAGTCACTCAGGAGTCAGGACACAGTGATTATAGCCCCTTCGGCCCCCTCCCCCCTACAGTCCTGGCATGTAGAAATGTACCTGAAGATTTCTGTGTGATCCCTCTGTGTCCACTGCTGGATGCAGAGTCTGTGTCACAGGGATGAATGGAGCTGCCTCAGCTCCCTGTCTGCCCTGACTAGTTCTCTCCCTGTTCACATTTTTTGGTTGTATGCTGTGCTGTGTTATGGATTTTACAGAATAAATAAGCATTTTTTCACGGAGTGCGGCCATCCAGGATTTTCTTCCTTCACTAGTTCTCTTCTGCTCGTGATTTCCCCCTCACTTACTGAAGGAGACAGGCAGCCTGTGAGCCAATGACGCTGCAGGTCTGATTAAAGCCCCACCCTATGGACCCAATCAATTACAAGCACTGGAAACCTAATGCTAGAGCCTAGAGGTGGAGTTTTTGTGGCTACAGGGTTTGCGCCCCGAACACTCTAAACTACGCCAATAGAGCTTCTTAGCCCCAATCACGTGTTTACACACGGGTCATGCCTCCAATAGCACCCCGTGTCCGGCGCCCCTAACACACCCACTTAAAGGGACACTTTAAAAAAAAAGTTTGTTTTTTTTTTACTTTTTTTTTAATAAGTAGCTTATTGACGGGCCGCCACTGTATAAACTGCTAAATACCTTTTTCCCATCAGCAGTATATATAGCAGTCTTGTGAGTTCTATCAGTGTCTGGTTAAAGCTTGTAGGAGGAGTTTTTATTTTCCCGTGATTGCCCTATGAGGCTACAGGACCCCTGACCCTCTGTCTGGACAGTGTTAATTGGCCCTGTGCTGATCACATGCACGCTACCAAGAAAAAAAAACTCTTTAGCAATACACTCCAAACTGAGCATGTACAGCTTGCCCCCAAGGCTCTGTTCTATCAGCAGATAGATTGGGGACAGTGGAAGAAGGGGTGGGTAGAAGACAGGATCAAACAGCCTTTTTACACAATGCATAGGATTAATCCCTTAGGTTCCACAGTGAGTATAACAAGCATGCTTTACTGCATATACAGACTGATTTTACTGTTGCGGGTTTAGTAACACTAATGCCGCGTACACACGATCGTTTTTAATGACGAGAAAAGTGAAATTTTTTAAAATGGTCATTAAAAATGATCGTGTGGGCTTTCCAGCATTTTTCTTGATGAGAAAAACGCAGAGAATCACGACGAGAAAAATTGGAACATGCTCTAATTTTTCACGTCGTTTTTTACATCGTCGTTTTTCTCATCATGAAAAACGGCCGTGTGTGGACTTTAACGACGTGAAAAAAAATGCGCATGCTCAGAATCAAGTATGAGACGGGAGCGCTCGTTCTGGTAAAACTAGCGTTCATAATGGAGATAGCACATTCGTCACGCTGTAACGGACTGAAAAGCACGAGGCTGAAAAGCGCGAATCGTCTCTCAACAAACTTTACTAACATGAAGGGTGGCGCCATCCGAATGGAACTTCCCCTTTATAGTGCCGTCGTACGTGTTGTACGTCACCGCGCTTTACTCAAACATTTTTTTCCACGATAGTGTGTAGGCAAGGCAGGCTTGAGAGGAAACACGAAAAATCACGTCGAGAAAAATGCAGTTTTTTTCAATGACATTAAAAACGCTTGTGTGTACACGGCATTATTCTCTGAGATTTTAATTTATCACTACTTTTTCTTGTTTCTTTTTTGTGCACTTTATGGATTTACATTCTACTATATGGACTATCTAGAGCAGCTAATTTATGCCTAATTTAACACACAATATTCTACTAGCGCGATAGTCCTTTTTACTTATCAGTGGTTTACTACCACTTTAATGCCAGGATCACCAGGTATTCTTTTAAAATTGAAAACTGCAAATTAAAAAAAAAAAATGGAAACAACTTTTGAAATTATATTTACATGTTAAGTCTAATAAAAGACTAGTGTAAGCGTTAAAGAGGAACTGCAGTCTGTTCATATAATTTGTAATAAAAACATCTTTGCCATTCTGAAGCTTCCCTCCAACCACTTTGCATATATTTTTATATATACTGTGATTCTGTACTTGCCAAATATGCTGCCGAAATCTCCCTCCACTAAGTCTAGCTGCAGCCGTTTTAACTGTGGGCAGCTGAAGCTGCTGGATTTACAAAGACACACAGAGGCACACCTCCAGCGCTGCAGCTCTCATTGGCCCTCTTATGACTCATCCCCCCCTCCCTTCCTGGCAAACTCTCACGAGAGTGAGAGAGAAAGCTGTGCATGATGTCATAAGCTAGGCTAATGACCAGACAAGAAACGGGAAGTGGGCTGTATAAGGTATTTACTGGCAGAAAAAAAGAAAAATTACTATCCAAAGTTAAAACAACAAGGGCAGAAGATTTAATAAATGGAAAGATGAAAAAATGACTGAAGGTCCGCTTTAAGATCTACTTTAAGGTTTTATTGATGTCTTTGTTCCTATCAGGAAAATTCTGCCTCACTTCCTGTTATAGTGACAGCCAGGGCATTCTGGGAACTGAACTTCCTGTACTAGGGTGAGTTTCCTCCTCTCTTTGCTCTAGTTTCTGAATACACACCTCTGAACGCCAGCCAACAAGTGACTTTGAAGCTTCAGTACTGATACTTCTTTAGCTAGCACTGAAAATGAAATATCAAGTGTCCTGTATGTCACCTAATAGTATGTGATTTAGTAGGTGATTTGATTCTAAATTCGAGTTCTAAAGCATTACAACATATTACTTTAATGCTATGTAACATGCTGGTGTTCTTTCTCCAAAGGATAATGCTCAGCACGGCCGCGTCCGTTTTATAGAAAATTGTAATAAGTGCTATCAGCCCTGAGGCCCATTAAGCAGCTTCCCACCTATAGACAGGTGTGGCACCTTTATATTACTCCTTCCATTACATTGTCAGATATATTGCCTATTATGATGAAATATATTTTATTTGTCTTCAGCTACAAGACTACCATAAATCATACAGTTACTTATATTATAACAAGCCGTTCTGCTGTATCTGTTCACCTGCCAAGGTAAAACGCGTAAATGAGAACTCTCTGACCCCTCAAATATTTGCAAACTAAATCACCTCATCTTGTCATCCACATAGTGTGCTATACTATAATGTATAATGCATAGGTCAGCAATAAAAAAACTGTTACACAGGATAATTTGGTTGGTTGCAGACTGGCTGGGGAGTTGAGCTGGGAATTTTCTTTGGTTTGGTTTGGTTTTGCATGCGTTGCCCTTCCATGTGCTCCTTGCTGTGAAGGCCAGATATAGATGGGGCAGTGACCAGTTTTCCATGTACTCCTTGCTGTGAAGGCTAGATATAGATGGGGCAGTGACCAACTTTCTATGTGTTCCTTGCTGTGAAGGCCGATATAGATGGGGCAGTGACCAGTTTTCCCATGTGCTCCTTGCTGTGAAGGCCAGATATATATGGGGCAATGACCAGTTTTCCATGTGCTCCTTGCTGTGAAGGACAGATATAGATGGGGCAGTGACTAATTTTCCATGTGCTCCTTGCTGTGAAGGCCAGATATAGAAGGGGCAGTGACCAGTTTTCCATGTGCTCCTTGCTCTGAAGGGCAGTTATAGATGGGGCAGTGACCAGTTTTCCATGTGCTCCTTGCTCTGAAGGGCAGTTATAGATGGGGCAGGGACCAGTTTTCCATGTGCTCCTTGCTGTGACGGCCAGATATAGATGGGGCAGTGACCAGTTTTCCATGTGCTCCTTGCTGTGACGGCCAGATATAGATGGGGCAGTGACCAGTTTTCCATGTGCTCCTTGCTGTGAAGGACAGATATAGATGGGGCAGTGACCAGTTTTCCATGTGCTCCTTGCTCTGAAGGGCAGTTATAGATGGGGCAGGGACCAGTTTTCCATGTGCTCCTTGCTGTGACGGCCAGATATAGATGGGGCAGTGACCAGTTTTCCATGTGCTCCTTGCTGTGAAGGACAGTTATAGATGGGGCAGTGACCAGTATTCCATGTTCTCCTTGCTGTGAAGGCCAGATATAGAAGGGGCAGTGACCAGTTTTCCATGTGATGTGCTCCTTGCTGTGAAGGCCAGATAAAGATGGGGCAGTGACCAGTTTTCCATGTGCTCCTTGCTGTGAAGGCCAGATATAGATGGGGCAGTAATCAGTTTTCCATGTGTTCCTTGCTGTGAAGGCCAGATATAGATGGGGCAGTGACCAGTTTTCCATGTGCTCCTTGCTGTGAAGGACAGTTATAGATGGGACAGTGACCAGTATTTCATGTTCTCCTTGCTGTGAAGGCCAGATATAGATGGGGCAGTGAATAGTTTTCCATGTGATGTGCTCCTTGCTGTGAAGGCCAGATATAGATGGGGCAGTGACCAGTTTTCCATGTGCTCCTTGCTGTGAAGGCCAGATATAGATGGGGCAGTGACCAGTTTTTCATGTGTTCCTTGCTGTGAAGGCCAGATATAGATGGGGCAGTGACCAGTTTTCCATGTGTTTCTTGCTGTGAAGGCCAGATATAGATGGGGCAGTGACCAGTTTTCCCATGTGCTCCTTGCTGTGAAGGCCAGATATAGATGGGGCAGTGACCAGTTTTCCATGTGCTCCTTGCTGTGAAGGACAGATATAGATGGGGCAGTGACCAGATTTCCCATGTGCTCCTTGCTGTGAAGGCCAGATATAGATGGGGCAGTGACTAGTTTTCCATGTGCTCCTTGCTGTGAAGGCCGATATTGATGGGGCAGTGACCAGTTTTCCATGTGCTCCTTGCTCTGAAGGGCAGTTATAGATGGGGCAGTGACCAGTTTTCCATGTGCTCCTTGCTGTGAAGGGCAGTTATAGATGGGGCAGTGACCAGTTTTCCATATGCTCCTTGCTGTGACGGCCAGATATAGATGGGGCAGTGACCAGTTTTCCATGTGATGTGCTCCTTGCTGTGAAGGCCAGATATAGATGGGGCAGTGACCAGTTTTCCATGTGCTCCTTGCTGTGAAGGCCAGATATAGATGGGGCAGTGACCAGTATTCCATGTTTTCCTTGCTGTGAAGGCCAGATATAGATGGGGCAGTGACCAGTTTTCCCATGTGCTCCTTGCTGTGAAGGCCAGATATATATGGGGCAATGACCAGTTTTCCATGTGCTCCTTGCTGTGAAGGACAGATATAGATGGGGCAGTGACTAATTTTCCATGTGCTCCTTGCTGTGAAGGCCAGATATAGAAGGGGCAGTGACCAGTTTTCCATGTGCTCCTTGCTCTGAAGGGCAGTTATAGATGGGGCAGGGACCAGTTTTCCATGTGCTCCTTGCTGTGAAGGGCAGTTATAGATGGGGCAGTGACCAGTTTTCCATGTGCTCCTTGCTGTGACGGCCAGATATAGATGGGGCAGTGACCAGTTTTCCATGTGCTCCTTGCTGTGACGGCCAGATATAGATGGGGCAGTGACCAGTTTTCCATGTGCTCCTTGCTGTGAAGGACAGATATAGATGGTGCAGTGACCAGTTTTCCATGTGCTCCTTGCTGTGAAGGACACTTATAGATGGGGCAGTGACCTTGTTCTCCTTGCTGTGAAGGCCAGATATAGATGGGGCAGTGACCAGTTTTCCATGTGATGTGCTCCTTGCTGTGAAGGCCAGATATAGATGGGGCAGTGACCAGTTTTCCATGTGCTCCTTCCTGTGAAGGCCAGATATAGATGGGGCAGTGACCAGTTTTCCATGTGCTCCTTGCTGTGAAGGACACTTATAGATGGGGCAGTGACCTTGTTCTCCTTGCTGTGAAGGCCAGATATAGATGGGGCAGTGACCAGTTTTCCATGTGATGTGCTCCTTGCTGTGAAGGCCAGATATAGATGGGGCAGTGACCAGTTTTCCATGTGCTCCTTCCTGTGAAGGCCAGATATAGATGGGGCAGTGATCAGTTTTCCATGTGTTCCTTGCTGTGAAGGCCAGATATAGATGGGGCAGTGACCAGTGTTCCATGTGCTCCTTGCTGTGAAGGACAGTTATAGATGGGGCAGTGACCAGTATTCCATGTTCTCCTTGCTGTGAAGGCCAGATATAGAAGGGGCAGTGACCAGTTTTCCATGTGATGTGCTCCTTGCTGTGAAGGCCAGATAAAGATGGGGCAGTGACCAGTTTTCCATGTGCTCCTTGCTGTGAAGGCCGATATTGATGGGGCAGTGACCAGTTTTCCATGTGCTCCTTGCTCTGAAGGGCAGTTATAGATGGGGCAGTGACCAGTTTTCCATGTGCTCCTTGCTGTGAAGGGCAGTTATAGATGGGGCAGTGACCAGTTTTCCATATGCTCCTTGCTGTGAAGGCCAGATAAAGATGGGGCAGTGACCAGTTTTCCATGTGCTCCTTCCTGTGAAGGCCAGATATAGATGGGGCAGTGATCAGTTTTCCATGTGTTCCTTGCTGTGAAGGCCAGATATAGATGGGGCAGTGACCAGTGTTCCATGTGCTCCTTGCTGTGAAGGACAGTTATAGATGGGGCAGTGACCAGTATTCCATGTTCTCCTTGCTGTGAAGGCCAGATATAGAAGGGGCAGTGACCAGTTTTCCATGTGATGTGCTCCTTGCTGTGAAGGCCAGATAAAGATGGGGCAGTGACCAGTTTTCCATGTGCTCCTTGCTGTGAAGGCCGATATTGATGGGGCAGTGACCAGTTTTCCATGTGCTCCTTGCTCTGAAGGGCAGTTATAGATGGGGCAGTGACCAGTTTTCCATGTGCTCCTTGCTGTGAAGGGCAGTTATAGATGGGGCAGTGACCAGTTTTCCATATGCTCCTTGCTGTGACGGCCAGATATAGAAGGGGCAGTGACCAGTTTTCCATGTGATGTGCTCCTTGCTGTGAAGGCCAGATAAAGATGGGGCAGTGACCAGTTTTCCATGTGCTCCTTGCTGTGAAGGGCAGTTATAGATGGGGCAGTGACCAGTTTTCCATATGCTCCTTGCTGTGAAGGCCAGATATAGAAGGGGCAGTGACCAGTTTTCCATGTGATGTGCTCCTTGCTGTGAAGGCCAGATAAAGATGGGGCAGTGACCAGTTTTCCATGTGCTCCTTGCTGTGAAGGCCGATATAGATGGGGCAGTGATCAGTTTTCCATGTGCTCCTTGCTCTGAAGGCCAGATATAGATGGGGCAGTGACCAGTGTTCCATGTGCTCCTTGCTGTGAAGGACAGTTATAGATGGGGCAGTGACCAGTATTCCATGTTCTCCTTGCTGTGAAGGCCAGATATAGAAGGGGCAGTGACCAGTTTTCCATGTGATGTGCTCCTTGCTGTGAAGGCCAGATAAAGATGGGGCAGTGACCAGTTTTCCATGTGCTCCTTGCTGTGAAGGCCGATATTGATGGGGCAGTGACCAGTTTTCCATGTGCTCCTTGCTCTGAAGGGCAGTTATAGATGGGGCAGTGACCAGTTTTCCATGTGCTCCTTGCTGTGAAGGGCAGTTATAGATGGGGCAGTGACCAGTTTTCCATATGCTCCTTGCTGTGACGGCCAGATATAGAAGGGGCAGTGACCAGTTTTCCATGTGATGTGCTCCTTGCTGTGAAGGCCAGATAAAGATGGGGCAGTGACCAGTTTTCCATGTGCTCCTTGCTGTGAAGGCCAGATATAGATGGGGCAGTAATCAGTTTTCCATGTGTTCCTTGCTATGAAGGCCAGATATAGATGGGGCAGTGACCAGTTTTCCATGTGCTCCTTGCTATGAAGGACAGTTATAGATGGGACAGTGACCAGTATTTCATGTTCTCCTTGCTGTGAAGGCCAGATATAGATGGGGCAGTGAATAGTTTTCCATGTGATGTGCTCCTTGCTGTGAAGGCCAGATATAGATGGGGCAGTGACCAGTTTTTCATGTGTTCCTTGCTGTGAAGGCCAGATATAGATGGGGCAGTGACCAGTTTTCCATGTGTTTCTTGCTGTGAAGGCCAGATATAGATGGGGCAGTGACCAGTTTTCCCATGTGCTCCTTGCTGTGAAGGCCAGATATAGATGGGGCAGTGACCAGTTTTCCATGTGCTCCTTGCTGTGAAGGACAGATATAGATGGGGCAGTGACCAGATTTCCCATGTGCTCCTTGCTGTGAAGGCCGATATTGATGGGGCAGTGACCAGTTTTCCATGTGCTCCTTGCTCTGAAGGGCAGTTATAGATGGGGCAGTGACCAGTTTTCCATGTGCTCCTTGCTGTGAAGGGCAGTTATAGATGGGGCAGTGACCAGTTTTCCATATGCTCCTTGCTGTGACGGCCAGATATAGATGGGGCAGTGACCAGTTTTCCATGTGATGTGCTCCTTGCTGTGAAGGCCAGATATAGATGGGGCAGTGACCAGTTTTCCATGTGCTCCTTGCTGTGAAGGCCAGATATAGATGGGGCAGTGATCAGTTTTCCATGTGTTCATTGGTGTGAAGGCCAGATATAGATGGGGCAGTGACCAGTGTTCCATGTGCTCCTTGCTGTGAAAGACAGTTATAGATGGGGCAGTGACCAGTATTCCATGTTTTCCTTGCTGTGAAGGCCAGATATAGATGGGGCAGTGACCAGTTTTCCATGTGATGTGCTCCTTGCTGTGAAGGCCAGATATATATGGGGCAGTGATCAGATTTCCATGTGGTCCTTGCTGTGAAGGCTAGTTAAAGATGGGGCAGTGACCAGGTTTCCATGTGCTCCTTGCTGTGAAGGCCAGATATAGATGGGGCAGTGACCAGTTTTCCAAGTGCTCCTTGCTGTGAAGGACAGATATAGATGGGGCAGTGACCAGTTTTCCATGTTCTCCTTGCTGTGAAGGCCAGTTAAAGATGGGGCAGTGACCAGTGTTCCATGTGCTCCTTGCTGTGAAGGCCAGATATAGATGGGGTAGTGACCAGTTTTCCATGTGTCCCTTACTGTGAAGGACAGATATAGATGGGGCAGTGATTCGTTTTCTATGTGTTTATTGGTGTGAAGGCCAGATATAGATGGGGCAGTGACCAGTTTTCCATGTGCTCCTTGCTGTGTTGGCCAGATATAGATGGGGCAGTGAAAAAGAAAAAGAAAAAATATGGACAGCCGCACTCCAAAAAACCTTTGACGGTCGCCTTTATTATAAAGGAAGGAAAATTACACCAAAAATCATCACAGCATAGCCGGGGTAACTGCTTACATGTTTCGCACTGCGAGTCAGTGCTTACTCATAGCTATATAAAGGCGACCGTCAAAGTTTTTTTGGAGTGTGGCTGTCCATGTTTTTTTTTTTCTTCTTCATATGCTACGTGCATTGCTGGCACCCACGGTAGTCCTGATATTATAGATTGTTGGAGTGTATTCACCTGGAGCGGTAAAAATCTCTCTCTATAGATGGGGCAGTGACCAGTTTTCCATGTGCTTCTTGCTGTGAAGGACAGATATAGATGGGGCAGTGACCAGTTTTCCATGTGCTCCTTGCTGTGAAGGACAGTTATAGATGGGGCAGTGACCAGTATTCCATGTTCTCCTTGCTGTTAAGGCCAGATATAGATGGGGCTGTGACCAGTTTTCCATGTGATGTGCTCCTTGCTGTGAAGGCCAGATATAGAAGGGGCAGGGACCAGTTTTCCATGTGCTCCTTGCTGTGAAGGGCAGTTATAGATGGGGCAGTGACTAGTTTTCCATGTGCTCCTTGCTGTGAAGGATAGTTATAGATGGGGCAGTGACCAGTTTTCCATGTTCTCCTTGCTGTGGAGGCCAGTTAAAGATGGGGCAGTGACCAGTGTTTCCATGTGCTCCTTGCTGTGAAGGCCAGATATAGATGGGTCAGTGACCCGTTTTCCATGTGCTCCTTGCTGTGAAGGGCAGTTATAGATGGGCCGGGCAGTGACTAGTTTTCCATGTGCTCCTTGCTGTGAAGGATAGTTATAGATGGGGCAGTAACCAGTTGTTTGTTACTGATGTAATAACTGGTGAAGGGACACACTGGACACCTTTGCTGCCATTGTGCTATATGCTGGGTGTCCAGTGTGCCCCATGGGCCTTTAAGGAGGGGTTGGCTCCCTCCAGGCTTATCTGCCCTCTATCTATTCGTTAGAATGCATGTGCTTCTAATATGGAGGCTCTCTTACATTTACAAAAGTTAGGACTGCAGATAATATTGTAAATCTGTGCTAACTAAACCCCTGTTTTTAACACTAACTGTTAGACAGGATAATTTGGTTGGTTGCAGACTGGCTGGTGAGTTGAGCCGAGAATTGTCTTTGGTTTTGTTTTGCATAAATTGCCCTCCCATATGCTCCTTGCTGTGAAGGACAGTTATAGGTGGGGGCAGTGGCCAGTTTATCATAAGTCAGCAATAACAGTTTTGCATATTTCTTGCATGACAGGTTTTATTGAAAAATAATTAAATTTCACTTTAGCTCCACCAAAATAAAAACGTCCATCTAGTATTTCAACGAATTAAAAAAAATTGAAAATAGAAATTGAAAATTAGGAAACTTCCATATACAGAACCCTATACCCAACATTGATACAGAGGAAGGTAAAAAAAAAATCTCTGGGTTCTGGAGAGCATACAACGTGTTTCCTTTCCTCAGTGATGCCTCCCCCATGATCAATCAAACCAGTCCTAAAGTAAAAATGCACCCCCCATTCTGACCATCCAGACCTTTAAATCAATTGTTAAAATTCAAAAAGTACCACTGGTGTGATAAAGTTTGTTACACAAAATGCTGCTTTGTGCTTCAAAGGATCTCAGATAAATGGAAAAGTTTAGGTAAAGCCAGATAATCTCTTAAACTCCTGCAGCTAGGAATAAATGACCAAATGCCTAGGCATACTGTATAATCACATGACCAGTCCCTTGGCAGCCTACAGCAGCATTTTCAACAGCACAGGTAAATATTACAGGGCTTAGTAAATATATTTATTTGTTAATGGAGTGGAGAGGGTAATATGTGTGGGAAGTTTCAGTTTAAAGACTAAGTTCACCTTTGGAACATGTTACATTTTCTACCCGTATGTAGCGTGAAACATGTAACATGTTCCAGCTCTTGCCACCGATCCCCCCTCCCTGTGACAGCCCCCGCTGTCACCTTTTAAAAAACAGCACATCTATGTGGAGCTCCACCCACACAGCCACATCATACATTCACAGGTTTGTGTGAATGGATAAACGACAAGCACCATCTAACACCGCGGCAGACAGACTTGTTGTTTCAATGGGCTGCAGGGGGACTGGTGAGCTCTCTCATAGTCCACTGACATGTCCTCTGGCTTCAAACAAAAAGCCCATACAGACGTATGTGATGCATACTAGCACAATATGACTTTTTTTTTTTCTTACGCACGCTAATGTGCAATGCAATGCAATGTGGTAACACTCTGCAAATTGTGAAGTCCATAATAATGATTTAACCTGATATTTTGTACAGTTATTTTAGGATTTTTCTCCATAGTGGAGTTTTTCTTTAACCACTTGCCGACCGCCTCCTGTACTTAAACGTCGGCAGAATGGCACGTACAGGCACATCCACGTACCTGTATGTTGCCCTTTAACTGCCTGACGTGTGGTCGCTTGCGCACCACCGGCGGCACGCTCGCGACCCTGCTACCTTCCCCGTGTGTCGGACCGCGGGTCCTGCGGACTCAATCGCCGTGGGGATCCCCACGATCGTCTCACGGAGGTATAGAGCAGGGAGATGCTTGTGTACTTGGCTTGGCTCTGTGTACTCAGAGCGGAGATCGGTGTCATGTGACACAGAGCCCACCCCCCCTACAGTTAGAAACACAATGCAGGGAACACTTAACCCCTACAGCACCAACTATTGGATAACCCCTTCACTGCCAGTGTAATTTTTACAGTAATCAGTGCATTTTTATAGCACTGATCGCTGTAAAAATGACAATGGTCCCAAAAATGTGTCAAAAATGTCTGATGTGTCCGCCATAATGTCGCAGTCACAAAAAAAATCACTGATCGCCGCCATTACTAGTAAAAAAAAATTATTAATAAAAATGCCATAAAAATTTCCCCTATTTTGTAAACGATATAACTTTTGCGCAAACCAATCAATAAATGCTGATAGCGTTTTTTTTTAACAAAAATATGTAGAAGAATACGTATCGGCCTAAACTGAGGGAAAAAAAAAGTTTTTTTATATATTTTTGGGGGATATTTATTATAGCAAAAAGTAAAAAATATAGCATTTTTTTTTTTCAAAATTGTCACTCTTTTTTTGTTTATAGCGCAAAAAATAAAAACCGCAGAGGTGATCAAATACCACCAAAAGAAAGCTCTATTTGTGGGGAAAAAAGGACGTCAATTTTGTTTGGGAGCCACGTCGCATGACCGCGCAATTGTCAGTTAAAGCGACGCAGTGCCGAATCGCAAAAAGGGGCCTGGTCTTTAACCAGCCAAAATGGTCCGGGGCTTAAGTGGTTAAACCAAAATAGTTGCAAAAAAGTGTGTAGCGGGACCCCCAAAAATGGGGTCGCTATGCTGTAAATTTAGGGGCGGCCTGAGCAATAGTATGGCTCAGGTTCTACAATTCTGGTTAATATGGACTCTGCACTGCCATGTTGTTGCCTGGTGTGTAGTTCCCCTGGGCCTGTGGTGGCGCTGTTGCCCAGGTCTCGGGTTGACCCACAGGTGGCATTGTGGTGTGATTGGGTGTCCTCACTCGGCTACCGTGCGGTGGGCGGGTTCGGCCCTTCTGTGCATGCCGGGAGAGGGTACATAAAGGGCAGACGCCATGATCTAGGGAGGAGTGTGCCCCATTGGGGTGGTGTGCCAGGGGGATTCCAAGGAGGACCCCTGGTGGCGAAGTCGTGCCCGTTGGCCTTGCTGGCCTGGGGTGCGTGAACTGGTTGAGGAGTCTCGGGCACCTTTAGCCCGAGGCTACAGAGTTCCAGGTAGGCCCAGTACCTTCAACTGGGTCTACAACCAACACACTGGAGTCCCAGGGAACCCGTGTGAGGGTGGCCCGCTCTGAAGGAGAGGAAACCAGGGGAGGACCTGTCCGATGGATCGGTGAAGGAATTCACGGTGAAGGAGAGGCCTGGTTGCCTATCAGAGGGAAGGATTCGTGAGTTGCAGTTTAGCTCTTGTAGTGTGTCCCATTGGCACCTATGGTCTCTTCTAGGGATGAGCTTCGTGTTCGAGTCGAACATACGTTCGACTCGAACATCGGCTGTTCGATCGTTCGACGAAGATCGAACGATTTGGGCCGTTCGCGCCAAATTCGAGTGACGCGAACGGCCCACAATGCACTACGCCATCGCAGTGTCATCCAGGCGCTGTGATTGGCCAAGCATGCACTGTGACCCCGCATGCTTGGCCAATCACAGCGCCGGCAGCGAGGAGAGCAATGATTGGCCACAGGCAGGATGCCTGTGGCCAATTATTGCTGAGGGTGTTTAGTACACGCCCCACACTATAAAAGGCCGCCAGCACGGCGGCCTAGTGTAGTGTGTTCCGGAGCAGGGATAGAGCAGCATAGGCAGGGACAGTGACTTTTATTTCTTTCTTGCTTAACCTGGATTCCTTTAGTTTAGGGAAAGAGAAGGATAGGTAGGGAGAGTGTCAGTGTGTTTTGTGCTTGTGCTATATTGTGCTTAAAAAAAACATTTTTTTCTAGGGACAGAAAACTGTAGGTAGGGAGAGTGTCAGTTTATTTCACTGTCAAAGTCCTTGTTTCCAGGGACCTGGAAGGACAGTGAGTGAATTCTCCTTGTGCTAAATTGTGCTTAAAAAAAACATTTTTTCTAGGGACAGAAAACTGTAGGTAGGGAGAGTGTGTCAGTTTCTTTCACTGTCAAAGTCCTTGTTTCAAGGGACAGAGAAGGACACCTGAAGGTAGCCCTTATTGCTTTTTTCCCATCTCCCTGCAGGCCATCTATTAGAATGTCTGGAAGGCAAACAAGGAGAGGCACACAGTCAGGAGGCAATAAAAGAGGGCAAGCAGGCTCTGTGTCTGGGGGCAACAGTGCTGGTCGTGGACGCGGTGCATTGTCATCAGCACATGGCCATGGGACACGCTTGTCCTTCTTTTCGGCAGCTGGACATGTTGAGCCACATCATGCCGAAGACTTGGTAGAGTGGATGACCAAGCCCTCCTCCTCCTCCTCATCCTCTCTCACCCAGGCTCAGGGTACTGGAAAAGCAGCTGCCAAAGCGTCCTCTTCCCTGGTATCAATGTCAGACTCATCATCAGTCACTCCTTCCCTAGACCCACCATGTCCTCCTCCTGAGGAGTCCCCCGAACTGTTTCAGCACAGTGTTGGGTACATGCTCCAGGAGGATGCCCAGCGTTTCGAAGGGTCTGATGATGAAACCCAGCTAGAGGAAGGCAGTAGCGTGAGAGCAGACAGAGGGGATGCTCAAGAAGGACACCAATCTGGCAGTCATGTTCCAGCAGCTGCAGCATACTGCCAGATTGGCTCCAGTGATGAGGAGGGAGGTGATGATGAGGTCACTGACTCCACGTGGGTGCCTAATAGGAGAGAGGAGGAGGAGGAGGATGAGGAGGAGGCACATCTCCAACGAGGCAGGATGCCCTTTGGTGGCCAGCGTAAGGGCAGTACACCGACGGAATCACACCGCAGAGCTCCGCCTGTGCAGGGCGCTGCCTCTGCCCGTCATTCAAAAAGTTCTTTGGTGTGGGCCTTTTTTGAGGCTAGTGCATCAGATCGCACAGCTGCTGTTTGCAACATATGTCTCAAGCGTATATCGCGTGGCCAAAACATCAGCCGCTTGGGTACCACATGCCTGACCAGACATATGTTGACCTGCCATGCAGCTCGTTGGCAAGCCTACCTGAAAGACCCACACCAAAGAACAAAGCGGACCTCTCCTTGCACCGCATCAGCTGGGATCTCCAACCCCACTATAACTTCAGTCCTCTCTGAAACATGCACTGAGAGGAATGAAGGTGTAGAATTAGGTGTGTCACAGCCAAGTACTTGCGGCCACTCTGCTAGCAGTACACCGACGTCCGATTCTAGCAGGCAAATTTCCCTGCCCCAGCTGCTGGACCGTCGAAAGAAGTTCACTCCCAGCCATCCACATGCCCAGCGGTTGAATGCTAGCTTGGCTAAATTGCTAGCGCTTCAACTGCTGCCTTTTCAGTTGGTAGACTCGGCCCCCTTCCGTGAGTTTGTGCAATGTGCGGTTCCTCAGTGGCAGGTTCCCAAACGCCACTTTTTCTCACGGAAGGCTATTCCGGCTCTCTACCGGCATGTGGAAGGCAATGTCTTGGCCTCGCTGGACAGGGCGGTCAGCGGTAAGGTGCATATTACCGCTGACTCATGGTCCAGCAGGCATGGACAGGGACGTTACCTTTCTTTCACGGCCCATTGGGTCACTCTTTTGGCAGCTGGGAAGGATGCAGGACAAGGTGCAGTAGTGTTGGAGGTTGTCCCACCGCCACGCCTCCAAAATGCTACTACTGGTTGTGACACACCTCTCTCCTCCACCCCCTCCTCTTCTTCTTCCTCCATGGCCTCTTCCTGTGGTTTGTCCTATGAACCAGCGGTGCTCCGTAGCCGTTCACGGGGCTACGCAAGTACGCAGGCAAAAAGATGCCATGCCGTGCTTGCGCTGGTGTGTTTGGGGGACAGAAGCCACACTGGGGCAGAGGTCCTGTCTGCTCTGCAGGGCCAGGCCGAGAGGTGGTTGACGCCACGCCAGCTTAAGCCAGGAATGGTGGTTTGCGACAATGGCACCAACCTCCTCTCCGCCCTCCGACAGGGACAACTGACCCATGTGCCCTGTGTGGCTCACGTCCTTAACCTGGTGGTGCAGCGGTTCTTGGGCAGGTACCCGGGCTTACAGGATGTCCTGAGGCAGGCCAGGAAAGTCTGTGTGCATTTCCGCAGATCTTATAATGCCAGTGCTCGCCTGGCTGAGCTGCAAAAGGAGTTGAACCTGCCCAAGAACCGCCTTATATGTGACATGCCCACCAGGTGGAACTCAACGTTGGCCATGCTGCAGCGGCTGCACACGCAGCAGAGGGCCATCAATGAGTACCTGTGCGACTACGGCACCAGGACAGGGTCAGGGGAGCTTGGTTTTTTTTCTCCACGCCAGTGGGGCATGATCAGGGATGCATGCACTGTCCTGGCACCATTTGAGGAGGCCACGAGGATGGTGAGCAGTGACAGTGCATGCATCAGTGACACTGTACCTCTTGTCCACCTGTTGGAGCACACGCTGCGTGGAATAATGGACAGGGCACTTGAGGCAGAACAGAGGCAGGAAGAGGAGGACTTCCTTGCCTCTCAAGGCCCCCTTTACCCAGACAGTGTTCCTTCTGTCCCACCCATCGCACAGGAAGAGGAGGAGGAGGAGGAGGAGGAGGAGGAGGATTGTGTCAGCATGGAGGTGGAGGCTGGCACTCAGCATCATCAGCAGCAGTCTTTTAGGGATGATTTACAGTCCCAAGAAACCAGTGGACTTGTACGTGGCTGGGAGGAGGTGGCTGCGGATCATGTCGTCCTTAGTGACCCAGAGGACTCCGGAGCGAATGCCTCAGCAAACCTACGCTGCATGGCCTCCCTGATCCTGCAAAGTCTGCGGAAGGATCCTCGTATTCTTCGGATCAAGGAGAGGGACCATTACTGGCTGGCCACTCTCCTTGATCCACGGTACAAGGGTAAGGTTGCGGACCTTATGTTACCGTCGCAGAGGGAGCAGAGGATGAGACAACTCCGGGAGGCCTTGCAGAAAGGTCTGTGCAACGCGTTCCCAGAGACTGGGAGGTTACAAACTCCTGGTCCTGGACAACGAGTTGCTGAGGCTTCGGCCAGTCAAAGAAGGAGCGATGGGGAAGGTGGCCGTCTGACCGATGCGTTCAGACAATTCTTTAGTCCGCAGCCCCAAAGTATGATCGGTTCCAGCAACCATCGCCAGCGTCTGATAAACATGGTGCAGGAATATCTAGGGGCAAGGTCAGACTTGGACACCTTCCCCACCGAAAATCCTCTGGCTTACTGGGTCTTGAGGATGGATCACTGGCCAGAGCTTGCACAGTATGCAATTGAGCTACTGGCCTGTCCTGCATCCAGCGTTCTTTCGGAACGCACATTCAGTGCTGCTGGAGGATTTGTCACGGATCACAGGGTGCGCCTGTCCACCGACTCGGTTGATCGACTGACTTTCATCAAGATGAACCAGTCTTGGATCACCACCAGCTACCACACACATGATGCTGATATAACAGACTAATTGATTTTAACATGTCACATCCCTTCAAGACTGATGCTGATGCTGAGTGCCTGTGCTGTTATGTTGACTGGCTATCCTCCTCCTCCGAGTCCTCAATGATACGATTGATGATGATAGCTTGGAAGATCATTTTTGTTTATGGGTGCCGCCACCAGTGGCTAAGGCCCAATTTTTCAGCCCCTGTTTAACAGGGGCGTGTCATTACAATTTTTGAAGCAATACTTTGCAACAGGGCTCATTGCTGTGCTCCAAGTACAGTATCTGTGAGGGGTTGTAGTGTTGTGCCACCAGTGCCTAAGGCCCAATTTTTCAGCCCCTGTTCAACAGGGGCATGCAATTACAATTCTTGATCTAATAATTCACAGCAGGGTCCATTGCTGCACCCACCAAGAGTAACTCTGAGGGCTTACAGTCTTGTGGCAACGCCACCACCACCACCACCACGAAAGGCCCAATTTTTCAGCCCCTGTTCAAAAGGGGCATGTAATTACAATTCTTGATCTAATAATTCACAGCAGGGCCCATTGCTGCACCCACCAAGAGTAACTGTCAGGGCTTACAGTGTTGTGGCACCAGCACCACCATCAAAGGCCCAATTTTTACTACCACTGTTCAACAATTATATGTAATTAAAATTCCTGATATAATAGTTGACAGCAGGGCGTTCCAGCACCAACCAAGAGTAACTGAGTGCTTACAGTGTTGTGCCAACACCAACAACTAAGGGGCCTATTTCTGCAGAGTATATACGGCAGGTCCCTACTTTCAAACATCCAACTTACAAACGACTCCTACTTGCAAACGAAAGAAGACAACAGGAAGTGAGAGGAAATCTACCCCTAGAAAGGAAAATTCTCTCCTGTAAGAATAAATATGGGAGAAAGGGGTCTCATCTGTACTGATGCTTTATCAGCAATCCTTGTTTCAAGAAAAACACCACATTTCAAAAACAGTTGTCATTGGGACGGAAAGTGAGGTGAAATGTTCTGAACAGGGGCACAGACAGCAAAACAAATGTTACAGGGGTGATAACCCTTACCTATGTTTCCCAAAAAGTTTAAAAATAGATTTTTGGGCTGGAGCTACACTTCAACAATGTACCTGTTCAAAATTACAAACAGATTCTACATAAGAACAAACCTACAGTCCCTGTCTTGTATGCACCGCCTGTATACGGCTGTTCAGAGTATATAGGGCCTTTGTTATTTTATGTGCGGGGTTCCCCTTAATATCCATACAAGACCCAAAGGGGCTGGTAATGGGCTGGGGTAGGGGGGGGGTCATGGGGTAGCTATGCCATTTTTCTTAAAGAATTTCATCCATATTACCGGGACCAGACATTACATTAAAGCCGCAAGCAGTTTTAAATGGCTTTTTTTTCCTTTAGAAGTGTCATTTTGTGCAGGGACAGTTCTAAACACGGGAAACACGTGGCACTTCACAGGCATACTTTAGACACCCCCCAGGTACGATATTTAAAGGAATATTTGACTTTTTTTTTTTCACTTTATGCATCATTAAAATGACTGCTCCCGAAAAACGACCGTTTTTAAAACTTCTTTTTGCATTGATACATGTCCCCTGGTGCAGAACCCGGGTTCCCAAACCCTATTTATGACAATAACATGCATAATAGTTGTTATAATTAGCACTTTAGAATTCGAACGTTCGCATCCATTGTATTTAATAGGGTTCTAATGTTCGTTCGAACTTTCGGTCCGTTCGCGGGTTCTGGTGCGAACCGAACCCGGGGGTGTTCGGCTCATCACTAGTCTCTTCTAATCTATGGGGGTTTCAAAGTTCTAATTCAGTAACTAAAGGATTCTGTGGCAGAGGATCTCTTGGACTTGTCCGTGAAGGGGACTAAATTAAAGAAACTGTTCGTGCTTCACTCCGGCTGCTAGAACTGTGAGAGGGATCTATCCAGGTGAGCAATACCCACTCAGGCTTGAGTGAAGAATAGGTTAACTGGGTGCCGCGTGCCTGAACCTATTTCCCTACCTGCTTTGTTGCTATTTTCAACCTATTCCCAAATCTGTTTCAAGCAAGATAAAATAAACTTGTCTGTTTGGAGTTTAAACACTGTCTGGACATTGGCCTTCTTTCGGGGAAAAGAAGAGACTTTTCCCTATACTCTAGGGACGAGAACCAACTGAGGGAGGTAACTCGCTGCAGGACCCAAAATTGTAAGAACACCGCTCAACCTCTTATACCAGGAGGATACGGGCATGTGGCATGGTGTGCCTTTATCTCTGCAAAGTGAAGGTAGGCAGGAGAAAAGGGTCCGTGTGCTACAAGTGTAATTCAATTCAACAAGTCTAGTTATTCAAGCAAAAAACAAAAAAAGATTCAAACCGTACCACAGCTAAATTTAGTTTTTGTTTGATGAGCATGAGAAAAACCACCAAACCAAGATCCTTCTACTGGATTGCTACTCAGGCATCCCTGTCAGTTATTCCAGCCAGGTCCACAACCTTACTTTTCTTCACTACAGATAAGCAAATCAGATCGGTCATTGATCTACCCTGAGCCTCCTGACTGCTTGATGACAAAATAGCAGCACAATGATAAGATTATCACTCCGCTCTCTCATCCTGTCGATAAGCTCCTAGTGTTACCAGGCAGTCAATGCCAGCCTCAAAGTGCTGTTTCTTCTTCTCCCAGTAGGACAAAATTGAAGCCATGGGTGACCTTACAAGCACCGGTGACCGGTGAGCAGCGCAGGGCACCAGAGAGCGGCGGGAGGGGGGGCCTCTCCCGCTAAAAGTGATCTTGCGGCGAATCCGCCACAGAGACCACTTTTATCTTGAAGCGGACCGCCCGCTAAAGAAGAGGATGGTAGTTAGCTGCTGCCATAACAAAGATATCCCTCTTCAAAGTACCGTCGTAAAATGACGGCAGGCGGTCCGGAAGTGGTTGAAAAAAAAACGCTCATTGGAATCCATGGTCCGGCGCCCTTTATGTATATTAGGGTGTCGGGCGCACAGATAGAGGGGCAGTGGCCCTGCGCTTCTAATGGATGGGCCGCCACTGTTTTTCAGTTTTTTAGAACGACATTAACTCAGTCATCGAATGTACAAAGAATTTTTGTACGAATGTTTGTGTGAATATTCATACCAATGTCCGTTCAGAAATCTACTAGCTAGCTGTATTTGGCCCATGGGCTGAACAAGAGAAAATTGAGCCGTCTTTGGCCAGCCTTATCAGGGAGGTAACCAGGGGGATTACGGGAAGCTTAATACGAACACTGATTTTGCTTATTTGTACTGTGTATAAAAATAAATTCAGTGTTTTTTTTTTTTTAAAGAGATGCATATGTAGCGGCCTCACTCTCTCTCCATCTTTATCGGTTACACACCAACTCATGTCTAGGGGTTCCTGGGTTGCGAGAGTGAGATGCGCCACGGCCCATGTCCTCCCCATTGTAGTAGGGAGGTGAAGGCCACTTACTGATGTTTCCTCGGGCCGGTGTGTTCTGTGAATGCACTGAGTCTGTAATTGCAAGCTCACCAGCCTCCCCTTTGCTTCCAGTAACTGGAGTTCACACACCGGAGAAAGGTCCAACACTTGTTTATTTCACACTCCAATACGCAAAGCACAATAAACAATTCTTTCGCAGCAAACTGGTTGGGACCTATAACCTTGACACCGGTGTGGCGAGCAGATCGAGGCACTTCCTAACGTTTCAGTTCTATGCCACTATACTATGACCAGCGGCGCCTAAGCCAATCCGGCTGTTACAGAACAGGAAGGATGGGGTCTCTTCCAGCAACCCCTATGAACAGCAATGGAGCCCTCTTCGATGCGCTGTGGCCCCTATCAGGGGGATGTGTCCTCCCAAGAGAGTTCCCAGAGGCCCACTGTCACCGGGTTGGTGCTGCTCCGGGTCTCCAGTGGGTAACCTCCCCGGCCTCCTCACCTCAGGTACGAGTCCCTCCACTCAGGGACCCTCGGACAGTCCACCCTAGCGGGACCCAGTCAAAGGTACTGGGCCCCAGGCCTCCTCGATAGTACCTCACCCCAGGCTAAAGGTGCCTGGGATGGATGCCAACATGACTCCGGACCAGGCCATGGGCACCTGGACCAGACTCCTGGATCTCCAGCACCCAGGCCTAAGGGCCCTGGGTGCGGACCGCAACCCTCCTCCTCCGAGGACCTCCTTCTCCGCAAGAACCTCGTGGCAAGGGCGTCTCCCCCCTTTTATCCCCTCCCATCAACGGCCCGGCGGGTTCCCCGCCCCAGCCATACCATCTCCGGGAAGAGACCAAACAGGGAGCACTGCAGGGGATGATTCTACCTGAAGCCCGTGGGTACTACGCCACCCACAGGCAAAGGAGAATATTACATCCTCCAATCCTCCACGAAACAAAAAGGGGTCTGAATCCTAACACAATTATACACCTGGGTTACACTATTGCCCAGGTGTATCCCATCAATTTGAGGACCCCGCTACACACTCCCCCCTGTAATTTGACGCTGGTCCCCAGCGTCAGGTGCACACCCATGCCTCCCATAAAGTGGTGACATGGAGTGAAACCCCTGAGGCAGTTCCTCTAAATTTCCCAAGTGCCAAGACCTGCTCAGGGAATGGGGAACATATAAAACAACTTATGTCATAAAACATTTTTAACATCTGCATAATCACAACCCCTCTCCCACACTGTCTAAGAGCCACCCACTCTCAATGGTCTTGATTGACGATTCTCCTGCAGGGGAAAGAAAAAAACAACATCCTAACATAATTTTGTGTCATTTGGGATGAGTGGGCCCGTCAACCGAGAGACCCACTCACTCCAACAAGCGAGGTGATGTGTGTGTGAAACATTTTCAAACATTTGTTGCGCAACACTGCCACCTGGTGACAGCGCCGCGGTCATGACACTCAACGAATCTTCGTTCTTCCAGCTTTTCCCTACTCTGCCACTATTCCCAAATGTCCTTGCCTTCGGCACATGAAGAAAAGGGGAAACACGAAAACACAACAGTCCCCAAGTCTCCAACGAGAAAAAGAAAAGCCCAAACAAAAACAAAAGCAGGGCACAGTCCTGCGTGTCTGGGAATGGCTCTTCCAGAAAGTTCAAGTGCACAAAAGAAATAAACAGGAGTTCTTTTCTCCTATAAGTAAAACTTTGGATCCGGCAGGTACAGGGGTTTCAGGTGTTTGTCAAATGCCTCTATCGAATACTCGACATCTTCTCCTTCTCTTCTGCAAATGACTATCTTGTCAGCATGGATATGGCGCCCCAATTTCCATTCAGCTTTGCAGTCCTCAAACCTCTTAGACACTGCCGGCACACATTCCAGGTACCTGCGAGCATGGGGCACCTTCAACTTGTCCCACACAAACTCGTCATACCATCTTGTTCTCCAGACTTCCACCTCATACAGCAAGTCCCGGGGTAGATACGGGTACTCCCACCCATATTCCCGAGCTACTTTATGGCAAAACAGTCTCTGCAAGCGGGCCAAAGGTGGCATAGTGGCTTTCTCTCCAGTTCCAGGCAGCACAATAGCTTCCGGATGCCGAGGTACCTCTACCAGCTCCCTGGAAATGACTTTCGGCGCTCTCAGAGAAGCGCGGGGTGTCCCCACAACCAAAGTAGGTGAGGTAACAGTAGATGAGGACACAGGTGGAGGGGTAGGTTCCCTCGTAAGCTGCGGGTCTTCCACCCGAGGCGTGCTGTCTCCTGTGTACATAGGTGAATCCCGTACCGCACGGGAAACAAGAAGTGGCACTCTATCCCAGCCCTTGCGGCTGAACAGTTCGTCTATCTCGCCATCATCTCCGCAATCAGACAGCGACTCTAGGTCGGAGGTGTCATACATCTCCGCAGGCAGATATCTTGCGGTGGACACAGAATCATCCTCCCTGGGGGGCTCCACCTCCAATGGGCCCCCGACACCTCCAACCACCACCACAGTCCCAGCCCCTGGCTCACCTGACCCTTGTAGAGGACTGGGATGTCCGGGACTTCCTTCTCGACCGGCGCCATCCAGGTCAGGCAAGCAGCGGGGTGAAGCTCGACCACGTCCATAGGATGCCTGTACTAGGCCAACTTTCCTCTTCGGGGGTGGGAGCAGAGAACTTGTGGCGACCGAGGCAGCATCCTCGGATTTTTCTCTGTTGGGCAGTCCATCGCCCTGGTCAGCGCGCACGGGAACCTCGACAGAGGCCTTGACCTCCCCTTCCGGAGTAGCAGTACCCGTGAGGTGGTTGAGGCGAAGGGCCCGGGGCCTTGCTGTGGACGACTCAACCTCAAAAAGGAATTCTCTGCACTCCTCACATCGCCCGAATGGCTTCAGGGTGACCACCAGTCCCGAGCAGCCGGGACAGATCACACCGAGGGCCTCCGTGTCTCTGCAAGTGTACAGAGCCAACCGCCCTCGGGGCCTGAGTCTTATCCCCGTGTCTGTGATGGGGCAGCAAAGGAAGTCATTCTCGTGGGGTGAGGAACCATAATCCACGGGGCACTTGAGGTCATCCCGACTATCTGCTGCTCCATCATGCACTGACCCCGCGCCGGAGTCTCCACGTGTATCCCCACACTTGGCCAGACTCCTCCCATGAGCTGTACATTTTCGCGGGCTTCTTCTTGACTCCGCCCACGAACGATGTCGCCATGGGGTGCCTCGTGGCGCAGTGCGTTAACAGTCCCCACGTGCAGTACGTCACACGGCTGGACCTCTCCCTTTTTCCGCTCCTCCGCATGGGCCTTTCCCTTGTTAGGGTCATTTCCACAACTCCGAGCAGGGACGCACTTTGGCCAGTAATATGGCCGATCTGCTCGGAACTCCTCTGGGCAGCAAAGTTCAAATGTAGACATTCTCAAGTCCATCTTTAGAACACACTCTATCCCGGACTCACGAGCCCCCACGTGTAGCGGCCTCACTCTCTCTCCATCTTTATCGGTTACACACCAACTCATGTCTAGGGGTTCCTGGGTTGCGAGAGTGAGATGCGCCATGGCCCATGTCCTCCCCATTGTAGTAGGGAGGTGAAGGCCACTTACTGATGTTTCCTCGGGCCGGTGTGTTCTGTGAATGCACTGAGTCTGTAATTGCAAGCTCACCAGCCTCCCCTTTGCTTCCAGTAACTGGAGTTCACACACCGGAGAAAGGTCCAACACTTGTTTATTTCACACTCCAATACGCAAAGCACAATAAACAATTCTTTCGCAGCAAACTGGTTGGGACCTATAACCTTGACACCGGTGTGGCGAGCAGATCGAGGCACTTCCTAACGTTTCAGTTCTATGCCACTATACTATGACCAGCGGCGCCTAAGCCAATCCGGCTGTTACAGAACAGGAAGGATGGGGTCTCTTCCAGCAACCCCTATGAACAGCAATGGAGCCCTCTTCGATGCGCTGTGGCCCCTATCAGGGGGATGTGTCCTCCCAAGAGAGTTCCCAGAGGCCCACTGTCACCGGGTTGGTGCTGCTCCGGGTCTCCAGTGGGTAACCTCCCCGGCCTCCTCACCTCAGGTACGAGTCCCTCCACTCAGGGACCCTCGGACAGTCCACCCTAGCGGGACCCAGTCAAAGGTACTGGGCCCCAGGCCTCCTCGATAGTACCTCACCCCAGGCTAAAGGTGCCTGGGATGGATGCCAACATGACTCCGGACCAGGCCATGGGCACCTGGACCAGACTCCTGGATCTCCAGCACCCAGGCCTAAGGGCCCTGGGTGCGGACCGCAACCCTCCTCCTCCGAGGACCTCCTTCTCCGCAAGAACCTCGTGGCAAGGGCGTCTCCCCCCTTTTATCCCCTCCCATCAACGGCCCGGCGGGTTCCCCGCCCCAGCCATACCATCTCCGGGAAGAGACCAAACAGGGAGCACTGCAGGGGATGATTCTACCTGAAGCCCGTGGGTACTACGCCACCCACAGGCAAAGGAGAATATTACATCCTCCAATCCTCCACGAAACAAAAAGGGGTCTGAATCCTAACACAATTATACACCTGGGTTACACTATTGCCCAGGTGTATCCCATCAATTTGAGGACCCCGCTACACATATATGGATTAAATGGTGTATTTTTTATCTGCATGAGGTTCAGATTTAAGTAGGTCATTGCAAGTCAATTAGCAAGATAAAGAACAGTTTGTGGCTGGATTTTAAAGACTATTGTTTTAAACTCGTTCCTCTGAGCTGTAACATTTTTGTGCTTTTACTATTCCTCAAATGGTTTCTGACACAAGTAATCCTGCCCGCAGGCACCGCAGCTCCAACACACACTGCAGCCTGGCCAGATAAATGCTTTCAATTATTTGTTTGTATTGTGATGGTTAGTGAGTAATATTAACCACTTACTTTCAGACTCAATGAGTACAGCAGGCAAGAGGTGGGGGGGGGGGGGGGGGGGGGGGATGTCGGAGAAAACCAGGCACAGGCTACAAATCCAAAACTTTCTGTCTTCCAACAGCATGTGTCATTTACATTTGTACAGTATGTTAATGCACATGTGTTAACCCCTTCAGCCCTGGAAGGATTTGCCCCCTTAACCACTTCAGCCCAGGGCCATTAGGCTGCCTAAAGACCAAAGGTATTTTTACAATTTGGCACTGCGCTGCTTTAACTGGTAATTGCGCAATCATGCAATGTTGTACCCAAATGAAATTTGCATCCTTTTTTTCCCACAAATAGAGCTTTCTTTTGATGGTATTTGATTGCCTCTGCGATATTAATTTTTTGCTATATAAATGGAAAAAGACCGAAAATTTTGAAAAAAAAATGATATTTTCTAATTTTAAGAAAAATCCAATAAACTCAATTTTAGTCATACATTTAGGCCAAAATGTATTCAGCCACATGACTTTGGTAAAAAAAAATGTCAATAAGCGTATATTTATTGGTTTGCGTGTAGCGGGGTCTTTAAATTTAGTTGGGGTACACCTGGGTAGTAGTGTGACCCAGGTGTGTAAATTATGAGAGGTTTTGGACCCCTTTGTATTCGTGGAGGATTGGGTGGTGTATTAGTCTCCTTGGCCTGTGGGTGGCGGGGTACCCACGGGCTCAAGGTAGAGTCACTGCCGCAGTGCTACCCTTTTTGTCCCTTTCCGGAGATGGTACGGTGAGGGCGGGGAACCCGCCGTGGTGTCGATGGGAGGAGATAAAAGGGGGAGACGCCCTTACCACGAGGTCTTCGAGGATCTTCTCTTCACGCACCCAGGCACCTTAGGCCTGGGTGCGGGCGGTTTTGGAGTTCTGGCTCAGGCGCCCTAGGCCTGACCGGAATGGAGTTGGAGTCCATCCCAGGCACCTTCAGCCTGGGGTGAGGTACTAAATCATAGGCCTGGGGCCCAGTGACTTCGACTGGGTCCCGCAGGGGCGAAGTGATCCGAGGGTCCCCGAGGTGGACGGGACCCGCATCTGAGGTGAGGAGGCCAGGGAGGTCACCCGTCCGGAGAGTCCGGAGCAGCATCAACCCGGTGACGGATGGGCCTCCGGTAACTCCCTTGGAGGGACATCTTCCCCTGATAGGGGCCACAGCGCAGCGAAGGTACTCCTATCTACGTTCTCTTGAGTTGCTGGTAGAGACTCACAAGTTCTATGTTCTGTACTAACCAAGGCTACGATAACCGCTGGTGAAACCACAGTGGTTTAGATTGAAATCAGGATAGTGCCTCGACCTGCTCTTCCCACCGCATCAGGCTGTTATAATGTTCCAACCAGTTGGCTACTGAAGCACTGTTTATTGTGGATCTTGCAATAAAACAAGAGTTGGACTGTGATCAGTCTGTGGACTCTGGTTAATGGGAGCAAAGGGAGGTGTCAGCATAGCAGGACTGAGTTTCATAACTAAAACGCATTGGCCCGAGGAAGATACTGATACTGGCCTTCACCTCACCCACAGCCATGGGGAGGACATGGGCCGTAGCGCATCTCACCCTGTCGTGTGACATACCCCTAGACAAAGGAGATGGGGTGAGGCCGCTAAATGCGCAAAAGTTATAGCGTCTACAAACTAGGGTACATTTTCTGGAATTTACACAGCTTTTAATTTATGACTGCCTATCGCATTTCTTGAGGTGCTAAAATGGCAGGGCAGTACAAACCCCCCCCCCCCCCAAATGACCCCATTTTGGAAAGTAGACACCCCAAGGAAATTGCTGAGAGGCATGTTGAGCCCATTGAATATTTAATTGTTTTGTCCCAAGTGATTGAATAATGACAAGAAAAAAAAAATTTTGTTACAAAAAGTTGTCACTAAATGATATATTGCTCACACATGCCATGGTTATATGTGGAATTGCACCCCAAAATACATTTTGCTGCTTCTCCTGAGTATGGGGATACCACATGTGTGGGACTTTTTGGGAGCCTAGCCGCGCACGGGGCCCCGAAAACCAATCACCGCCTTCAGGATTTCTAAGGGCACAAATTTTTGATTTCACTCCTCACTACCTATCACTACCTATGACAGTTTTGAAGGCCATAAAATGCCAAGATGCCACAAACTCCCCCCCCCCAAATGACCCAATTTTGGAAAGTAGACACCCCAAGCTATTTGCTGAGAGGCATGTTGAGTCCATGGAATATTTTATATTTTGACAGAAGTTGTGGGAAGAATATTTTTTTTTTTTTGCACAAAGTTGTCACTTTGATATATTGCTCAAACATGCCATGGGCATATGTGGAATTACACCCGAAAATACATTCTGTTGCTTCTCCTGAGTACGGGGATACCACATGTGTGAGACTTTTTGGGAGCCTAGCTGCGTACCCTACACCTAAAGGGGCCTACCACTAACTGCCCTGACAATTTTTACAGTCACAAATGACACCAAATGCTGTGATCAGTAAATAAATGAACACAGCAGACGGTGACACTGTGACTGGGGGTGCAGGGGGTGATCTGGGGAGCGATCGGGGGGTGAAAAGTGTACCTATGTGTACTGTGTCAGTGTAGTGTGGGTGCAACTTACTGTTAGATGTCTTCTCTCCTCGGCGCCGGACCAAAAGACCGCCACGAGAAGAGTGACATCACTTCCTCTGGTTCTGTTTACAGTTACAGAAGCAGAGGAAGCATTCCATTCGTCAGGAGCGATCGTGAGGGGGTGGCTATGACTCAGTGGCCTCCCCCTCAGGACGGATCGCTCCTGCAACGATACCGACTGCCTCAGGCACCGGGGGGGGGGCACACGATCGTGCCCCCCACCCGCGGGAGGAGAGTAATGTATATATACGTTACTCTGCCTGCCCGTGCCATTCTACCGACGTATATCGTCGTGAGGCGGTCGGCAAGTGGTTAATGACCAGGCCATTTTTTGCAATACGACACTGCGTCGCTTTCACTGACAATTGCGCGGTCATGCGACGCTGTTGCCAAACAAAATTTATGACTTTTTTTCCCCCACAATTAGAGCTTTCTTTTGGTGGTATTTGATCACCTCAGCGGTTTTTATTTGTTGCGCTATAAACAAAAAAAAGAGCATCAATTTTGAAAAAAACACAATATTTTGTACTTTTTGCTATTGTAGCGACCTCACCCCTCTCACCCCTTCTCATTCTCGGCTTGTCTGTCTTTGTCTAGGGGTGTCAGTACCGGGGGGAGGGATGAGATACACCACGGCCCATGTCCTCCATAGTGAAGAGGTAAAGGCCAGAAAGATCGGGCTTTGTGTAGGTGTCCCAGAGTCAAATCCTCTCCTCGGATTCACTCCCCTTTGCTCCTAGTAACCAGAGTTCCATACACTGAATAGGTCCAACACAGTTTTATTCTTCTCAGCGAATAAACATACAGCACAGTCAAGTTGGGACCTTTGCAACAGTTCAGTATTAATGGGAGTAGGTCGAGGCACAATCCTTTTAAATATAGCTAACCACTGTGGTGTCACCAGTGGCGAATAGTCACTGCCACTGAGGTAGAACATGAATTACCTTCACTAGCACAGCCCCTGTCAGGGGAAGGATATCCGTCCAAGGGAGTCACCGGAGGCCTCTCTGTCACCAGCAATTCTGCGCCGGACTCTCCAGAGAAGTTTCGCTCACCAGTCTCCTCAACCTCAGACACGGGCACCCAAGGAGTTAGGGCCCCCTCGGATTCCTCCACCCTCGTGGAACTCAGTCGAAGGTACTGAGCCCCAGGCATCCGCCATAGTACCTCACCCCAGGCTAAAGGTGCCTGAGATGGACTCCATCTCTCGCTCCCGCCAGGTCAAGGGCACCTGGGCCCAGAACTCCGGAACGCCAGCACCCAAGCTGAAGGTGCCTGGGTGCGGCTGCGTCCTCCGACTCTGAACCCCAAGGTCAGGGCGTCCGCCTCTTTTATCCCCTCGCCTTTTGCGTCACAGCAGGTTCCCCGCCCCGCTGTACCAGCGCCAGGAAAGGACAAAAAAGAAGCAGTCTTGCGGTGTGGGTTCAACTCCGGCCAGGGCGACAATGTCACCTGCAGGCCGCAGGGAACCTCACACCACCAGAGTCCTCCAAGAACCATAAAAAAAGGGTCTCGGATTCCCTAGCAATAAGTGCATTTGGGTTACACTACCACCCAGATGCTTCCCTTAAATTCAAATACCCGCTACACTATAATAAATACCCCCCCCCCCCCAAAAAATCAGTTTAGGCCCATATGTATTCTACATATTTTTGGTAAAAAAATCGCAATAAGAGTATATTGATTGGTTTGCGCAAAAGTTATAGCGTCTACAAAATAGGGGATATATTTATGGCATTTTTATTATTTGTTTTTTACTAGTAATGGCAGGGATCAGCGATTTTTAGCGGGACTGCGACATTGCGTCGGACAGATCAGACACTTTTTTGGGACCAATGACATTTATACAGTGATCATAGCTATAAATAGCCACTGATTACTGTATAAATGTCACTGGCAGGTAAGGGGTTAACACTAGGGGTGATCAAGGGGTTAAATATGTTCCCTCAGTGTGTGTTATGTCGGGGGATGGGACTGACGGGGGGAGGAGACAGATCACTGTTCCTAAATACTAGGAACACACGATCTGTCTCTACTCCCCTGACAGAACTGGGATTTGTGTGTTTACACATATTGATCCCCGTTCTGGCTCTGTCAGGAGTGATTTCGGGTGCCCGGCGGACATCGTGGCTGCCGGGCAGGCGCATCGGCTCCTAAGTGACGCATCCGCTATACCCCTTAAAGCGGCCTCCGTACAGCTATGGTGATTTGCGCAGGGGAGACAGACAGCGGACGGTCGGCAAGTGGTTAAAGAGATTGTAACCCTAAAAAAATAAACAAAAAAATGCTGTTCCTTTAAAGCATGTTAAACCGCATAGTGCTTGTGCGGTGTCATTTGTCCCTTTTGTATGCTGTAAAAACCTGGTTGATCCTGCCTGTTCCTGTGTCCCCCTTAGTGTGCTGACCACGGTAATCATGGTCAGTTGACGCGCCTCCGTCATTCCCCCTCCCTCTCTCCCTGTCACTTCCTAGTGTGTGAGCTGATAAATAAAAACCTGCCCCTCCCCTAGGGTTGCCACCTCATCCCTTTAAACCCGAACACGTATTAATTACACAGGTTCTGTGGCTGATGAAGGGGGTAATTAAACTTATTTAGTGCCTTATCTGCATTAAATTAGCCTCAGAACCTGTGTAATCAATATGTGTTCAGGTTTAAAGGGATGAGGTGGCAACCCTACCCTTCCCTCCTGCTACTAACCTGTGCGGCAGTAAAGTTACTGATCCCAATTACTGCCAGCCTCTCTGTATTAATAAGATATACTAAGCAGTGTATGTGTTTTTTGAAAATTCGGCAGCTAAATACCGTTTTTACATCTCCAATGTGCGGTCACGTGACTGCCCGGCTGACGTCAGAGGAAAATCTCAGCCCCTCCCACTCCTTAGATTGAGGGAGGAGAGTGGAGGGCGGTCACCACACATCGGCGATGTCAAAAACGTATTTAGCTACAAAAAACAGACACTGTGTAGTATATCTTAATATTGCAGAGGGGCTGGCAGGAATTGGGATCAGTGGCTTTACAACCACTTTAAGGTACACGTTAATGTATGTTGCATTAAGGCAGTCCATTGACATCAGCGGCCTTCTGACACACATGTGGCGCCCATCCCAAATGGTTGGGACACTATTCAAATCTAGAGGAATGTCTGGGCTCAGATGGCTGTCTCAGTTATGCTTTGCCTGGTAGTGATTTCCCTTTTTGCCTGTGGGTGGCGTTGCCGCCTCAGGCACCTGTTGGAAGACGGGCAGATCATGGTGCATTGAGTGGCCCTTCTCGGCAGTGGTCTAGTGGGAGTGGTGGACCCGCTGTGCCTGCTGGGAGGGGATACTTAAGGGGCAGACGCCATTGATTGGGGTTTGTTCATGCTAGCCCCGCTGCCCTCTGGGCGCGAGGTGTGTGTGTGTGGTCCTGGTCTCGGGGCCACGTTGGACCGATGCTGCATCGCTATTTAGTAGGCCCAGCTAGTCTGGCTGGGGCCTATATCCAGAGAAGCGATCCCAAGCTTTCCATTCAAATGGGGAGGAAGAAGCTTAGTGAAGAAGTCCAATGGAGGATCTGCCCCGGAGGAGACCGGCACAATACTGCTGTCTCGGGAGAGGCCTGGCAACTTCAGTGAAGAGGGATCCATTATGCTACAAGCCCTACAGTTCGCCGGATCTGCTTAAAGGTTCTTAAAACTGTACGGCTGGAAGTTTGGGACTTTGAAATCCTGTGGCAGAGGGTTCCTGGACTATCCAATTGATTACTTTAACACAGGTCTGTGGCAGAGACTTTGTACACTTAAAAAGGTCTGTGGCAGAGACCCAACTCATCTTGGGCAGTCTGTGGCAGTGACTGCCCTATTGCTGATTCGTGAGTCATCCCGGCTGCTAGGCCATGTGAGAGGGGACTATCCGGGTGACCAATACCCACTCTAACATTGAGAGTCGTGAGTGACTTTGAACTTCTACCTTTGTCAAATTTTAGTGGCGAGTGCCTGAACCTTCCCCTACTCTTCTATACCTTCTACTTCTCAAAGTTTACTGCATATGAAAAATAAAGCCTAACTGCTTGAGGTTTTACATCGGTGTGGACATTGCACTACTACAGACTTTCCTACTCGGACAACGCAGCTGAAGAGGTAACATGCAAAACCCAAAACTAACCAGCGGCCCTCTAGGGGTATTGCTACACACATAAATGTCAAAATGTTCAAAATGAACAGCACTGATGAGGCTGACAAATATAGGGTAGCACCTTCCCTCCTGTACAGGACCCTTTATGGTGCAGGCAGTTCACCAGAGCACCAGCGGAGGCGCAAATACTGGAGCAGATCCCCTGGCTTCTCCTCCTCTCTCTCCTGCTGGCTTTCAGCTGCTATAGGGGGAGCCACAGGAGCATCTGTTCCAGTAATTGCTCCCCCATGTCATGTTTACTGGACTTTTGTTTTCCTGCATGAACACAGCGATCAGTACTGATTGCTTGTGTTCATTCATCACCGAAGCATAGTAAACCATACTATGTGTCACTAGGCAGAACAGGGAACAGGAAACAGGGAAATGCCTTGTTTACATCTCCCTGTTCTGCAGCTCCGTGACACGATCGTGGGACACCGGCGGACATTAAGTCAACGGGTCCCGCGGGCACAGTCGCAGAGAAAGTGTCGGGCACGCGCCCACTATGCCGCGATTTAAAGGGGACGTACCTTTAATGGGACGTGCCATTGTGCCGATGTATATCATTGTGCGCTGTCGGCGAGCGGTTAAGGACTCTGAAACGTGTTGGCGATTGGTTTACATACAACATTTGTACTCACATTTAGTGGTTTTTTGCCTTGTGGTCACAGACCACATTTTTCATGTCTTTTGTATGTATGTTTATATTGTTATTTTCTTTTAAATACTTTTTTGATACTAATAAATATGTAGCACTACCCCCGAAGGAGCTGCTGGTTTAATTTTTGTCAGTACTCTGTTTGCAACCCTCTTAACTGGCTCAGGCCCTCCCTTGGCACAACTGGTGTAACTGGCAATTGTGAGACCCACTGAATGCTGGGAACACAATTTAGCATGTATAACACAATAACATGTATGAATATTGTTACCTTTCTCTGACAGCAGTCCCTCAGGAAACAAAGATACTTCAACAAAATGTTTCACTTAAAGCGGTTCTCCCGCGGCCAAATCGTTTTTTTTTTTTTCATGCCATTACAAAGTATTGTGCCTATTACTAGTGATGAGCCGAACACCCCCGGGTTCGGTTCGCACCAGAACCCGCGAACGGACCGAAAGTTCGAACGAACATTAGAACCCTATTAAATACAATGGATGCGAACGTTCGAATTCTAAAGTGCTAATTATAAAAACTATTATGCATGTTATTGTCCTAAAAAGGGTTTGGGAACCCGGGTTCTGCACCAGGGGACATGTATCAATGCAAAAATAAGTTTTAAAAACGGTCGTTTTCCGGGAGCAGTCATTTTAATGATGCATAAAGTGAAAAAAAAAAAGTCAAATATTCCTTTAAATATCGTACCTGGGGGGTGTCTAAAGTATGCCTGTGAAGTGCCACGTGTTTCCCGTGTTTAGAACTGTCCCTGCACAAAATGACACTTCTAAAGGAAAAAAAAGCCATTTAAAACTGCTTGCGGCTTTAATGTAATGTCTGGTCCCGGTAATATGGATGAAAATCTTTAAGAAAAATGGCATAGCTACCCCATGACCCCCCCCCTACCCCAGCCCATTACCAGCCCCTTTGGGTCTTGTATGGATATTAAGGGGAACCCCGCACATAAAATAAAAAAGGCCCTATATACTCTGAACAGCCGTATACAGGCGGTGCATACAAGACAGGGACTGTAGGTTTGTTCTTATGTAGAATCTGTTTGTAATTTTGAACAGGTACATTGTTGAAGTGTAGCTCCAGACCAAAAATCTATTTTTTAACTTTTTGGAAAACATAGGTAAGGGTTATCACCCCTGTAACATTTGTTTTGCTGTCTGTGCCCCTGTTCAGAACATTTCACCTCACTTTCCGTCCTAATGACAACTGTTTTTGAAATGTGGTGTTTTTCTTGAAACAAGGATTGCTGATAAAGCATCAGTACAGAGGAGACACCTTTCTCCCATATTTATTCTTACAGGAGAGAATTTTCCTTCCTAGTGGTAGATTTCCTCTCACTTCCTGTTGTCTTCTTGCGTTTGCAAGTAGGAGTCGTTTGTAAGTTGGATGTTTGAAAGTAGGGACCTGCCGTATATACTCTGCAGAAATAGGCCCCTTAGTTGTTGGTGTTGGCACAACACTGTAAGCACTCACAGTTACTCTTGGTTGGTGCTGGAACGCCCTGCTGTCAACTATTATATCAGGAATTTTAATTACATATAATTGTTGAACAGTGGTAGTAAAAATTGGGCCTTTGATGGTGGTGCTGGTGCCACAACACTGTAAGCCCTGACAGTTACTCTTGGTGGGTGCAGCAATGGGCCCTGCTGTGAATTATTAGATCAAGAATTGTAATTACATGCCCCTGTTGAACAGGGGCTGAAAAATTGGGCCTTAGGCACTGGTGGCACAACACTGCAACCCTTCACAGATACTGTACTTGGAGCACAGCAATGAGCCCTGTTGCAAAGTATTGCTTCAAAAATTGTAATGACACGCCCCTGTTAAACAGGGGCTGAAGAATTTGGCCTTAGGCACTGGTGGCACAACACTGCAACTCCTCACAGATACTGTACTTGGAGCACAGCAATGAGCCCTGTTGCAAAGTATTGCTTCAAAAATTGTAATTACACGCCCCTGTTAAACAGGGGCTGAAAAATTGGGCGTTAGGCACTGGTGGCGGCACCCATAAACAAAAATGATCTTCCAAGCTATCATCATCAATCGTATCATTGAGGACTCGGAGGAGGAGGATAGCCAGTCAACATAACAGCACAGGCACTCAGCATCAGCATCAGTCTTGAAGGGATGTGACATTTTAAAATCAATTAGTCTGTTATATCAGCATCAGGTGTGTGGTAGCTGGTGGTGATCCAAGACTGGTTCATCTTGATGAAAGTCAGTCGATCAACCGAGTCGGTGGACAGGCGCACCCTGTGATCCGTGACAAATCCTCCAGCAGCACTGAATGTGCGTTCCGAAAGAACGCTGGATGCAGGACAGGCCAGTAGCTCAATTGCATACTGTGCAAGCTCTGGCCAGTGATCCATCCTCAAGACCCAGTAAGCCAGAGGATTTTCGGTGGGGAAGGTGTCCAAGTCTGACCTTGCCCCTAGATATTCCTGCACCATGTTTATCAGACGCTGGCGATGGTTGCTGGAACCGATCATACTTTGGGGCTGCGGACTAAAGAATTGTCTGAACGCATCGGTCAGACGGCCACCTTCCCCACCGCTCCTTCTTTGACTGGCCGAAGCCTCAGCAACTCGTTGTCCAGGACCAGGAGTTTGCAACCTCCCAGTCTCTGGGAACGCGTTGCACAGACCTTTCTGCAAGGCCTCCCGGAGTTGTCTCATCCTCTGCTCCCTCTGCGACGGTAACATAAGGTCCGCAACCTTACCCTTGTACCGTGGATCAAGGAGAGTGGCCAGCCAGTAATGGTCCCTCTCCTTGATCCGAAGAATACGAGGATCCTTCCGCAGACTTTGCAGGATCAGGGAGGCCATGCAGCGTAGGTTTGCTGAGGCATTCGCTCCGGAGTCCTCTGGGTCACTAAGGACGACATGATCCGCAGCCACCTCCTCCCAGCCACGTACAAGTCCACTGGTTTCTTGGGACTGTAAATCATCCCTAAAAGACTGCTGCTGATGATGCTGAGTGCCAGCCTCCACCTCCATGCTGACACAATCCTCCTCCTCCTCCTCCTCCTCCTCCTCCTCCTCCTCCTCTTCCTGTGCGATGGGTGGGACAGAAGGAACACTGTCTGGGTAAAGGGGGCCTTGAGAGGCAAGGAAGTCCTCCTCTTCCTGCCTCTGTTCTGCCTCAAGTGCCCTGTCCATTATTCCACGCAGCGTGTGCTCCAACAGGTGGACAAGAGGTACAGTGTCACTGATGCATGCACTGTCACTGCTCACCATCCTCGTGGCCTCCTCAAATGGTGCCAGGACAGTGCATGCATCCCTGATCATGCCCCACTGGCGTGGAGAAAAAAAAACAAGCTCCCCTGACCCTGTCCTGGTGCCGTAGTCGCACAGGTACTCATTGATGGCCCTCTGCTGCGTGTGCAGCCGCTGCAGCATGGCCAACGTTGAGTTCCACCTGGTGGGCATGTCACATATAAGGCGGTTCTTGGGCAGGTTCAACTCCTTTTGCAGCTCAGCCAGGCGAGCACTGGCATTATAAGATCTGCGGAAATGCACACAGACTTTCCTGGCCTGCCTCAGGACATCCTGTAAGCCCGGGTACCTGCCCAAGAAGCGCTGCACCACCAGGTTAAGGACGTGAGCCACACAGGGCACATGGGTCAGTTGTCCCTGTCGGAGGGCGGAGAGGAGGTTGGTGCCATTGTCGCAAACCACCATTCCTGGCTTAAGCTGGCGTGGCGTCAACCACCTCTCGGCCTGGCCCTGCAGAGCAGACAGGACCTCTGCCCCAGTGTGGCTTCTGTCCCCCAAACACACCAGCGCAAGCACGGCATGGCATCTTTTTGCCTGCGTACTTGCGTAGCCCCGTGAACGGCTACGGAGCACCGCTGGTTCATAGGACAAACCACAGGAAGAGGCCATGGAGGAAGAAGAAGAGGAGGGGGTGGAGGAGAGAGGTGTGTCACAACCAGTAGTAGCATTTTGGAGGCGTGGCGGTGGGACAACCTCCAACACTACTGCACCTTGTCCTGAATCCTTCCCAGCTGCCAAAAGAGTGACCCAATGGGCCGTGAAAGAAAGGTAACGTCCCTGTCCATGCCTGCTGGACCATGAGTCAGCGGTAATATGCACCTTACCGCTGACCGCCCTGTCCAGCGAGGCCAAGACATTGCCTTCCACATGCCGGTAGAGAGCCGGAATAGCCTTCCGTGAGAAAAAGTGGCGTTTGGGAACCTGCCACTGAGGAACCGCACATTGCACAAACTCACGGAAGGGGGCCGAGTCTACCAACTGAAAAGGCAGCAGTTGAAGCGCTAGCAATTTAGCCAAGCTAGCATTCAACCGCTGGGCATGTGGATGGCTGGGAGTGAACTTCTTTCGACGGTCCAGCAGCTGGGGCAGGGAAATTTGCCTGCTAGAATCGGACGTCGGTGTACTGCTAGCAGAGTGGGCGCAAGTACTTGGCTGTGACACACCTAATTCTACACCTTCATTCCTCTCAGTGCATGTTTCAGAGAGGACTGAAGTTATAGTGGGGTTGGAGATCCCAGCTGATGCGGTGCAAGGAGAGGTCCGCTTTGTTCTTTGGTGTGGGTCTTTGAGGTAGGCTTGCCAACGAGCTGCATGGCAGGTCAACATATGTCTGGTCAGGCATGTGGTACCCAAGCGGCTGATGTTTTGGCCACGCGATATACGCTTGAGACATATGTTGCAAACAGCAGCTGTGCGATCTGATGCACTAGCCTCAAAAAAGGCCCACACCAAAGAACTTTTTGAATGACGGGCAGAGGCAGCGCCCTGCACAGGCGGAGCTCTGCGGTGTGATTCCGTCGGTGTACTGCCCTTACGCTGGCCACCAAAGGGCATCCTGCCTCGTTGGAGATGTGCCTCCTCCTCATCCTCCTCCTCCTCCTCTCTCCTATTAGGCACCCACGTGGAGTCATTGACCTCATCATCCCCTCCCTCCTCATCACTGGAGCCAATCTGGCAGTATGCTGCAGCTGCTGGAACATGACTGCCAGATTGGTGTCCTTCTTGAGCATCCCCTCTGTCTGCTCTCACGCTACTGCCTTCCTCTAGCTGGGTTTCATCATCAGACCCTTCGAAACGCTGGGCATCCTCCTGGAGCATGTACCCAACACTGTGCTGAAACAGTTCGGGGGACTCCTCAGGAGGAGGACATGGTGGGTCTAGGGAAGGAGTGACTGATGATTTGTCTGACATTGATACCAGGGAAGACGACGCTTTGGCAGCTGCTTTTCCAGTACCCTGAGCCTGGGTGAGAGAGGATGAGGAGGAGGAGGAGGGCTTGGTCATCCACTCTACCAAGTCTTCGGCATGATGTGGCTCAACATGTCCAGCTGCCGAAAAGAAGGACAAGCGTGTCCCATGGCCATGTGCTGATGACAATGCACCGCGTCCACGACCAGCACTGTTGCCCCCAGACACAGAGCCTGCTTGCCCTCTTTTATTGCCTCCTGAATGTCTGCCTCTCCTTGTTTGCCTTCCAGACATTCTAATAGATGGCCTGCAGGGAGATGGGAAAAAAGCAATAAGGGCTACCTTGAGGTGTCCTTCTCTGTCCCTTGAAACAAGGACTTTCACAGTGAAAGAAACTGACACTGTCCCTACCTAGAGTTTTCTGTCCCTAGAATAAATGTTTTTTTTAATCACAATATAGCACAAGGACAATTCACTCAATGTCTCTCCAGGTCCCTGGAAACAAGGACTTGCAGAGTGAAAGAAACTGACACTGTCCCTACCTAGAGTTTTCTGTCCCTAGAATAAATGTTTTTTTTAATCACAATATAGCACAAGGACAATTAACTCACTGTCCTTACAGGTCCCTGGAAACAAGGACTTGCAGAGTGAAAGAAACTGACACTGTCCCTACCTAGAGTTTTCTGTCCCTAGAATAAATGTTTTTTTTAAGCACAATATAGCACAAGGACAATTAACTCACTGTCCTTACAGGTCCCTGGAAACAAGGACTTGCAGAGTGAAAGAAAAAAAACACTCTCCCTACCTACAGTTTTCTGTCCCTAGAAAAAATGTTTTTTTTAATCACAATATAGCACAAGGAAAATTAACTCACTGTCCTTACAGGTCCCTGGAAACAAGGACTTGCAGAGTGAAAGAAACTGACACTGTCCCTACCTAGAGTTTTCTGTCCCTAGAATAAATGTTTTTTTTAATCACAATATAGCACAAGGACAATTAACTCACTGTCCTTACAGGTCCCTGGAAACAAGGACTTGCAGAGTGAAAGAAACTGACACTGTCCCTACCTAGAGTTTTCTGTCCCTAGAATAAATGTTTTTTTTAAGCACAATATAGCACAAGGACAATTAACTCACTGTCCTTACAGGTCCCTGGAAACAAGGACTTGCAGAGTGAAAGAAAAAAAACACTCTCCCTACCTACAGTTTTCTGTCCCTAGAAAAAATGTTTTTTTTAATCACAATATAGCACAAGGAAAATTAACTCACTGTCCTTACAGGTCCCTGGAAACAAGGACTTGCAGAGTGAAAGAAACTGACACTGTCCCTACCTAGAGTTTTCTGTCCCTAGAATAAATGTTTTTTTTAATCACAATATAGCACAAGGACAATTAACTCACTGTCCTTACAGGTCCCTGGAAACAAGGACTTGCAGAGTGAAAGAAACTGACACTGTCCCTACCTAGAGTTTTCTGTCCCTAGAATAAATGTTTTTTTTAAGCACAATATAGCACAAGGACAATTAACTCACTGTCCTTACAGGTCCCTGGAAACAAGGACTTGCAGAGTGAAAGAAACTGACACTGTCCCTACCTAGAGTTTTCTGTCCCTAGAATAAATGTTTTTTTTAAGCACACTATAGCAGAAGCACAAAACACACTGACACTCTCCCTACCTATCCTTCTCTTTCCCTAAACTAAAGGAATCCAGGTTAAGCAAGAAAGAAATAACAGTCACTGTCCCTGCCTATGCTACTCTATCCCTGCTCCGGAACACACTACACTGGGCCGCCGTGCTGGCGGCCTTTTATAGTGTGGGGCGTGTACTAAACACCCTCAGCAATAATTGGCCACAGGCATCCTGCCTGTGGCCAATCATTGCTCTCCTCGCTGCCGGCGCTGTGATTGGCCAAGCATGCGGGGTCACAGTGCATGCTTGGCCAATCACAGCGCCTGGATGACACTGCGATGGCGTAGTGCATTGTGGGCCGTTCGCGTCACTCGAATTTGGCGCGAACGGCCCAAATCGTTCGATCTTCGTCGAACGATCGAACAGCCAATGTTCGAGTCGAACGTATGTTCGACTCGAACACGAAGCTCATCCCTACCTATTACATGTCTACTCACGTCTCCGTGTCTTTTAGTCCACCGCATCGCTATTCAGTTAGAAATGATAACTTATATTCCCTTTTCCTACGGATTGCCATTTTGCTTGTGGGCATTAGAATCCCACAAGCATGTACTTCCTCCTTGCGGCGAATGCTGAACTCCCAGCATTCACCGCTTGTTCTCGCTCATGCAAATTCTTTGCAGCGAGCAGGGACATAAACATCCGGGTTATGCATTAGAACGTGCGGTGTCTTGTCACATTCTGCTCCCCATCACAGATTGCTCCGGAAGTGATGTTCCGCCGCCGCCATCTTGCTACACCCCACACTCCTGCACAGTAATGATAGAGTGAGAAGGGGGCAAGCGGACATCTTGTTACACCCACCAGAGTTTTCGATTTCACGGTTGTTTTCAGCACAAAACGGAGCTTATCTGCTTAAATACAGTAGTTGGAAATCCGACGGACTGTTTAGATGTTAAATTTTAAAAGCAGCAGCAAACCTGCTGACCTTACATGCTTGCTAATGTGACAGAACACCTCTGTTTTTCACATTTAACATCTAAACAGTCCGTCCGATTTCCAAATACTGTATTTAAGCAGATAAGCTCCATTTTGTGCTGAAAACAACCGTGAAATCGAAAACTCCGGTGGGTGTAACAAGATGTCCGCTTGCCCCCTTCTCACTCTATCATTACTGTGAAGGAGTGTGGGGTGTAGCAAGATGGCGGCGACGAAACGTCACTTCCGGAGCAATCTGTGATGGGTAGCAAAATATGACACTACACCGGCGTTGCAGAAAGTTACCGCCCCCTTGTCAAGCGATATCTTGCAGCAAGGCTCGGCAATGAATACTGGGAGCTATGACAAATGCTCCCAGGTTACATTGCGTTACAAGGATATGACGTAACTCCCGCAGAATTCCTGGAGCAGAGGAGACAGGAAACAGATATAAAATGGAGATTTATTAAGGTACTGTACAGAAAAATAAAAAAACAATGCCCGTTTCGACATTAATTACATTATGTCCATTGAATAAGATAAGGTCTAAAAATCGGGTGGAGCTCCACTTTAACCAAGGGCAAACTTTACTTGGTGTGAGAAAAAGAAACAGTAATACACATATGTATACAGTTGACTCTGCAGGGCCCTACAAGAGTCAATAAGGATAAAGACAAAGGGGTTTCTAAAACAATGTTAAAATCTACGTATGATCTAAAGAAACAAGTATAATGCTCGCAAGCTCCCCCTAGTAGGCAATACCACCCTATGTCCCGCAGAGTTAGTTCCAGTCAGGCCTGACAAAGATCACTACTCAAGTTCTTTAATGGTGGGAGTCTTCGCTAGCAAACGTTGGTGCACATTATATTTGTAATCCAAAGGGAATGAAGATGCAACTAAACTTTCACAATGTTTGTGGAAGTGAATTTCAATCAGTATAACTCTAACTCAAAGTGCGTAGTTACTACGTGCTGCGCTATGTCCTACTACACATGTGGCGTACTATTCTGCTTCTGATGGGCCTTCAAAAGTCAATGAGCCTAGAACGGTTGTAGGATATAGGCAGGTGCCCTCTCACCCGAAAGGGCCTAGTCCACCTGCGTTTCCTCGCTGCTGGCACCTCGATCTGTGGTCTCTCCGCAACGTGCAGTCTCCGGTCCCTCTATCGGCAGCAGTGGATGTCAGCCGACGGACGACTCCGGTCTCTGGGAAGCGCGAGCTGGACACACAGAAAAGAGATCACCCTCCAGGCTGGGTGATCCTCCGCAAGGTTGAAGCCCCAGGCTTCAGGCCTAGTCCCTCTGGCTGCAGGCCTCACACACACGTCTTGCAGGGAGGAGGTGAAGATCCCAAGAGGCCGAACAAAGCTCCTCCCCTCCTTTAAGTAGACTCTCCCATAAAGCAGTCCCGTTCTCCAGGTACCACAATTTCCACAATGCATTGCTTTACAAGGTTAATGACAGTCTTGTATTACACCACAAACCGCCACCCCGCTACAAATACAATATAATTAATACTATTATTCCTGACCTTTGCACATTCCTTGAGCCTAAAACGTCTCTCCTACAAGCTTTAACCAGTGCTCGATCTGATAGAAGTCACAGGACTGCTATATACTGCCGATGAGAAAGGGTATTTAGCAGTTTATATTTACTAAAATAATTGCATTTCCATGTTCTGTGTACTGTGGGAGACTAGATATAGTGAATGCAGGGTCCTGGGTTTAGTAACACTTTATCCGCCTCTTGCCCAACGTATAGTAAAATGACGGCTGAGCGGGAGCACTGCCAACTAGGGTGGCCACCTGTCCGGTCCGGGATTCACCCGGACAGTCCGGGTTTTGAATCATGTGTCCGGGTTTCAGTTCACCTGTAACCCGGACACATTATTTAGTCAGGAATGTGGCTCGGAACAGGGCTTGACAGGGGGGTGAGGAGGCACTATGCACACTGCATTACTATTCCTTTTGGAGCGCCCAAAGTTGTCTCAGGTGTATTATAATCATATAGTGTATACTAAAAAAAAAAAAATTTACTGTGCGTTGCTAAAGTGTTCAGGTTTGGCTTGAAGAAAAAGTGGCAACCCTACTGCCAATCTGAGTGGACATCATATGACGTCCTCCCAGGATTGGGCCAGGCTGCTGTGTCCACCGTACAGCATGCAAAATCACTCTCCCGGTACAGCAGCTGCCGTGTACAGCCGCCCATTGTGATGAATTGGAAAATGTAGATGTATGCGGTTATGTGCCAGGGGTAGCATAAAGCACACTATCTGCGCTCAGACCATATGTCCCTGCAGGTGCTTTATGCACCTCCTGGCATATAACTGCATTCAGCAGCATTTTCTAATTCATCTTAATGGGTGACAGTATTCAGCAGCAGCTGCATTGAAGTAGATGTAAACACAATCACTAAAACCTCATATATTCTTTAACATTTTACTGCCATGCCATTTGTGCCATATATTTCTTAGCACACAGCAGTCATTGGACAGAGGAACGGTCTCTTCTATGCATGTCATAGATCAGCAGAATTGTGCGCTGGGATCCCCATTGTCACACGCACGGTGCACAGTCTGTGAGGTGTGTTTGCACAGCTGTGGTTAATGTGTGACTAATCACATTGTTAAGTGTTTCTTACAGTATAACCACTCCTTGCTGGAGCCTGGTACAGTGTAACCGAAAGTAACCCAAGTGTTTGTTGGAAAGTCACTAGGGAAGGAACTGATAGGATTGTTGGAACTGATAGAAATGTAATATTAATCGATGAGGTCACGTTTTATAAAAACACCAACTTCACCAGATCTGTAGGCCATTCCATAGCACCGAGACTTGGCAGGAAATGACCGGGCCTTGGTTATTTGTAGCACCAGCAGACAGAAACTATTAGGTAGATAAGAGCGGGATATTATTTTGTACTGATACTCTGCTAATCAGAAAAGTTGGGTTCAGTCAGCAAATTTACTACTTATTTAAGTTTTATATCATTTTTCCAAATTATCTCCTGCAGTCTCATTGGAGAGTTCTATATGCTGAATGTGTTGCATGACACTAGACTTGTGCACAACGGAAAAAATTGTTTAGTTTCGGTTCGTTTCTTTTTGGTCCTGTTGATTCGTAATCGTTCGTAATTTTGCTAGACAGGATTTTTCGTGTTCGGACTAATTCGTATTTTCGCAAGCGACATTTTTCGTTGAATCAGAATGATTCGTATTAATGTAAGCCTTATTTTTAGTTGATTTTTAATTCGTACTTTCGGTAGAGTACATTGTTTTTCGTTGATTCTGGACACATATATAGTGCCGTCGTATGTGTTGTACGTCACCGCGCTTTGCTCGAGCATTTTTTTTCACGATAGTGTGTAGGCAAAGCAGGCTTGAGAAGAGTCACGTCGAGAAAAACGCAGTTTTTTTCAATGACATTAAAAGCGGTCGTGTGTACGCGGCATTATTGTGCTTCGAATGGATTCGTACATTCGTAACTTTTTTCATAACGAATTATGCCGAAGACATTCGGGCATTCACTATTTGTGATATAATTTTATTTCGGATTCGGTTTTATTCGTAATTGCTTTGTTCGGAAATTCGAATGCTTCCGAATGTCCGAAAGTTGCTAAATTCGGACGAATTTCGATTCGCTACGAAATGAATTGCACAAGCCTACATGACACTTCATTAATGTGGTTCATTAAATTAAAATATATTGCGCATTTGTTAGTCCTGCCACTCCCCGCTAAGTCCCCGTTCATGCAGAGTGTACTACAGCTTGCCATGCGAGGGCCGTGTTTACCAGTATGGGGATGCACAAGTGTTCCATGCGTCCCTGAGCAGGTAGTCCCATTTGTGTCTATTGGGACACAACGGCTGTACAGACACAGCTGCTGCTCCTTATTTTAAATTAATTCAAGACCATGTTGGCAAAATTTATAACACACAACAATGAAAGTCTAAAGCCTTGTACACACGATCGGATTTTCCGACAACAAATGTTGGATAGCATGCTTTCAAATTGTCCGACAACAAATGCGTGATGTCGGACTATCTGATCGTGTGTACAAGTCCTTCGGAAAAAAATCCAAAGTAGAAACACGCATGCTCAGAAGCAGTGCTAACCATAGCACAACATTAGCAGAAGTTGCCCAAAGGGTGGCGCTAAAGAGCTGAAAAACCACATAGTTTCGTATTTGTTGGCTGACAAAGTTTTGCTGTCTGTATGCAGAACAAGTTCATGGCCAACAACACCCTTCGGACAAAATTCCACGGCTTTGTCCGATGGATATCCGATCGTGTGTATGAGGCTTTATGAGCAAAGATACATTTTATACAAAATTCTAATTAACAAGAATTCAACTACAGGTGAGTGTAATTATTCATTAAAAAGGTGCCCAGCAGACAGTTGATTATAAAAGGGTGTTACTTAACCGGTTCCCAACTGGCTCACACAGATATACTGTGGCAGAATGGCTCCCCTGGGTAAAACCCTGTACGGGTACGTCCTTATCTTTTTCAGCCACCAGAGGGTGCTTGCGCACCGGCTGCACAGCAGGGAACCCAATGCGCGTGGCCAGCGGGCACAATTGCCGTCGGGCACGAGCGCCAGCACAGGGATTTTTGTGTGTGTGTGTGTGTATGTAGCACTACCCCCGTAGGAGCTGCTGGTTATATTTTTGGGTCATGCCGTTACCTGTCTGTTCAACCGTATCCATCATAGGGGTTCCATTGAAGAGTTTTTTTCACAGATGTCATCACCAACACATAGTCTCTTTTCTAATGGTTTTATTAAAGAAATGTCAATTAGAGGGATGGAGGGCTAGGGGAGATTCAGGTACCTTTGCGGATCACGGTTACTTCCTAATCCAGAGGTCAAACAGTTTCCACACTGGATATAGAAACCACCGGATAGGCCTCTCTCACTGACCTAGCAGCTGGTGCGGTGCTCGGTCAAAAGTCTCTGCCACAGACTTGAAGAATACAAATAGTCTCTGTCACAGACTTGAAGAACACAAACGGTCTCTGCACAATCCTCTACAACATGATTGAAGGATCCAGGACTTTTGCAAAGTTTAAGTACAGTCACACAGTATCAGTTTCTTTCAGCCAATCCGGCAATACTGTGAGGTAGATGGGCCGGGATGCGTCCTTCAATTGAGTCTCCAGGCTCTTCCTGAGATACCAGCCTTTTTGCTCGGTCCTCTCCTGGGAAAAGTCCTCCCCTGGTTTCTTCAATTGCTCGGCTTCTCCCCGCAGGCAAGACAGCACAGGACCACCCCTGACTAGTAGGCCCCAGAACTCCTGGGCCTACTTCCAGCAACGAGGCCTCGGCAAGCCGGCCTCGAGGTAGGAAAACTGCTACGGCACACCTTAGGCCAGGAGGGCCATCAGGTCAGAGAGACCCAGAAGACGGTGTTTGTCCCTTAAGTACCCTCTCCCAGAATGCACAGCGGGGAGACCAGTACCACTGAGCTGTTTCTGGGCAAGAGGTACCCAATACATCCAGCCTGCTGCATTTCCAACCTTGACCTGTGGTGACAGCGACACCCATAGTCAAGTGAAAAAATGCGCAGCACAGCTGGACTGAAACAGAAACGAGCAATTTACACAAATATTCTGAGCTAAACTACAGCTCAGACAACTAAATTTACAAATAGCACCTACCCAATAGGAGCAGGGCGCTACATGTAAGCACACAAATCCCTGTGCTGTCAGGGAAGAGGAAACATATTGTTTGTTCCTACTAAGTACCTACCTAGTCACTCCCATCCCCACACAGTTAGAATACACTAAGGGAACACACAGTTAACCCCTTGATCACCCCCTAGTGTTAATTCCTTCCCTGCCAGTGACATTTACACAGTAATCAGTGCATTTTTATAGCACTGATCGCTGTATAATTGTCAATGGTCACAGAAAAGTGTAAAAAGTATCCGATCTGTCCGTCGCAATGTCGCAGTACCGCTAAAAATCACAGATCACCGCCATTACTAGTAAAAAAATAAAATAAAAATGCCATAAATCTTTCCCATAGTTTGGTTTGCGCAAAAGTTATAGCATCTACAATCAATATACGCTTATTACTATTTTTTTCCACCAAAAATATTTAGAACAATATATATTGGCCTAAACTGATGAATTATTATATTTTTTTAAAATTTGGGGATATTTATTATAGCAAAAAGTAAAAAATATAGTTGTTTTTTTTTTTCAAAATTGTCGCTATTTTTTTGTTTATAGCGCAAAAAATTAAAACCGCAGAGGTGATCAAATACCAGCAAAAGAAAGATCTATTTGTGGGAAAAAAAGGATACAAATTTCGTTTGGGTACAACCTTCCACGAATTGTCAGTTAAAGCGACGCAGTGCCAAATTGTAAAAAGTGTTCTGGTCAGAAAGGGGGTAAAACCTTCCAGGGCTGAAGCGGTTAACAAAGAACACCCCTGCCCATTTCATGCTGTCAGCAATGGCACCACATGGAAGAGAAACGTCACAAGGCCTGAGATAGAAAATAATGTCTTTACTAGGGATGAGCTTCGAGTTCGAGTCAAACTCATGTTCGACTCGAACATTGCCTGTTCGCCCGTTCGCCGAACAGCGAACAAATTGGGGTGTTCGCGGCAAATTCTAAAAGTCTATGGGAGAAATCTAAAGTGCTAATTATAAAGGCTTATATGCAAGTTATTGTCATAAAAAGTGTTTGGGGACCCGGGTCCTGCCCCAGGGGACATGTATCAATCCAATTTTTTTTTTAAAACTGCAGTTTTTTTTACATTTTTTGACACTTTCTTTGTGAAATGGTAGTGGTACAATGTACCCCTTACCAATTCACATAGGGGGGGGCCGGGATCTGGCGGTCCCCTTTGTTAAAGGGGTCTTCCAGATTCCGATAAGCCCCCTGCCCGCAGACCCCCACAACCACCGGGCAAGGGTTGTGGGGATGAGGCCCTTGTCCCCATCAACATGGGGACATCCTCCCCATGTTGAGGGCATGTGGCCTGGTACGGTTCAGGAGGGAGGGGGGGGGGCGCTCTCTCATCCTCCCCTTTTCCCCTGCGGCCTGCCAGGTTGCGTGCTCGGATAAGGGTCTGGTATGGATTTTTGGGGGGACTCCACGCCATTTTTTTTTTTATTTGGGGTGGAGTTCCCCTTAAAATCCATGCCAGATCTGAAGGGCCTGGTATGGATATTTGGGGGAACTCCAAGCATTTTTTTTTTATTTGCGGCGGGGTTCCCCTTAATATCCATTCCAGACCTGAAGGGCCTGGTAATTGAATTCTGGGGGACCCCCACGCTTTTTTTTTTTTTTATCAATGACTTTTCTATGTATTGCCAGGAGCCGACAATTCATTAATAGCCCCGAGTGAGTTTTAAATGACTTTTTTTCCTTCAAAAATGACATTTTTTTCAGGGACAGTTCTAAGCACGGGAAACATGCGCCACTTTACATGCATATCATACACACCCCCCAGGTACGAGATTTAAAGGAATATTTCACTTTTATTTTTTCATTTTAAGCATTATTAAAATCACTGCTCCCGAAAAAACGGCCGTTTTTAAAACTTATTTTTGCATTGATACATGTTCCCTGGGGCAGGACCCGGTCCCCAAACACTTTTTAGGACAATAACTTGCATATAAGCCATTATAATTAGCACTTTAGATTTTGAACGTTCGAGTCCATTGTATTTAATAGGGTTCTAAAGTTCACACAAACATTTTGTCTGTTCGCAGGTTCTGGTGCGAACCGAACAGGGGGGTGTTCGGCTCATCCCTGGTCTTTACACAAGAAAGGTGAACGCTACAAGAAGATTAGCAAAGCTTTACTTATCAGTCAGAATACTGTAGCAAAAGTGATACATGCACAAAAAAGCCCACCTAGAATTTGCCAGGGGCCATGTTGAAAAAGAAGACTACTGGGACTCTGTACTCTGGAGTGATGAGACCAACATAAATGTTTTTGGAACTGATGGCTTCAAAACTGTATGGCATTATAAAGGTGAAGAGTACAAAGAAAAATGCATGGTTCCTATGGCGAAACATTGCGATGGCAGTGTCCTTCTGTGGGGATTAGGGATGAGCTTGGTGTTCGAGTCGAACATACGTTCGACTCGAACATCGGCTGTTCGATCGTTCGACGAAGATCGAACGTTTTGGGCCGTTCGCGCCAAATTCGAGTGACGCGAACGGCCCACAATACACTGCGCCATCGCAGTGCAATCCCATGCACTGTGACCCCGCATGCTTGGCCAATCACAGCGCCGGCAGCGAGGAGAGCCATAATTGGCCAGGGGGGTTTAGTACATGCCCCACACTATAAAAGGCCGCTAGCGCGGCGGCCTTGTGTAGTGTGTTCCGGTTCAGGGAGAGAGAAGGATAGGCAGGGACAGTGTTAGTGATATTTGTTCATTTACCTTGTGTGTAGGGAGAGAGAATGATAGGCAGGGACAGTGTTAGTGATATTCTGCTAAACCTTGTGTGCAGGGAGAGAGAAGGATAGGCAGGGGACAGTGTCAGTGATATTTTTGCTAAGCCTCCTGCACAGTATACACCTGAAGCTAGCCCTTATTGCTGTGTTTTCCTGTTGTGTAACACAGGCAGGCATCTGCAGCAGTTATAGCAGGCGTAGTGTACTTCCTGCAAAATATACACCTGAAGCTAGCCCTTATTGCTGTTTTTTCCTGTTGTGTAACACAGGCAGGCATCTGCAGCACTTACAGCAGGCGTAGTGTGCCTCCTGCAAAATATACACCTGAAGCTAGGCCTTATTGCTGTGTTTTCCTGTTGTGTAACACAGGCAGGCATCTGCAGCACTTACAGCAGGCGTAGTGTGCCTCCTGCAAAATATACACCTGAAGCTAGGCCTTATTGCTGTGTTTTCCTGTTGTGTAACACAGGCAGGCATCTGCAGCACTTACAGCAGGCGTAGTGTGCCTCCTGCAAAATATACACCTGAAGCTAGGCCTTATTGCTGTGTTTTCCTGTTGTATAACACAGGCAGGCATCTGCAGCACTTACAGCGGGCGTAGTGTGCCTCCTGCACATTATACACCTGAAGCTACCCATTATTGCTCGTAGTTTTTTTTCTTTTGTGTTACACTAACAGGCATCTGCAGCACTTACAGCGGGCGTAGTGTGCTTCTTGCAAAATATACACCAGAAGCTAGCCCTTATTGCTGTGTTTTCCTGTTGTGTAACACAGGCAGGCATCTGCAGCACTTACAGCAGGCGTAGTGTGCCTCCTGCAAAATATACACCTGAAGCTAGGCCTTATTGCTGTGTTTTCCTGTTGTGTAACACAGGCAGGCATCTGCAGCACTTACAGCGGGTGTAGTGTGCTTCTTGCAAAATATACACCAGAAGCTAGCCCTTATTGCTGTGTTTTCCTGTTGTGTAACACAGGCAGGCATCTGCAGCAGTTATAGCAGGCGTAGTGTGCTTCCTGCAAAATATACACCTGAAGCTAGCCCTTATTGCTGTTTTTTCCTGTTGTGTAAAACAGGCAGGCATCTGCAGCACTTACAGCAGGCGTAGTGTGCCTCCTGCAAAATATACACCTGAAGCTAGGCCTTATTGCTGTGTTTTCCTGTTGTGTAACACAGGCAGGCATCTGCAGCACTTACAGCAGGCGTAGTGTGCCTCCTGCAAAATATACACCTGAAGCTAGGCCTTATTGCTGTGTTTTCCTGTTGTGTAACACAGGCAGGCATCTGCAGCACTTACAGCGGGCGTAGTGTGCCTCCTGCACATTATACACCTGAAGCTACCCATTATTGCTCGTAGTTTTTTTTCTTTTGTGTTACACTAACAGGCATCTGCAGCACTTACAGCGGGCGTAGTGTGCTTCTTGCAAAATATACACCAGAAGCTAGCCCTTATTGCTGTGTTTTCCTGTTGTGTAACACAGGCAGGCATCTGCAGCACTTACAGCAGGCGTAGTGTGCTTCTTGCAAAATATACACCTGAAGCTACCCCTTATTGCTGGTTTTCCCATCTCCCTGCAGGCCTTTAGAATGTCTGGAAGGCAAACAAGGAGAGGCAGACAGTCAGGAGCCAATAAAAGAGGGCAAGCAGGCTCTGTGTCTAGAGACAACAGTGCTGGTCGTGGACGCAGTGCATCGTCATCAGCACGTGGCCATGGGACACGCTTGTCCTTATTTTCGGCAGCTGGACGTGTTGAGCCGCATCATGCCGAATACTTGGTAGAGTGGATGAACAAGCCCTCCTCATCCTCCTCATCCTCTCTCACCCAGGCTCAGGGTACTGGCAAAGCAGCTGCCAAAGCGTCCTCAATGTCATCATCAGTCACTCCTTCCCTAGACCCACCGTACATGCTCCAGGAGGATGCCCAGCGTTTCGAAGGGTCTGAAGATGATACCCAGCTAGAGGAAGGCAGTAGCGTGAGAGCAGAGAGAGGGGATGCTCAAGAAGGACACCAATCTGGCAGTCATGTTCCAGCAGCTGCAGCATACTGCCAGATTGGTTCCAGTGATGAGGAGGGAGGGGATGATGAGGTCACTGACTCCACGTGGGTGCCTGATAGGGGAGAGGAGGAGGAGGATGAGGAAGAGGCACATCTCCAACGAGGCAGGATGCCCTCCGGGGGCCAGCGTAAGGGCAGCACACCGACAGAATCACACCGCAGAGCTCCGCCTGTGCAGGGCGCTGCCTCTGCCCGTTATTCCAAAAGTTCTTTGGTGTGGGTCTTTTTTGAGTCGAGTGCATCAGATCGCACCGTTGCTGTTTGCAACATATGTCTCAAGCGTATCTCGCGTGGCCAAAACATCAGCCGCTTGGGCACCATATGCTTGACCAGACATATGTTGACCTGCCATGCAGCTCGTTGGCAAGCCTACCTTAAAGACCCACACCAAAGAACAAAGCGGACCTCTCCTTGCTCCGCATCAGCTGGGATCTCGAACCCCACTATACCTTCAGTCCTCTCTGAAACCTGCACTGAGAGTAATGAAGGTGTAGAATTAGGTGTGTCACAGCCAAGTACTTGCGGGCACTCTGCTAGCAGTACACCGACGTCCTTTTCAGTTGGTAGACTCGGCCCCCTTCCGTGAGTTTGTGCAATGTGCGGTTCCTCAGTGGCAGGTTCCCAAACGCCACTTTTTCTCACGGAAGGCGATTCCGGCTCTCTACCGCCATGTGGAAGGCAATGTCCATGCCTCGCTGGACAGGGCGGTCAGCGGTAAGGTGCATATTACCGCTGACTCATGGTCCAGCAGGCATGGACAGGGACGTTACCTTTCTTTCACGGCCCATTGGGTCACTCTTTTGGCAGCTGGGAAGGATGCAGGACAAGGTGCAGTAGTGTTGGAGGTTGTTCCGCTGCCACGCCTCCAAAATGCTACTACTGGTTGTGACACACCTCTCTCCTCCACCCCCTCCTCTTCTTCTTCCTCCATGGCCTCTTCCTGTGCTTTGTCCTCGGAACCAGCGGTGCTCCGTAAGCGTTCAAGGGGCTACGCAAGTACGCAGGCAAAAATATGCCATGCCGTGCTTGCGCTGGTGTGTTTAGGGGACAGGAGCCACACTGGGGCAGAGGTTCTGTCAGCTCTGCAGGGGCAGGCCGAGGGGTGGTTGACGCCACACCAGCTTAAAGCAGGAATGGTGGTTTGCGACAATGGCACCAACCTCCTCTCCGCCCTCCGACAGGGATAACTGACCCATGTGCCCTGTGTGGCTCACGTCCTTAACCTGGTGGTGCAGCGGTTCTTGGGCAGGTACCCGGGCTTACAGGATGTCCTGAGGCAGGCCAGGAAAGTCTTGTGCATTTCCGCAGATCATATAATGCCAGTGCTCGGCTGGCTGAGCTGCAAAAGGAGTTGAGCCTGCCCAAGAACCGCCTTATATGTGACATGCCCACCAGGTGGAACTCAACGTTGGCCGTTGCTGCAGCGGCTGCACACGCAGCAGAGGGCCATCAATGAGTACCTGTGCGACTACGGCACCAGGACAGGGTCAGGGGAGCTCAGGGTTTTTTTCACCACGCCAGTGGGGCATGATCAGGGATGCATGCACTGTCCTGGCACCATTTGGGGAGGCCACGAGGATGGTGAGCAGTGACAGTGCATGCATCAGTGACACTGTACCACTTGTCCACCTGTTGGAGCATACGCTGTGTGGAATAATGGACAGGGCACTTGAGGCAGAACAGAGGCAGGACGAGGAGGACTTCCTTGCCTCTCAAGGCCCCCTTTACCCAGACAGTGTTCCTTCTGTCCCACCCATCCCACAGGAAGAGGACGAGGAGGAGGAGGATTGTGTCAGCATGGAGGTGGAGCCTGGCACTCAGCATCAACAGCAGCAGTCTTTTAGGGATGATTTACAGTCCCAAGAAACACGTGGACTTGTACGTGGCTGGGAGGAGTTGGCTGCGGATCATGTCATCCTTAGAGACCCAGAGGACTTCGGACCGAATGCCTCAGCTAACCTACGCTGCATGGCCTCCTTGATCCTGCAAAGTCTGCGGAAGGATCCTCGTATTCTTCGGATCAAGGAGAGGGACCATTACTGGCTGGCCACTCTCCTTGATCCACGGTACAAGGGTAAGGTTGCGGACCTTATCTTACCGTCGCAGAGGGAGCAGAGGATGAGACAACTCCGGGAGGCCTTGCAGAAAGGTCTGTGCAATGCGTTCCCAGAGACTGGGAGGTTACAAACTCCTGGTCCTGGACAACGAGTTGCTGAGGCTTCGGTCAGTCAAAGAAGGAGCGGTGGGGAAGGTGGCCGTCTGACCGATGCGTTCAGACAATTCTTTAGTCCGCAGCCCCAAGGTATGATCGGTTCCAGCAACCATCGCCAGCGTCTGATATACATGATGCAGGAATACCTAGGGGCAAGGTCAGACTTGGACACCTTCCCCACCGAAAATCCTCTGGCTTACTGGGTCTTGAGGATGGATCACTGGCCAGAGCTTGCACAGTATGCAATTGAGCTACTGGCCTGTCCTGCATCCAGCGTTCTTTCGAAAAGCACATTCAGTGCTGCTGGAGGATTTGTCACGGATCACAGGGTGCGCCTGTCCACCGACTCGGTTGATCGACTGACCTTCATAAAGATGAACCAGTCTTGGATCACCACCAGCTATCAAGCACCTGAAGCTGATATAACAGAATAATTTTTTTTCAAATGTCACATCCCTTCAAGACTGATGCTGATGCTGAGTGACTGTCCTGTTATGTTGACTGACTATCCTCCTCCTCAATGATCCGATTCATGATGATAGCTTGGAAGAACATTTTTTGTTTCTGGGTGCCTAAGGCCCAATTTTTCAGCCCCTGTTTAACAGGGGCGTGTAATTACAATTTTTGATGCAATACTTTGCAACAGGGCTCATAACTGTGCTCCAAGTACAGTATCTGTGAGGGGTTGCAGTGTTGTGGCACCAGTGCCTAAGGCCCAATTTTTCTGCCCCTGTTCTACAGGGGCATGTAATTATAATTATTGATCTAATAATTCACAGCAGGTACCATTCCTGCGCCCACCAAGAGTAACTGTGAGGGCTTACAGTGTTGTGGCACCAGCACCACCACCAAAGGCCCAATTTTTCCTACCACTGTTCAACAATGGCATGTAAATACAATTCCTGATATAATAGTTCACAGCAGGGCGTTCCAGCGCCCACCAAGAGTAACTGTGAGGGCTCACAGTGTTGTGGCAACACCAACATGTAAGGGGCAAATTTTAGCAGAGTATATACGGCAGGCCCCTACTTTCAAACATCCAACTTACAAACGACTCCTACTTGCAAACGGAAGGAGACAACAGGAAGTGAGAGGAAATCTACCCCTAGGAAGGGAAATTCTCTCCTGTAAGAGTTAATATTGGAAAAAGGTGTCTCCTCTCTACTGATGCTTTATCACCAATCCTTGTTTCAATAAAAATCCCACTTTTCAAAAACAGTTGTCATTGGGACGGAAAGTGAGGTGAAATGTTCTGAACAGGGGCACAGACAGCAAAACAAATGTTACAGGGGTGATAACCCTTCCCTATGTTTTCCAAAAAGCTTAAAAATATATTTTTTGGCTGGAGCTACACTTAAACAATGTACCTGTTCAAAATTACAAACAGATTCTACTTAAGAACAAACCTACAGTCCCTGTCTTGTTTGCACCGCCTGTATACTGCTGTTCAGAGTATATAGGGCCTTTTTTATTTCGTGTGCGGGGTTCCCCTTAATATCCATACAAGACCCAAAGGGGCTGGTAATGGGCTGGGGTAGGGGGGGGGTAGCTATGCCATTTTTCTCAAAGATTTTCATCCATATTACCGGGACCAGACATTACATTAAAGCCGCAAGCAGTTTTAAATGGCTTTTTTTCCTTTAGAAATGTCATTTTGTGCAGGGACAGTTCTAAACACGGGAAACACATGCCACTTCACAGGCATACTTTAGACACCCCCCAGGTACGATATTTAAAGGAATATTTGACTTTTTTTCACTTTATGCATCATTAAAATGACTGCTCCTGAAAAACGGCAGTTTTTAAAACTTCGTTTTGCATTGATATATGTTCCCTGGGGCAAAACCCGGGTCCCCAAACCCTTTTTAGGACAATAACATGCATATTAGTCGTTATAATTAGCACTTTAGATTTCGAACGTTCGCATCCATTGTATTTAATAGGGTTCTAACGTTCGCGCAAACTTTCGGTCCGTTCGAAGGTTCTGGTGCGAACCGAACGGGGGGGGTGTTCGGCTCATCCCTAGTGGGGATGCATGAGTGCTGCTGGTGTCAGGGACCTGAATTTCATTGATGGTATCATGAATTCACAGATGTAATGCTCTATATTGAAAGAGAAGATGCTACTATCACTCCGTGCCCTTGGTCGTTGTGCACTTTTCCAACATGATAATGATCCAAAACGCACATCTTATGCCGCGTGCACACGATCGTTTTTCACGTTGTTAAAAATTCCATTTTTTAAATTGGGCATTAAAAACAATCGTGTGTAGGCTCCAGGACATTTTTAACGTTGTGAAAAATGGCCTAAAAAAATTAGAACCTGCTCTATTTTTTTACGTCGTTTTTCTTAACGACGTGAAAAACGGTAGTGTGTATGCTTTTATGCTCAGAATCAAGTATGATACGGGAGCGCTCGTTCTGGTAAAACTAGCGTTCGAAATGGAGATGGCACATTCGTCACGGTGTAACGGACTGAAAAGCACGAGGCTGAAAAGCGTGAATCGTTGCTCAACAAACTTTACTAACATGAAGGGTGGTGCCATTCGAACGGAACATCCCCTTTATAGTGCCGTCGTACGTGTTGTACGTCACTGCGCTTTGCTCGAGCGTTTTTTTTTAATGAACGTGTGTATGCAAGATAGGCTTGAGAGGAAACAAGAAAAATCACGTTGAGAAAAACGTTGTTTTTGAAAATGACATTAACGATCGTGTGTATGCGGCATAAGGCCACTGTTGCATTTCTGAACAGGGTGAAAGTGATTCAGTGGCCAAGTACGTCTCCTGATCTGAACCCAACCGAACACCTATGGGGAATTCTGAAGAGACAAGTTGAGCATTACTCTCCATCCATCATCCAGGCTCTAAAAGAGGTAGTTCTTGAAGAATGGAAAAAAGATGTTGCAATATGTTGTCAACTTGTTCATTCCATGTCTAGAAGACTTGATGCTGTCCTTACAAATCATAGAGGTCATAGAAAATACTAGATGAAGTCGTTTTTGTTGTGTGGCGTATTCATTTTTGGATCAACAAATTTTACTAAAACTGAAGATTTTTTTAATCTAAGTTATATTACTTTCATGTAATGAGCTAAACAAATTTTATACCAGCCTAAATTCACACTGACAGCGGGATTGAAATCATGCAAGTTCAGCTGAACTTGCACAATTTCATTCCCACATGTCAGTCCGACTTTGGGGCTGATTTTAGAGACATCTGTGTGGGTTCCTGCACAGATCTCTATTGAAATCACACTCAAAGTCGCCAAAAGTAGTACAGAAACGACTTTTGGGAATCGGTGCGATGTCGCACCGATTCGGACAGTGCCATTACCGGCAATAGCTGCCGATTTGGCATGCGATTTGATGTCAAGTTGCATGCCAAATCGCGTAAATGTGAATCTAGGCTAATACTCAGTTTTTAGGGCTTTATCTATATAAAAGCAAATTCCAGTTAAAAGTGTAAAAAGTGGTCAATCATCAAGGGGGACCCCAGGAACTCAGAACGTGGGGGGACCACCTTCCGCAGAAAGAATACACTAAGGTAAGGGGGGTGGGTTACTGATATAAGGGGGAACATTTATATCAGTGCCCCCTTACATCAGTGACCCCCCCTCAGACTGGCCTAGCGGTGCTGTCACTGACCTCCTCTCAGGTCTCAGTCAGTCAGCTCCAGCTCAGTGGCTCTGGTTTTATCCTATAGTCTCCTCTCCACAGTCCACACACATCTGACTTCTCCCATGACCCCCATCTCGGCGGTGCTCCCACTCTTGACTCCTCTCCAGACTCCCTCAGAGACTGCAGACATGATACAGGAGATGGTCAGAGGCTGCAGACATGATACAAGAGCTCAATGCAGCCTCACCAGTGCCCATCAAAGGCAGCCTCATTGTGCCCATCAATGCAGCCTCATTGTGCCCATCAATGCAGCCTCACTGTGCCCACCATTGTAGCCTCACTGTGCTCATTAAATGCAGCTTTACTGTGCCCATGAATGCAGCCTCACTGTGCCCACCATTGCAGCCTACTGTGCCCATCAATGCAGCATCACTGTGCCCATCAAATGCAGCTTTACTGTGCCTATGAATGCAGTCTCACTGTGCCCACAAATGCAGCCTTACTTTTCCCATTATTGCAGCCCCTCCTATGCCCCATGTCCCAGTCTGCAGTCCCTGTCTGTGGAAAGGTGTGTTGTTGATGCTCAGTACGGTACCTTCGATATCCATGATCGCCAGCAGCAGGCAGGGTCTGTTCTCGTTTTGGATTGGGACAGTGTTCCTTCCAGAGGATCTGTGAGATGGAGTGGTCCCTGGCCACCTGCACCTTCAGCCGTCCTCATTTTCCAGCCCCAATCAGCCTGTCCTCTGGTCCTGGGGAAGTGAGAGCACTGGGTGGGAGCTGGAGAGAAGGGGGAGCGGAGAGCACTGGCGGGGTTGAAGAGCACATAGGTGGGGGCAAAGAGCAGGGGGGAGTGGAGATCACAGGGGTGGGGAGGGGAGAGCGCTGGGGAGGGGAACTTGAGAGCACTGGGGGGAGCCAAAAAGAACAGGGGTGGAGAGCACGGGAGGCTGAGAGGGGGGGGCTGGAGAGCACTGAGGGGGCTAAGGGCGTGGGGGGGGGCGAAGAGCACTGGGTGGGAGATTGAAAGCACTGGGGGGCAGAAAGAACAGGGTTGGAGAGTACGGGGGTACAAAGAGCAGGGGGGAGTGGAGAGCACAGGGGGGGTGGAGAGCAATGAGGGCCAGAAAGAACAGGGGTGGAAAGTACGGGGGGCTCAAGAGCACTGGCGGGGTTGGAGAGCACATGGGTGGGGGCAAAATTCAGGGGGGAGTGGAGAGCACTTGGGTGGGGGCTGGAGAGTGATAAGGAGAGCTGAATAGCACTTGGGGGAGAAAGAACAGGGGTGGGGAGCACGGGGGGCTGGAGAGCACTGGGGTGGGGGCTGGAGAGTGATGGGGAGAGCTAGAGAGCACTGGGGGGGAAGAAAGAACAGAGGTGGGGAGCACGGGGGGCTGGAGAGCACTGGGGTGGGGGCTGGAGAGTGATGGGGAGAGCTAGAGAGCACTGGGGGGGAAGAAAGAACAGGGGTGGGGAGCACGGGGGGCTGGAGAGCACTGGGGGGAGAAAGAGCAGGGGTGGAGAGTACGGGGGGTACAAAGAGCAGGGGGGAGTGGAGAGCACAGGGGGGGTGGAGAGCAATGAGGGCCAGAAAGAACAGGGGTGGGGAGCACGGGGGGCTGGAGAGCACTGGAGTGGGGGCTGGAGAGCACTGGGGGGAGAAAGAGCAGGGGTGGAGAGTACGGGGGGTACAAAGAGCAGGGGGGAGTGGAGAGCACAGGGGGGGTGGAGAGCAATGAGGGCCAGAAAGAACAGGGGTGGGGAGCACGGAGGGCTGGAGAGCACTGGGGTGGGGGCTGGAGAGTGATGGGGAGAGCTGGAGAGCACTGGGAGGAAAGAACAGGGGTGGGGAGCACTGGGGTGGGGGCTGGAGAGTGATGGGGAGAGCTGGAGAGCACTGGGAGGAAAGAACAGGGGTGGGGAGCACTGGGGGCTGGAGAGCACTGGGGTGGGGGCTGGAGAGTGATGAGGAGAGCTGGAGAGCACTGGGGGGGGAGAAAGAACAAGGGTGGGGAGCACGGGGGCTGGAGAGCACTGGGGTGGGGGCTGGAGAGTAATGGGGAGAGCTGGAGAGCACTGGGGGGGAGAAAGAACAGGGGTGGGGAGCACGGGGGGCTGGAGAGCACTGGAGTGGGGGCTGGAGAGCACTGGGGGGAGAAAGAGCAGGGGTGGAGAGTACGGGGGGTACAAAGAGCAGGGGGGAGTGGAGAGCACGGGGGGGTGGAGAGCAATGAGGGCCAGAAAGAACAGGGGTGGAAAGTACGGGGGGCTCAAGAGCACTGGCGGGGTTGGAGAGCACATGGGTGGGGGCAAAATTCAGGGGGGAGTGGAGAGTACAGGGGTGGGGAGCGGAGAGTGCTAAGGGGAAGCTTGAGAGCACTGGAGGGGGAGTCAAAAAGAACAGGGGTGGAGAGCACTGGGGGGCTGGAGAGCGATGGGTGGAGCTTGAGAGCACTGGGGGGCCAGAAAGAACAGGGGTGGGGAGCACGGGGGGCTGGAGAGTGATGGGAAGAGCTGGAGAGCACTGGGGGGAGAAAGAACAGGGGTGGGGAGCACGGGGGGCTGGAGAGCACTTGGGTGGGGGCTGGAGAGTGATAAGGAGAGCTAGTGAGCACTGGGGGGGAAGAAAGAACAGGGGTGGGGAGCACGGGGGGCTGGAGAGCACTTGGGTGGGGGCTGGAGAGTGATAAGGAGAGCCGAATAGCACTGGGGGGAGAAAGAACAGGGGTGGGGAGCACGGGGGGCTGGAGAGCACTGGGGTGGGGGCTGGAGAGTGATGGGGAGAGCTGGAGAGCACTGGGGGGAGAAAGAACAGGGGTGGGGAGCACGGGGGGCTGGAGAGCACTTGGGTGGGGGCTGGAGAGTGATAAGGAGAGCTGAATAGCACTGGGGGGAGAAAGAACAGGGGTGGGGAGCACGGGGGGCTGGAGAGTGATGGGAAGAGCTGGAGAGCAATGGGGGGAGAAAGAACAGGGGTGGGGAGCACGGGGGGCTGGAGAGCACTTGGGTGGGGGCTGGAGAGTGATAAGGAGAGCTGAATAGCACTGGGGGGAGAAAGAACAGGGGTGGGGAGCACGGGGGGCTGGAGAGTGATGGGAAGAGCTGGAGAGCACTGGGGGGGAGAAAGAACAGGGGTGGGGAGCACGGGGGGCTGGAGAGCACTTGGGTGGGGGCTGGAGAGTGATAAGGAGAGCTAGTGAGCACTGGGGGGGAAGAAAGAACAGGGGTGGGGAGCACGGGGGGCTGGAGAGCACTTGGGTGGGGGCTGGAGAGTGATAAGGAGAGCTGAATAGCACTGGGGGGAGAAAGAACATGGGTGGGGAGCACGGGGGGCTGGAGAGTGATGGGAAGAGCTGGAGAGCACTGGGGGGAGAAAGAACAGGGGTGGGGAGCACGGGGGGCTGGAGAGCACTTGGGTGGGGGCTGGAGAGTGATAAGGAGAGCTAGTGAGCACTGGGGGGGAAGAAAGAACAGGGGTGGGGAGCACGGGGGGCTGGAGAGCACTTGGGTGGGGGCTGGAGAGTGATAAGGAGAGCCGAATAGCACTGGGGGGAGAAAGAACAGGGATTGGGAGCACGGGGGGCTGGAGAGCACTTGGGTGGGGGCTGGAGAGTGATAAGGAGAGCTGAATAGCACTGGGGGGAGAAAGAACAGGGGTGGGGAGCACGGGTGCTGGAGAGCACTGGGGTGGGGGCTGGAGAGTGATGGGGAGAGCTAGAGAGCACTGGGGGGGGAGAAAGAACAAGGGTGGGGAGCACGGGGGGCTGGAGAGCACTGGAGTGGGGGCTGGAGAGCACTGGGGGGAGAAAGAGCAGGGGTGGGAGGCACGGAGGGCTGGAGAGCACTGGGATGGGGGCTGGAGAGTGATGGGGAGAGCTGGAGAGCACTGGGAGGAAAGAACAGGGGTGGGGAGCACTGGGGGCTGGAGAGCACTGGGGTGGGGGCTGGAGAGTGATGAGGAGAGCTGGAGAGCACTGGGGGGGAGAAAGAACAAGGGTGGGGAGCACGGGGGCTGTAGAGCACTGGGGGGGAGAAAGAACAGGGTGGGGAGCATGGGGGGCTGGAGAGCACTGGGGTGGGGGCTGGAGAGTAATGGGGAGAGCTGGAGAGCACTGGGGGGGGGGGAGAAAGAACAGGGGTGGAGTGCACTGGGATGGTGGCTGGAGAAGGATGGGGAGAGCAGGGGCTGGGGGCAGAAAGAACAGGTGTGGAGAGAACTGTGGGGGGGTAGTGTGGTGGGGGAGGAGAGCACTGGGAGGGGCCAGCATAAGAAGTTGGATAGGAGGAGAAGCAGGGTGGCTGCATATAGAGGAATTGAGCTTTCTATATTCCTCCATACAGCCGCGGAATGCTTGATTCTCCTCCTTTTCCTCCTGCAAGCATTCAGCGGCTGTATGGAGGAATATAGAAAGCTAATTTCCTCTATATGCGGCCCCCCTGCCGATCCTCCCATCCAGGCACACAGGCTGTACCGTACGGCGAGCATCTCCTCCTGTGTATCACGGTCCCACCCCCCTAGACCGGCTCGTGTGATAGGCTGAACACTGATTCTATCTACTATCACACGAGCCAGACCAGGGGGGCGGGACCGTGTTACAGCGTCACCGCCGAAGCCGAATACAGACCCAGCCAGCTCCGTGATACACAGGAGCAGGAGAGAGGGGAGCACTGTAGCCGCAACTCAAAGCGGCCCCAGGGCAGGCAGCCTACCGGGAAATCTCCCGGTAGGCCAGTCTGGCCCTGTGTGTGTGTATGTATATATATATATATATATATATATATATATATATATATATATATAATCAGAGCAGTGAATTGGATGTGACCTGACACACACTATAGCACAACATGGCGACCTCCATCCCTGTATTAATTTGTAGAGAAAGGAGAACTGTGGGACTTTGAGTGAGGCTACCACCATGTCAGATATTCAACAGAAACATAAAATTTACAGTACACAATTTATTGTTACATCGTAAAAAATATTGTATCAAATAAATAGGTAGTCGCATGACTTACACTAAATATGTTGCTATATAGCATGCAATACAAAAAGGAATTCAACATAATAACTGTACATAGTAAGGTAAATGGGTTGAAAAACATTTTAGGGACAGATAACTTGGGGCGTCTAGGGGCACTCAACGCGTTTCCTGGCATTACAGCCATTCATCAGGAGTGTTGTAGCATATTATACTGGAAAGGAAAAGGACAAGGATTAATAATGATACTCTTGGAATAAGGGAGGACAGAGAGAAAGTGTCCCAACAAAGTGGGGGCAATCTGGGATACTCACTGCGCAGCTCCAAGGCCAGGCCCGGTGTCCACCAGGGCCTGGCCTTAGGGGTTGCGCAGTGAGTATCCCAGATTGTCCCCACTTTGTTGGGACACTTTCTCTCTGTCCTCCCTTATTCCAAGAGTATCATTATTAATCCTTGTCCCTTTCCTTTCCAGTATAATATGCTACAACACTCCTGATGAATGGCTGTAATGCCAGGAAACGCGTTGAGTGCCCCTAGACGCCCCAAGTTATCTGTCCCTAAAATGTTTTTCAACCCATTTACCTTACTATGTACAGTTATTATGTTGAATTCCTTTTTGTATTGCATGCTATATAGCAGCATATTTAGTGTAAGTCATGTGACTACCTATTTATTTGATACAATATTTTTTATGATGTAACAATAAATTGTGTACTGTCAATTTTATGTTTCTGTTGAATATCTTACATGGTGGTAGCCTCACTCAAAGTCCCACAGTTCTCTCTCTATATCTATATCTATATCTATATCTATATCTATATCTATATAAATATAAAGACAGGTATAGAGGCACTCACAGGTCTTGCAATAATGTGTGTATATACTGTATGGATACATATATACTGTATATTACATACATTTTGAGTCTAGACCAGCCTTTCTCAACTTTTATATCATAGAGGACAACCCTAGAAAATATGGATGAAGAACATAGACTGTGCACCCTCTTTTTTTCTTAGTAAATGTGGTAAAGCTTCGCTTTGTAAAGAATACCCAATCAGGTGCAAGGAAAAAAAAAAAACATTTTTGCTTGCACATGATTGTAAGATGGAAATCAGCAGTGCTTCACCACATTTACTAAACTCTGGGGAAATTGAGTGCAACTGCACTTACAAAGTGCCTTTAGTAAATCCACCCCACTGTGCTTAGAGTATTTGGCACCCCTTTCAGACACTTTAACACCAGCTGCTGTAGGCAACATTATTTTCAGTAAGAATCTTGAAATGAATGATATGATTAAAAAAGAAATGCAGATAGTTTAAAATGTGTGGTACCCTATCATCAGTATTCAGTGTAGAAATGACCCCTTACATTGGTAGTGAGAGGAAAATTTTACCATTGCTGGTCATTGTAGACGGGAGATAGGTGGGGGACAAGGGAGATACTGGACTAGGTGAGGGGGTGCCTGGACGTCCTGGATTAGGAGAGGGGGGTGTCTGGAGGCCCTGGACTATGAGAGGGGGAGCATGGAGGCCCTCTGGACTAGGAAAGAGCTTCCAGCTTCAGGGAGAGAGAGCCTGCCTGGGCCCTGGAGGGTGAGTTCACAACATAAATGGGGACATTTATCAATTGTCACAAGTAATGCCAAGCAGGAGTAGAGACAGGTTGTGTGATAGATTTATTAAAGGAGAAGAACAGTCAAAGCCTGTTTGGTTGTACTTCTATTGATCACATCAGTGCAGATTGTTTTGCACTCCTGTGACCCATTTTCAGCTGACAGCGGGCTTAAGCCTGCTCTCTGCTGATGTCACAGAATCGGTCCAGACTGGGGAAAGATCGCAACCATATGGTTGGGATCTGCGCACATGCCTGGACCAGCACCCAGCTCAAACTCTCAGTGAGCCGCTGAGAGCCTGAGCCGGCCACTCCCGCCCTCTCCACAGCCCAGTGTTTCAGTGAGCACTGGGGGGCGGGGGCAGAGCAGAGCCAGAGACTGACAGCCACTAGCTCTCTGCTCAGGGAGCACTGAGAACTGAGCGATCGGCTGTTTGATTACTCAGTTCTCAGCCTTAGAGCCGGTGGGGGACAGATGCAGCATCTACTCCAAGTATGATTTATAAATAAAATTCCCATACTTCTCTTTTAATTACCCGACATCTTCTCTTTCCTGCTCTCTGGTCCACGTGACAATAAGGCCTCATTAACATGGAGCATATGCGTCCATACCCAGTGTGATGGCCGTGTACCGAGTGGGGATGCTCGGTGTTCTGTGAATCCCTGTGCAGGCAGTTCAGTCAAAGTCAATTGGAACGCCGCAGCTGCATGGACAGTCGAATATCACATTTAGATATGCAGACAGGAAGGGATGATGTATCCAAATGCACAGTGTCTGCATTCGGATCTGTGCACCCACTTTTATTGGTGAAGCTCTCTGGTGGATGCAGATGCAGCAAAAAGTGGCTCAGCATACAGGACCTGTCTGCTTAGCTCTTAGTGGAATTTATCAAAACTAGAGCAGACAGAATTTGAAACAGCTGTGCATGGCAACCAATCAGCTCATAGCTTTCATTTTTAAGGCCGGGTTCACACTTGTGCGACACGACAGCCGTCCTACTTTGGATCCGACTTTGCCCTGCGTCATGAAGCCGACATACGTCCGACTTTCAATGAACGGGGATCCGACTTGGATCCCCGCCAATACCAGGCACTGTGTTTGGTATGAATCTTGAGGGGGAACTCCACGCCAAATTTTAAATAAAAAAAAACGCATGGGTTCCCCTCCAGGAGCATACCAGGCCCTTCGGTCTGGTATGGATTTTAAGGGGAACCCCCTAAGCCGAAAAAACGGCGTAGGGGTCCCCCTCAAAATCCAAACCAGATCCTTATCCGAGCACGCAACCTGGCAGGCTGCAGGAAAAGAGGGGGGGACGAGAGAGCGGCCCCCCTCCCTCCTGAACCGCACCAAGCCGCATGCCCTCAACATGGGGAGTTTGGTGCTTTGGGGCAGGGGGGCGACCTGCGGCCCCCCCCACCCCAAAGCACCCTGCCCCCATGTTGATGGGGACAAGGGCCTCTTCCCGACAACCCTGGCCATTGGTTGTCGGGGTCTGCGGGCGGGGGGGCTTATCGGAATCCAGGAGCCCCCTTTAATAAGGGGGCCCCCAGATCCCAGCCTATGTGAATGAGTATGGGGTACATCGTACCCCTACCCATTCACCTGGTGGAAAAAAAAATGTCAATAAAAACACTACACAAGTTTTTAAAGTAATTTATTAGGCAGCTCCGGGGTCTTCTTCCAACTTCGGGGGTCTTCTTCCGACTTCGGGGGTCTCTTCCGACTTCGGGGGTCTCTGGTGTCGTCTCAGTGCTCTCCAGTTCTTCTCTCGCTCTCCGGTTCTTCCTTCCTTCTGCCGGGCCTCCGCTATCTTCTTCCAGCTCTTTTGGTAGCGGGCCCGGTCCTCTCCGTCGCCTTCTTCCCTCTTCTCCTCTTTGATGTTGACACGTCGCTTCCTCCCGCTGTAATGCCGGGTGTGCAACGATTTATATAGGCCTCTCATGACGTCACAGTCAAGAGGGGGTGCTGGCGAGAGACCCAAGAAGAGGAGGATCCAAAATGCTTTGTGCAAAGCCATTACACAGAGCAGGCAAGTATAACATGTTTATTATTTAGAAAAACAAAAAACAAGACTTTAACCACTTCTCCACCGGGCCTATTCTGGCACTTCTCTCCATGTAAAAATCATAATTTTTTTGCTAGAAAATTAATCAGAACCCCCAAACATTATATATATTTTTTTTTAAGCAGACACCCTAGGGAATAAAATGGCGGTCATTGCAACTTTTTATCTCGCACGGTATTTGCGCAATAATTTTTCAAACGCCTTTTTTTTGGGAATTAAAAAATAACAAAACAGTAAAGTTAGCCCAATTTTTTGGTATAATGAGAAAGATGATGTTACTCCGAGTAAATAAATACCTGACATGTCATGTTTTAAAATTGCACACACTCATGGAATGGCGCCAAACTTCGGTACCTAAAAATCTCCATAGTCGTCGCTTTAATTTTTTTTACAGGTTACTATTTTCGAGTTACAGAGGAGGTCTAGTGCTAGAATTGTTGCACACGCTCTAATGCACGCAGCGATACCTCACATGTGGGGTTTGAGCGGCGTTTACATATGTGGGCGGGACTTACATGCGCGCTCGCTTCTGAGCGCGAGCTACCGGGGACATGGGCGTTTAAAAAAATATATATATTTATTTTTTATTTTACTTAATTTTTTTAATTTTTACACTTTTTCTTATTTAATTTTTTTTAATCACTTTTATTCCTATTACAAGGAATGTGAACATCCCTTGTAAAAGGAATCATTGTGACAGGTCCTCTTTATGGCGAGTTGTGAGGTCAATAAGACCCCACATCTCTCCTCCAGGCTTGAAAGCATGAGATTGTGAAAAAAATTCACCAAACTCATGCCGACAGCCGCGATTGCGGCTTTGTTTACTTCCGGGTACCCGGGCGTGACGTCACAACGTCGCGCCCAGGCCTCCGACGATCATAGAGATGACCGGAAATCTCTATCGTCGTGAGCCGGCGCCGGCCGATTCGATGGCACGGGAGAGCCCGGAGAAGCACTGGATGGCGGCGGGAGGGGGGGGGGGCGTCCCCTCCCGCCGCCTATAAGAACGATCAAGCGGTGGAACAGAATCGTCGGCAGAAAACAGTGATATCTGAATGATGCCTGTAGCTGCAGGCATCATTCAGATATCACCGCACAAAGTCGAGGACATCATATGACGTCCTCAGTGGAGAAGTGGTTAATATCACTTTATGGTTAACTGTGTGTAGTAAAGGATATGCAATAGAACAGTTTTTTTTTTAATTAGAATTAGTATTCTGAGGTTTGTACTGTCTGATACATACTCGCTTGTGGCACAGTCATTAAAGCATATGGCCCTTTAAACCCTTCCCACTGTTGATGCAATCTGACCACAGCCACAGTTTTGGCTTGGCACCGCTATATTGCCACATACCATTTTTTTGGGGGGGGGGTGCAAAAAAAAAAAATGTTCAGACCCAGGTGCCAGATGTGCTAACTACACCACTGACCTGAGCACCAAGAGACGCTCTAATATAAGGTATAAATCAGCATTTTTTTTTTTTTTTTTATACGGCACAGGGGGGTGGTTTAGGTATTTTATATAGATGCCCCTTATGAGGTACTGTTTAGATTCATCCAACAAAGAGGACCCACGGAAGAACCAGAACCATCCATATCTCCCAGCTGATGTTGAATTTGTAGGTGTGGGAGCGGTTTGCACCTACACTGTTTATCAGCAAATTAGACATAAAATTACCTATTCTAAAACTTATTAGCCAGTGTGTGATTTTACGTAAAAGTTCCTGTTTCTGGGCAAGCAATCAAGCACAGACATTATGCAGAACCTTGTCAGGAACATCCATACTGGCTGACCTGGTCTGCAAGCTTGAGGGCAGCATTAAAGGACTATAGTTAGATAAACAGACATGTCCTGCAGGTAAATGGACCCAGGGCACTGGGTCACCGATTGATCTCCGAGGACAAAGCTCCTTGACCTTCCACTCTGCACTTACTTCACAATAAACAAACACTGTCGAGTTATCTTATGTAGTACAATCTGTGTGACCTCAACACAGATCGATTCATCAGAAGAACTGGATTACCTTCTACTATTGATGGACAATTCCAATCCTTAAAATTGGAACATCAAAGAATAGATTATTGTACAGGATTTCTATAGCGCCAACAGTTTGTGCAGCACCTTACAATATAAAGAGACAGTACAGTAACAATACAAGAGGGTTAGGAAGGCCCTGCTTCTTCGAGTTTACGATCTACACTGTTTCTTATGTTTGTATGTTGTGTATACAATTAAATTCTTATCCTTTTTTTTATTTCTTTGGAAAAAAATTATATTATATATCAGTCCTGCAGCCAGGTGGCAAGGAGTGGACAGCAAATGGAAAAAACAACTTTCTATAGGTTCAGAGATCAGCCATTTTGTACAATACATCTAAATGCAGGATAGATCAGATTACACAACTTCCACTTTATCTCATAGCAGAGACGGTCAATGGTCAATTATGTGAAGTGTAAGTACACCCCACTGATGGCTTGTTTAACCACTGGGCACTTAAAAAGGAAGTAAACCCCGGCCGATTTGTTCTCTTTTTGAATTTTTATATTACACATGGGCATCGCAATGCATACTACATATATCATTTTCAAAAACGAGGCCCGCAAAGACCTTTTTTTTCTTCCGTTGTTGTTCTCGCTATTTCCGGGTATTGAAATCGCCATTCTTTGTCCCGTTCAGTGATTCCTTATCTGATGTCACTTCCGCCCTTACTGAGTCCCTGTTCAAAATCTCACGCATGCGCCGTAACCAAGCCTCAATGTCGATTGCCGTTACCGCGGCAACCAATGATACACGGCAATGAATGCAAAAGCACTGGAAAGGAGGGGGAGGAACAGGAGAAGGAGTATAACAACGCAAGACTTCTCTGTGTAGGACAGAGGGGAAGTTCGCTTAGAGTCAGTTCCGGAAACCATGAAAATGAAAACCCGGCAAACTTTAGATGCCGGTTTTGAGGGGCAAAAGTGCACAAGCGCGGTGACATCATCAAAATGAAAAATATGATAATACAGCGGTAAGTACACTTTCACAGGCAGCAATCAGCTGCCTGTGTTATGGGCTAATTTTTAAAACAATGTTGTCTACGAGGGTTTACAACCACTTTAAACCCCCTTCCTAACCAGACCAATTTTCAGCTTTCGGTGCTCTCACATTTTGAATAATTACCGTATATACTCGAGTATAAGCAGAGTTTTTCAGCACATTTTTTTGTGCTGAAAATGCCCCCCTTGGTTTATACTCGAGTCACCTTTTTGCGCCTGATCTCCCGGACTTTGGGGATCTGGTACCGGTCAGCCATAGGTCCCCTGGATCCTAATCTTGGCACACATGTAGCCCCCACTCTTCCTCTACAAGTGTGCAAAGTTTTTTGGCCAGGGAGTACCGATTTTTCAAATCCGGGCACCCCTTCCATAGCCTCCCATGTTAAACGGTAATTTCTCCGGTGACTTTGGGGACCCGGTACCGGCCAGTCGTAGGCCCCTGGACCCGGAACTTAGCACACATGTAGCCGCATTTCTCCTCTACAAGTGTGCAAAGTTTCTTGTCTGGGGGACCTACGCCGGGGAGCACCGATTTTTCAAACCCGGGCATCCCTTCCATAGACTCCCATGTTAAACGTCAGTCTAGTCATGGGCACAGCGAGGCATGCACATGGACACCCTAGGCCAGGGATATGCAATTAGCGGACTTCCAGCTGTTGCAAAACTACAAGTCCCATCATGCCTTTGCTTCTGGGTGTCATGCTTGTGGCTGTCAGAGCCTTGCTATGCCTCATGGGACTTGTAGTTCTGCAACAGCTGGAGGTCCGCTAATTGCCTATCCCTGCCCTAGGCTTATACTCGAGTCAATAATTTTTCCCAGTATATTATTTGGTCTTTGTGAAAGTTATAGAGTCCACAAGCTATGGTGCCAATATCTGAAAATTGATCACACCTGAAGTACTGACGGCCCATCTCATTTCTTGAGACCCTAACATGCCAGAAACATACAAATACCCCCCCAAATGACCCCTTTTTGGAAAGAAGACATTCCAAGGTATTGAGAGAGTTTTTTTGAATTTGTCATTTTTTTTCCCACAATGCTTTGCAAAATAAAGATTTTTTTCTTTTGTTTTTCACAAAATGTTCATATTAGCAGGTAATTTCTCACACACAGCATATGCATACCACAAATTACACCCCAAAACACATTCTGCTATTACTCCTGAGTATGGTGATACCACATGCGAGATACTTTTACACAGGGTGGCCACATACAGCGGCAGCACCCAGGCCAATTGACATTTCTCTCCTACATGTAAAAAATCATCATTTATTTGCTAGAAAATTACATAGAACCCAAAACATTATGTTTGTTTTTGTTTTGTTTTTTAGAAAAGACCCCAGAGAACACAATGGCGGTCGTTGCAACTTTTTATCTCGCACGGTATTTGCGCAGTAATATAATATTTGGGGAAAAAAAAGTTTTGTGCTTTAAAAAAAAAAAACTAAAGTTAGCCCAATGTTTTTGCATAATGTGAAAGATGAAGTTACGCCGAGTAAATAGATAACATGTCACCCTTCAAAATTGCACACGTTCGTGTAATGGCGCCAAACTTCACCACTTAAAAATCCCCATAGGTGATGCTTTCAATTTTTTTAACTGGTTACATGTTTTGAGGTCTAGGGCCAAAATTATTGCTCTCGCTCCAATGTTCGCAGCGATACCTCACATGTGTGGTTTAAACACTGTTTTCATATGTAGGCAGGACTTACGTATGCATTCGCTTCTGCATGCGAGCACACGGGGACAGGGGCGCTTGAACAATAAAATATATATATATTTTTTTATTTTACTATTTTAGTTTGACACTTTTTTTTTTCCCCCCCAAAAAATACATTTTTTGATCACTTTTATTCCTATTACAAGGAATGTAAACATCCCTTGTAATAGGAATATGGCATGACTGGTCTTTCCAGTGAGATGGGGGTCAATAAGAATCCACATCTCACCTCTAGGCTGGAAAGCCTGAAATAAGAAAATAAATACGATCCTGGCTTCGATCGTAGCGGTGAGTCAGTAGAAGCACAGGAGGGAGAGGGGCGTCCCCTCTCACCCCCCGTAAGAACGATCAAGCGGCAGAACAGCCGCTTTGATCATTCTTATGGTGTAGGGAATCGCCAGCTGAAAAAGCCGATATCTAAATGATGCCTGTAGCTGCACCCATTATTCAGATATCCCCGCACAAAGTCAAGGACATGAAATGACGGCCGGGAAGTGGTTAAAACGCATTTTTATTAACACAAAGTTGTCCATTTATACAATATTTCTAACACATAGCATGTACATACCAAAAATGACACCCCCCCCAAAATAGATTCTCCTACTCCTCCCAAGTACGGCGATACCACATGTGTGAGACTTCCACAGCCTGGCCACATACAGAGGCCGGGTATCGCAGAGCATGGATGGATCTGTGACTGCAATTGTCACAGAGCAGCACTATGGGTACTACACATCCAGCCCACAGCGCTGCTGCCATCGATCTCTCACACTGTACCGATCAGTATACAGAGGGGAGAGAGGAACCGGCATCATGACGCCGGTTTGTTTACAAGTGATCGCTCATGTGGTAAACGGCCGCTATCAGCGGTCATTTACTGTGATCCGTGATGTCCAGAGGACCCGGCGGTCAGGGATACTCCCGTGTGTGCGGGCCCCAGGGGGTGCACGATTCTGGGAGGACGTCAATGTATGCCCTCCATGAATTATCGAGCCGCACTATAGCCGTCATTCGGGCTATAGTGCAGTCGGCAAGCGGTTAACATATTTGAACAGGCAAATGATCTTCATTCAAACAGTGCCTGCAGATAAAAGGTGATATACTTGAAGAGGAACACAAGGAAAATTCAGCTTTCAATTACTTATTTAACAGAAATATCAATAGGCGTAATGGTGTACTGTGGAAAAAGTACAAACACCCTTGACCTCAGAAGCTGGTATAGCTCCCATTTACCAGAGATAATTAATTTCGCATAAGTGCCCACCGGTCCTTGCAATTAACACTTCCAAGAAAATTCCATGAACTGCCAGTTTAAAATCACCCACAACATTTCTCTTGGATTTGATTAGGCCAATCCACAACACTCCATTTATTTATTTTTTACTATTGCTTGGTGGATTTTCTAGCGTTTTAGATCATTGTTGTGTAGAAAAATAGGATTTTTTACTCACCGTAAAATCCTTTTCTCTGAGTCCATGGACCGACACAGCTTCTCTATTGACATAGTGGATATTATCCTTTAATTAGGAGTGACTAGGCAGAAAACTTGTAAAAAGTGTTGCATCACACCTTCTACAGTACCGGGCGGACCCTCTGGGTATATCCCCTCAGTCTGCATCTCGCAGATCAGTTAGTCAAAAAGCAGTACAAACTTAAAGAGGGGTGGGTGCTGTGTCGGTCCATGGACTCAGAGAAAAGGATTTTACGGTGAGTAAAAAAATCCTATTTACTCTTTCGTCCATGGACCAACACAGCTCCTCTATTGACATAGACGTCCCAAAGCAGTGTCAGAGAAAAAAACGAGGGGTGGTAACAGCATAAAAATAAACTTCACCCCAAACACAAAACAGCACTCCAACGGAGGAGTTGCAACTCTAAACAGCCGCTTGCAAAACCTTGCGGCCAAAAGAGGCATCCGAAGATGCACCTACATCATCTTTGTAGAATTTTGTGAAAGTGTGAGCGGACAACAAAGTCGCCGCTTTACATAATTGGGAAACAGATGCTTGATGTCGTAAAAGCCCAAGGAGGCACCTATTGCCCTGGTCGAATGCGCCGTGACCAGAAAGGGGGGCGCTTGACCCTTTAAGGCGCAAGCTCTGTCGGGTCCACCTAGAGATGGTGGCCGACGAGACTGCTTGGCCCTTCTTGGGACCAGCCACCGAAACAGTGAGTCTGACTTCCGGAACAGGAAAGTAGCAGATAGGTATACTCTCAAAGCTCGGACAACGTCCAAGGAATGCAACGCCGACTCCTTAGGATTCGACGGATGAGGACACAAGGATGGAAGTACAATGTCTTTGTTGAGATGAAAAGCCGAAACGACTTTCGGAAGAAAGGAAGGCTGCGGCCGCAGCACCACCTTATCCTTGTGGAAAATCAAATAGGGAGCCTTGCAGGACAAGGCTGCCAGCTCAGAGACTCGTCTAACTGACGTAACAACCACCAAAAAGACCACTTTCTGAGAAAGTGTCAACAGGGGAATATCTCTAATATTCTCAAACGGTGCCTTCTGAAGCACCGAGAGGACCAGGTTCAAGTCCCACGGAGGTAACGGGGGACGGACCAGAGGAGCCACATGTCGAACCCCCTGCACAAATGTACTCACAAGAGAGTGAGTCGCCAGGGGTCGCTGAAAAAAAAAAAAAAAGACAGCCAGGGCAGATATCTGTCCCTTAATCATGCTTAAGGCAAGCCTTTGGTCCACCCCATGCTGTAAAAACAGCAGGATTATGGAAACCAAATAAGTACACGGATGCTATTTCATTTCCTCACACATGGAGATGTAGGTCTTCCAAATGCGGTGATAAACCTTCCTAGAGGACGGTTTCCGAGCACTTCTCATAGTAGAGATTACTGAATCCGATAGGCCCTGGTCTCTCAGTACCTGGTTCTCAATAGCCATGCCATTAAAGCCAGTGACCGTAAAGCAGGATGGAGTATGGGACCTTGCGATAGCAGGTCCTTCTGTAGTGGTAGGCGCCAGGGGACGTCTGCTACCAGACGTACTAGATCGGCATACCAAGGACGCTGAGGCCAATCTGGAGCGATTAGGATCATTGGAATTTCCTCTGCCTCCACTCTGCGGAGCAGAAGAGGAAGAAGCCTTAAGGGAGGGAAGGCATAGATTAGCCGATACTGACCCCACGATGCCATCAACGCATCCATTGCGTCTGCCCATGGGTCTCCTGACCGGGCCACAACCCTCAATACCTTCCGATTGAGTCGGGAAGCCAGAAGATCTATGTCTGGTGTGCCCCATCTTTGGCAGAGGAGTTGGAACACCTCCGGGTGTAAGGACCATTCTCCCTGGTCCAGCATCTGGCGGCTCAGGTAGTCCGCCTGCCAGTTCTCCACACCCGGAATGTACACGGCCGACAGTGCCGGTACGCTCCTCTCTGCCCACTTCAGGATGCGAGCGACCTCCGATGCTGCAGCTGAGCTTCTTGTTCCTCCTTGATGATTGACATATGCCACTGCTGTGGCGTTGTCTGACTGGATCCTGACTGACCGCCCTTGTAGCCTCTGAGACCATCTGAAGAGGCACAGCCTAATCGTCCGGATCTCCAGGACATTGTTTGGCAGGCGGGATTCCTCTGGGGTCCAGCGACCTTGTGCCGACTGAACACCCCAGACTCCCCCCCCCCCCAACCTGCAAGGCTGGCGTCCGTCGTGATCACTATCCAGTAAACCGGAAGAAATTACTTCCCAGACAGAAGAGCCGGTGCTGTCAGCAACCATACCAGGGATCTCCTGACTAGGTGGCTCACTCGCATTTGATAATCCAGAGCTGATGGACATCTGTTCCATCGGGACAGAACTTCCTTCTTTAACACTCAAGTGTGGTATTGAGCATATGGGACCGCCTCGAAGGAGGCTACCATGAGGCCTAACACTTGCATGCAAAAACGGAGTGACGACCAATTCCTGGAAGTCAGCTGCCGTACTGCAGCCCGAAGGGTCTGCAACTTCTCCACAGGGAGGAATACCTTTGCCTCTGAGGAATCCAGAATCAACCCCAGGTACACTAGGCGTTGAGTGGGCACAAATACTGACTTTTGCGTGTTTAGTATCCAACCACAGTCTCGAAGAGTCTGACAGGTAATGGACACGCTTACCTCTAATTCTGAGCTTAAAGGGGCCTTCAGAAGAGGGTCGTCCAAGTAGCCCAAGATAGCGATACCCCGCTGTCTTAGAAGTGCCAGAATCGGAGCGAGCACCTTGGTGAACGTCCTGGATGCTGAAGCAAGGCCAAACGGGAGGGCCACAAACTGATAGTGGTTCTTCCCGATTGCAAATCGCAGAAACCTCTGGTGTCTGGAGTATATGGGGACATGCAGGTATGAGTTCTTGATGTCCAAGGAGGCCAGAAAGTCCCCCGGATGGAGCGCCGTGACTACAGATCGAACCGACTCCATCCGAAATCTTTGTACCTTCACAAAGCAATTGAGGGCCCTGAGATCCAAGATTGGACGAACCCCATCCTTCTTCAGCACAATGAACAGATTTGAGTAAAAACCCTGACCTCGTTCCTGTTCTGGAACTGGAATAACTACCCCGCACTGCCCCATACAGGGCCTCCCAACGGGTCGGTAGTAGCTGGAGATTGGAGGTGACGAATCTGTCCGGTGGACAAGAGAGAAATTCTATCTTGTAGCCTGAGGAGATTACTTCGCAAACCCACCTGTCAGAGACTAGAGCTGTCCACTGAGTCGTGAATTTGCGAAGACGTCCCCCCACCCGAGAGCTGGGTGGGGGCGGACCTTCATGCGGATGCAGATTTGTCCGCAGGCTTGTTGGGTTTGCGGGACCAAGGACGCTTTTGTCCTTGGGCAGGCGCCTTGTCGGCCTGGGGTATTTTCCCTGTCACCCTAGGGGAACGAAAAAACGCTTGCGTGCAGTAAAGGAGGGCACTTGGCGTGGCCCCTACCCTTGCTAGTTTGAGGAAGCAAAGTGCTTTTACCTCCTGTGGCATCCTTGATGATGTCATCCAGAGAGGCCCCAAAAAATCTGTCGCCCTTAAAAGGCAGCTTCAAAACAGGGCTTTCTTGGAGGTCTGGTCCGCAGATCAGCCCTTCAGCCAGATCAGGCGGCGTATTGCTACTGCATAAACCGAAGCTTTTGACAGCAGGGGAATAGTATCCATGTCTGACTCGCAGACAAACCTAAGGCCCTGGACCAACTGGTCGGCCAAAGTTATCTTATCAGGAGGAGCATCTCGCTCCTTTAACCCCTGGAGTAGCAATCTTGCCCATACAGTAAGTGTCTGAGACACTAGGGCCCCCGCCAATGCCAGGCGTACTGCCGAGCCTACCATTGAGTATAAGTAGCGAGCGAGTGCTTCAGCCTTCATATCCACAGGGTCCTTGAAAACAGGAGCCCCTTCTACTGGAATTGTGGTAGCTCTATTAAGTCTGGACACCGGAGGGTCCACTATAGGGGGGAGAGGTCAATTTCTTCAGAAAACTCTCCTCAAAGGGGTACCGTACCGCAAACCTCTTTGGGGCTGTAAAGACCCTCAGTGGGTTCTCCCATTCCTTGTATAAGAGTTTATCAAAATAAGACACACAAGGGAACACCTTTGCAGTGCGGGCAGGTTTACGAAACCCAAAGTGGACCGGAGTCTCTGCTGCTTCTGCAGTATTTTCCAACTTTAGCGTATCCCGCACTGCAGTAATAAGGTCAGATACCAAAGCCGTCTCGCGTACTGACCTGGACTTGGAGTCATCCTCACTGTCTGATCGGTCATGGTCTGCAGTCTCTGATGCGTCAGAATCTGGGCCATGAGCCGTATCTGGACCTGGTTCTGCATCAGAATCATCCCCAGAAGATTGCAGGGGATGGGGGAGTTTACTACCCCCCTGTATTCCCGTGTGCTGCTTCCACCCTGGCAGCAAACTCCTCTAGGATTGCCGTCATAGCGTTCATAGACACCTCAGGGGCACCAGCGGCTAAATCTGGTGTTTTAGGGGAGAAGACATCTGGCTCAGATGCCATGCTGACCACGTGCCCGACACCCACAGGGCTCCAGGCAAGATATCAATAGGCCACCCTCCTGTGCTGCAGAGATGCTGGGTCACCCAGAGGACTCACCACCCTTGGATCGGTACCGCTATGCTGCCGTGTGCTGCGCCTGTGATGCTGTCCCACCGCTGCTGTGTCAGTCTGCTTCTTTTATCAACGCTTCCTGTGTGAATTTCTCACGCCAGCGTAATGCACCCTAGAGGCCGGAGACTCTCGCAAAATGGCCACCAAACGGCTGCATGGAAGATAATGTGGGCTCCAAGAAAATGGCTGCCGAGCCGAAGATGGAGGCCAAAGCAGCCGTAGACCACAAAAAGATGGCCACCGTACGGCGGTATATACATACAGCGTGAATCATAACAAACATGGCCGTCGATAGAGACCAGTGGGTGTAAACTACAAGAAAATGGCGCAGAGCGATGATATATCTATAGACGCGAAACTACAGGAAAATGGCCGCCGGGTAGTCACTAGAGGCTGAAACAGGCATGGACCACCGCAAAATGACCGCCGACAGCATGGAGGGGGAAGAAGCGCACACACACACACACGTAAGCAGAAATTACTTTTAAATGTTAGTTACAGCCAGCCCCGCTCCAGTGGAACCCCCTAGGTGACCCCCAGCACCCTTAGCTAGAAGCCCAGGGAGGAGGGAGGGGCAAGGAGAGAGGGAAGAAAGGGGTCACACAACCACTTACTTGGTCTCTCCAGGAATGTCCAGCCAAAATCACCCAGCCGAGGCAGGGGCATTTACTTACCTATCCTGCATGTATTATGCTGGAAAACATTCCAAACAGATCATCGTCCGCGCATGGAAGGTGACTGTTGGCCAGGCATGCGGTGATTGGACCCAAGGGGACGATCATATGTATGCCCTGGAGCGCGACGCTCACCGGACAGGCTGCTGCGACTCGGCTGTGAGCTCAGCCGAAGCCGAGCGGTCCGATGCAAGCCTTGGAGCGTAATGCTCACCGGCCAGGCTGCTGCGACTCGGCCGTAAGGTCAGCCGAAGCCGAGTGGTCCAATGCAAGCCCTGGAGCGTCAGGTCACCGGCCACCCGTGGAGCGACGGGTAGGTCGTGGAAAACCCAGCACATAGCTAGGGCCGGCACACGCTCGATGGCCGAAACTGGGGAGACTACAAGGATCGAGGATCCAGCCCGTCACCCAGTCGGCAGTTGATCGCAGGAAACAAAAACGTATAAAAAAATGTTTTCCCCCCGGACCGATGGGCCCGAAGGGAGCCATGTCCTACTCCTTGCTAGACAGAAAAAAAAAAAACTGATCTGGGAGATGCAGACTGAGGGGATATACCCAGAGGATCCGCCCCCTGGGCAGTACTGTAGAAGGTGTGATGCAACACTTTTTACAAGTTTTCTGCCTAGTCACTCCTAATCAAACGGACAACACCCACTATGTCAATAGAGAAGCTGTGTCAGTCCATGGACGAGACTAAATCTAATTTCTGGTGTGACTTTTGGAAAGAAATTTCACACATTCTGATAGGATAAGGTGGGGGGGGACAAATGACCACAATTTATCCTTATCCAATCAGAGAACATATTAGGGTTGATTTACTAAAACTGGCGAGTGCAAAATAAAGTGATATCAGCTTCGAGATTTTTTTTTTTAGGGGTAAAGCTTAATTGAACAAGCTGAAGTTAGAAGCCAATTGGCTACCATGCACAGCTGCACCAGAATCTGCACTCTCCAGTTTTAGTAAATCAACCCCACTGTATTTTTTGAAAAACCACCCAAAGCATTCGCTGAATGGCAGCGCTGTCAATTGAGCAACCCTGTGTTCACTTTGTAGAGGGGGAGCTCAAGCAGGACCCTGAAGATAACAGTGCAGGCTACTACAGTGGTTTTCAGCTTCCCTAGGGGGGTGTATCGTTCGTACAACGGCTCCAACAGTTTTTTTTTTTTCATTCAACCCGCCGGGCCAGGTTTTAGCAAGGGTGGCGATTTTAATATTTTGTCCAAACAAATAACTCATGATTTTGACTGCTTCGTAATTAAAAAGGTACAGGTGACAATAGGTGTCCACTGTATGTCGAAACATAGCATCCCTCTTGCTCACTCCCAAGATGGACTAGAGCAGGGGTGCTCAACCTTACAAAGTGAGGGCCACTTAAGTGATTTGGTAACCGGTCACAATGAAATGGTTTAGAATTTTTATTTTCTGATTTTGAATAGCATAATTAACATTTTCCTCCTGCAGCCACTGAATGCCAGGAGGTAGGAGTAGAAGACGGCATTCAGTGGTTGCAGGAGGAAAATGGAGAATCAGTTCCTGTATATCACCGCCCCTCCTGTCAAGTGTAAAACAGAATATGACAGGAAGGCTGCACAGGACACCTGGAGCATGGGGGGTCACCATTGTGACCTTTGACACTACACTAGTGGTATGGGAGGGTGTGGTTAATTTTTTTATATATATATATAAATAATGTAGCACCCTTACTCCATCTTCTTTGTCTAGGGGTATTTTGTATGTGAGGGTGAGATGCGCTACGGCCCATGTCCTCCCCATGGCAGTGGGTGAGGTGAAGGCCAGTACCAATTATTTTCCTCGGGCCTGTGCGTTTCAGTTAAGGACCAAGTCTAGCTGTGCTGACACTTCCCTTTGCTCCCATTAACTTGAGTACCACACACCGATTAGGGTCCAACTCTTGTTTTATTGTCACACTCTTAATCAAACAGTTCTTTATCAGCCAACTGGTTGAGACCTAATAACAGATCAATACGGTGGGGTGAGCAGGTCGAGGCACTATCCTGGTTGTACACTAAACCACTGTGGTTTCACCAGCGGTTACTATAGCCTTGGCTAGCGAGAACTTAGAACTTGCGAGTCTCTACCAGCGACTCAATAGAATCTAGATAGGAGTACCTTCGCTGCGTTGTGGCCCGTCAGGGGGAGACGTCCCTCCAAGGGAGTTACCGGAGGCCCATCCGTCACCAGGTTGATGCTGCTCCGGACGGGTGACCTCCCCATCCACCTCAGGGACCCTTGGACTCCTCCGCCCTCACAGGACCCAGTCAATGGGCCCCAGGCCTACGGTTTAGTACCTCACCCCAGGCTGAAAGTGCCTGGGATGGACGCCAACTCTGCTCCGACCAGGCCTAGGGTGCCTGGGCCGGAACTCCGAACCCAGGCCGAAGGTGCCTGGGCACGCGATGCAGGAAAAAGACCTCATGGCCAGGGCGTCTCTCCCCTTTATCTCCTCCCGCGATGTCACGACAGGTTCCCCGCCCCTGCCGCACCATCGCCGGAAAGGGACAAAAAAGGCCAGCACTGCGGCAGTGAATCTACCTTAGGCCTGTAGGAACCCCGCCACCCACAGGCCAAGGAGAACAGTACACCACCAAGTCCTCCACGAATTAACAATGGTCTAAATCCTTTCATGATTTATACACACACCTGGGTCATACTACCACCCAGGTGTACCCCCCAATACATATAAATGTGCCCTTACTATCCCGAGCCCATCATAGGCTGCTTTCACTCATGCACTGCGGTTTATCTGCGCTTTGCTGTAGACATCTATTACAACTTGCAGGTGTGGTGCGCTTTCAGAAAGCATACCAAACCTACAGGATAGAATTCTATGGTTCAGCGCAGCTAACCCACAGGAAAGTCACAGGTGCGGTGCGCTTGCGGATCAGTGTAAAAGTAGCCCAATAACTTTTTTTTAAGTGCCAATATGTCCATTACAAAACTGTGATATTTAATAAAACTGACCTTTTTGTCTCATCTTCTGCCAGCATCGCTAGGCTGTTAAAAAGGTTCCCGTTCCAAGGGGAGTGACACCTTCGCCTGGGACAGGAACTGGCGCTACAGAGATAGCATCAGATTATGCGCCTCCTGCTCCCTCCACTCTGATGCTCTGGGATGGTGGGTCGGCAACCCATGTTCTGAGTAGAGGTCGACCGATATGGGTTTTTCTCTGGCCGATGCCGATATTTTGAAATTGGGGCGGCCGATGGCCGATATATGATGCTGATTTTTGTGGCCGATATTTTAGGCCGATTAAAAAAAAAAAAAAAACCCTCACCCACTCTATTCCTTCCTGCTTACTCCTGTCACTCTAGCACACACTTGATGTCCTCAGTACAGATGGCACTGGTTTGGAACTGACAGATGGCACTGGCAGGTGGCACTATTGGAACTGACAGATGGCACTGGTTTGGAACTGACAGATGGCACTGGCATGTGGCACTGGCTGGCGGTACTGGTTTGGAACTGACAGATGGCTCTATTGGCACTGGCAGGTGGCACTGGTTTGGAACTGACAGATGGCACTGGTTTGGAACTGACAGATGGCACTGGCAGGTGGTACTGGTTCGGAACTGACAGATGGCACCGATTGGCAGCAGGGGGCACTGGTTTGGAACGGACAGATGGCACTAGTTTGGGACAGATGGCACTGATTGGCAGTGGCACTTGCAATTGGAACTGGGTGGCACTGGCAGATGGCACTGACAGATGGCACTGATTGGCGGGTGGCACTGACAGATGGCACCGATTGGCACTGGCTTGTGGCACTGACAGATGGCACTGGCTGGTGGCACTGATTGGTACTGGCTGGGGGCACTGACAGATGGCACTGGCTGTGGCACTGATAGATGGCACCGATTGGCGGTGGCACTGATTTGGGTGGCACTGACAGATGGCCCTGATTGACACTGGCTGGTGGCACTGACAGATGGCACCGATTGGCGGTGACACTGATTGACACTGACAGATGGCACTGATTGGCACTGACAGATGGCACTGGCTGGGGGCACTGACAGATGGCACTGGCTGGGGGCACTGACAGATGGCACTGGCTGGGGGCACTGACAGATGGCACTGGCTGGGGGCACTGACAGATGGCACTGGCTGGGGGCACTGACAGATGGCACTGGCTGGGGGCACTGACAGATGGCACTGGCTGGGGGCACTGATTTGGGTGGCACTGATTGGCACTGGCTTGTGGCACTGGCTGGGGGCACTGGCAGATGGCACTGGCAGGTTTCACACTAAGCCGAGTGTAATGTGTGAAACTGACAGAGAGGAGAGAGAGCTGTTAGAATTGAGCTCGATGTGGGGGTGGGCGGGCCAGCAGCTAAATTACACCAGCCAATGATTGGGCTGCTTTAGACGTAGTGGCCCGCCCAGATACCATCCCATTGGCTGGTGTAATATCTGCTGGGTCCCGCCCACCCCCGACATCAAGCTGACACATCCTCTCTCTCTCCTCTTACTTTCAGTTACACACACAGCACGGCGCTTGATGCTGCTGAGTGTGGAGAAGTGTGGAGGAGGGAGGAGGAGGGGGGAGGAAGTGCAGCCAGTGAATAATATCGGCCAGTTTTGATATTAATCGGCCAAAGCCGATTTATCAAAAATGCCTAAATATCGGCCGATATATCGGCCAGCCGATATATCGGTCGACCTCTAGTTCTGAGCTTGCTAACCTGCCATCGGTTGAGTACCCCTTGAAAAAATAAAATATGGTCTATGGCAGGCATCACTAAAATGGCGGACCGTGCACTGAATCCGGACCCAGTAGCAACCCGCAGCCTCACCAAATAGTTGCCTGAATGTTCTCTCCCTCTGCCCACGGCTAACAATCATTGATTACATGGGAGGCGCAGCAGGTCTCCTTTACATCATCGCATCACTCCCCCTTCCTCCCACTGCCCTACCTTAGTCACACAAGCCTGGAAGCACTGCAGGTCTGGAAAAAGGACGGGCCTTAAAGTTACAAAGCAGGAGATTGGTTGCTAGACAGGAGGGCAGCCCCAGCAACCAATCACCCACCTATAAAACTTGAAACTTCCCACCCTTTGTCTGGACCCCCCCACACGTGCTTCCCAACTAGTGTGGCTAAGGCAGGGCAGTGTGGGGAGGGGGAGGAATGCTGCGTTGATGAAAGGGACAGTGACTCCAATATCGAGGAGGGTCTGATTGAGGGGGGGTCTGTGATTGAGATGGGGGGGGGATCTGTGATGGAGGTAGAGGGGAATCTGTAAAGGCACACACTGTGATGGGACCGTCTGTAATGGGTTCGGGGGTCGGATGTAAAAAGGGAATGTGCTGTGAAGGGGGGACTGAGGGCACCGATGTAAGGGCTTGTCCACACGTGCAGCGATCTGTTTTTCTGCCCCCCAAAAAAAAAATCTACAAGGGCAATGGAAAAAAAAATCATGATGTTTGGGAAGTGTAATGGGAAGAAAAGCTGGCTGCATACAATTCCCCCCCCCACACATAGTATAATTAAGTGCATATAAAAACATCTATACAAAAGCTCAACCCTGGGTACAATAAAAAGAATACCAGAGTTGGAGAGTAAGGAGGAAAAAATTGTTTAGAAAAGAAAAAAAAAAAAAACAAACCAACACACACGTCTGCAATTGCTTACATCAGGCGATTTCTGCTAAAGCAGGCAACAGCTTAAGGCCAGGGGTGTACTTTTATCAGAGTACATCATTGCATCTATTGACATTTGTTATATTGTAAAGCCAAAAACTTTTCTGTTTCTCTCTCTCCCCCCCCCCCCAACCAAGACTATTTGGTGGCTAATGAAAATCCAATGTCTGCCTGTTCATGTGGTGAAAGGGGTCACCAATGTCAAAGGGGTGTACTTAAAAATGTTCACGTCTGTAGCTTAGCAGAACATTTGTTGCCACTAGTCCATATGAGCTTGTTGCGCAACCATGGGCATTAATATGGAGTTGACCCCTCACCATAAAGCCTCTACAAGACGTGTCTGTTGGAACTTGTGCCCATTCAGCCAGAAGAGGCTTTGTGAGATCAGGTAAATTTTGCACAGGATTGAATTCAATTGACATTCCAAATCATCCCAAATGTGTTCAGTAGGGTTAAGATCAGGGCTCTATGTAAGCTACCCAAGGTACTTTATACCAAAGTATGTCCATATGGTGCTGGCTGGCATTTTGCACAGGGGATTATACAAGGGAGGAAGACCAACACAAAAAAATATATAGGCTCTGTAGATGGCTAGGGTGGATATGGGCAGGATATCGAAAGCCACAGCATGATAAATACAGGGAAGGAAAAAAATGTATTTGATCCCCTGAAGATTTTGTAAATTTGCCCACTTACAATGAAGGGTCTACATTTTTATAGATGCATTTTAAATGGTCCACACAGAATATCAATCAAAAATCCAGAAAAAAAAATAAAAAACACTATACAAAATGTTATAAATGGAGTTGCAGTTCAGTGAGTAAAATAAGTATTTGATCCCCAATCAAAAAACATGACTTCGTACTTGGAGAAACCCTGGTTGGCAAGCACAAAGGCAAGACTTTTCTTGTAGTTGGTTGCCAGGTTTGCACACATCTAGGGATTTTGGTCCACTCTTCTGCACAGATCTTCTCTAGATTCTCAAGGTTCCTGGCTGTCGCTTGGCAACTCAAAATTTCAGCTCCCTGTATGAATTTTATATAGGAATAAAAAGGTCTAGAGATTGGCTAGGCCACTCCATGACCTTAAATGTGCTTCGAGCCACTCTTTTGTTGCCTTGGCTGTATGTTTTGGGTCATTGTCCTGCTGAAAGACCCATCTTCAGTGTTCCGGCTGAGGGAAGGAGACTCTCATTCAAGATTTTACAATACATGGCCCAGTCCTTCAGCCCCTCAATTAGGCAACGTCAGCCTGTACCTTTAGTAGAGAAAAAGCCCCAAAGCATGTTTCCACCTCTATGCTTGACTGTAGGGATGGTGTTCTTTAGGTCATAGTCAGAATTTTTCTTCCTACAAACACGGCAAGTTGAGTTGATGCCAAAGAGCTAAATTTTGGTCTCATCTGACCAAAGCACTTCCTCCCAATCCTTTGCTCACTTTTCTCATGATCATCCTTACCCCATGAGGCAAAACCTTGCATGGAGCTGCAAACAGAGGTCGATTGATGGTTATTTTTTATTTGCAAATCATCCCTCCAACAGTGGTCTCCTCACCAAGCTTTTTGCTGATGGCCTTGCAGCATTTTCCAGCCTTGTGCAGGTCTACAATCTTGTCCCTGATGTTTGACAGCTCTTTGGTCTTGCCCAAGATGGTGAGGTTTTAATGCAAGAAAAAGATCCTGCGGACAGGTGTCTTTTACACACACACAAAGAGCACATACTGTAGCCAGTCTGTGGGAGCCAGGATTGTTGGTTGGTAGGGGGACCAAATACTAAAATTGTAATCACTGAACTGTAACTCAATTTATAAAACATTTGCATTTTTTTCTGGATGCTTGGTGGATATTCTGTCTATTTTAAATACACCTGTGATAATTATAGAGCATTCATTTCTCTGCAAGGGGGCAAATTTACAAAGTCTAACACACACAAAGAAAATGTACGGCACAATTTGAATGTTTTGGGTAAAATGAAACTTCTAAAAAAAAAAAAAAAAAAAAGGCACCTGTCAGGTTTTGTTGCTGTCCATGACACCACTGGGGAGATTCACCCCATTTGTCCTCATTACTGTCCATGGTACAGAAAGGGATGGGAGATACAGTAGTTTGGAGTTGCCACAGGAACAAGAGGTGAGGGAAGATCTTCCAATGGGCACACCTGTCTGAGTCACAACTGTCCAACTATGGATTTCCTTTGTTCATTACTACAGACCTCAAACCAATCGTAACAGGTCAAAAAAAAAAGTCACATGTAGCGAAGTCTGAACCCCAAAATACACTAGTCTTCAGCAGTATGATCCTTCTGTGCAGTCACAGTAGTGCAGAGGTAGAGCCAAATAAATGGCAGCGGAAGGATGTACTTCAAGGGAGCCCATCTATTTAGAACATTGCAGATTTGTTTTAAGAGATGAAAGCTCCAGGGCTCTCACTCTTTAAAAACCTAGTCATTGACCCAAAACCAACTCCTAACTTGCATACCTTTTTCCATTTATTTAAAAAAGCATTAGGGTGTTCAATTGGCAACAAAAAGTCTGGGGGGGGGGGGGGGGTTCCTATACATCTACCATGACAGATTCACTTTAAGGAAACTGGTCAGAGAAACCTGAAAACCAATTTGAACAGACTTGGAAGTATTGTAGCCAGTGGGTCAGCATAGCACAACATTCTATTAATACACTGAAAGCCGTGTAGGCACCCATTTTTGGCTTTGCATCAGCCCGGTACAGGTCAGTGACAGAAGTAGCAGCAGCAGAAAGCCACATGGCTGCATTGCAAGCAGCATGCCGATGGGGAGAGAGTGAGCAAGCGATGCAAGCTCAACGCCATGCCTTTCACTGTCCAGTCACCGGCTGGATGTGTGGAGGAGACTCGTAAATGAAACCGTAGTTTCAGGTCTCTTGCCCTACCAGGGACAAAAATCACAGGACTGCATAGACAGAAAAACAGCCCTCATGCATTCATTTTATCTGTGCATTTAGCCTTTACATTAAATATTTCAGACACAAACAATGACCAACTGGATTTTCCAAGTAAAATTTTATTACATTAAACCCTTACAACACATTGCTTAAAGTGGATTGGATGAATAACTTTACATGACATTTCTAGAGAAAAAATAAAAAAATATTGAAAACCAGCATGTGTTGCATAAAGTCATAGCAAAGTTGTAAAGGCACAAAGATTGACAATTTTACCGAAAAATTGAATTTACATAACCGTTTATTGCTGGTTTCTCACCTTCAGTCCCTGAGTCAAAAGCCCTTTAATTAAAACTTCTCCCTGTATTCAGAGGATTCTGGCTAAGCACATCCCCTTGTGGGGAGACACCTACTGCATACAAGGAGTTCTATCAGGGGTAAGGCCAGAATTAGAAAACAGTCGTAAAATTTTAAAACCTATTTACAGATATAAAAACATCCAGCAGAGTAAAGGCAGTCTGCTATATAGCATTATATTTTAGAACGCTTGGAGGGAGTTATCCATGACTTAAAGTCAATCCAGGATGCCCCCCAGACAGTCCCAGTATTTGGTTCCCTTCAGAGATGTAGATCTCTAATGCGCTTATGAAGGTCACCAAGTAATGCAGCACTGTCCTACCTTGTAGTGGGGAAAAGGGCACTGCTGGCAGCAGCTCTGGATCACAGCCCGTTAAAAACCTTGCAGAGGGCAGAACACTAAAACCACTTACTAAACCGCCAACTGTGCCAGAAGCGGCTTACCCTAAGGAACAATTCACACCTACAAGTTGTACCACATCAATGCATGGCATGGATTTGATATGGTTTTAATTGGCACTAGTTCTCATCCATGCGCGTTGTACATTTTTCCAAAATACACCAATCCCAACATGGATGTTGGCATCTAGTCAGTAATTTGGAAAGCATTAAAGACATTATACAAGCATGACAGCCAGGTTTCCATCTGCCCTGGTATTCTATAGGGTACAACTCTTGGATAAGGGTGTCCGTGTCTCAAGTTTGATGCTCAGAGGGCAATCCCAAACTGCACCTGATCCGAGTGCAGTATCTTCCCACAGCCTAGCCCCTCTTGTATGTGATGGAGTTACGACATATCACTGTGGCTACAAAAACCCATGATGAACCCTCAGTGACAAGCAGATGCAGGAAGCCGAATTTTTTGTTTTGTTTTTTTAAAACCAAACACCCCAACCCATGACAGCCAGTGAAACATATCGTAGGTCTAGCTAAAAAATACTTTTACCCCAAAACTCGTAATACCAATTCAAAAAGTTTAAACTTATTTTACAGACTCAAACCTCTCTCCATACATACCATGTTCAAAAAGGAAACCATTTCTAGAAGGATAGCAGGACAAGACATATGGGGGGGGGGGGGGGGAATAAAAACCAAACAAAACACCCTCTTTTAACCTACAAATTTTACACTTTCCCTCAACTCGTACCAAATTTACATTAGAAATATACACTTGCATTTATAAGAACACTATACATTAAAAATTGTTGGCACTGCACTCAAAGAAATCACATGGGGCAGATAAAAAAACAAAGGGAGGGGGACATTTTCGCTTGGTAGAGTCTACACAAGAATTATAATTCTGCACAGAGTTTATAGCAAGCAAAATCTATCAAAAAGCAAAACAAAATCAGATTAAAAGATAAAACAAAAAAACGCAGACCTGTTGACAGGGTAGTGCAATAGATAAAAAAAAAAAAAAAAAAAGTGCACATTGGAATGCTATTAATGCTTGAATAGTCAACTGTTCGTGTGCACAAACCTGTTTAAAGCTATGAATAAATGTGTGGCAGTTTAAAGCCTAAGTATATTTTTAAATACCCCTTGGCACAGCCTGAAGATTGAATATAGATAGGTACATCGAATGGACACGTATTACAGTTCCAATATTGTTACTCAAGGTATGTTAAACGGTGCACATTTTCAACTGGATGGAATTCTAACCGGTGGGACGGGAGATACTTGTGCTGTTTATAGCCGATCAGACTCCAACAGTAGCCCATACAGTGCAAGTTACAAAAAGTCTGCTGCTACACATCAACTCAGCCACAGAGTTCCACAATAAAAGCTTGCAATTTAAGCGCTGGAGTCAAAACTAAAAAACAGACTAACCATTTTAGGGGGGGGGGGGGGCAGCAGGGGTATCTGTCTTAATTTTTGGTTGCCACATCAATGTCAAGTTCTTGCTAGAATGTTGAGCACGTTTGTACTTTCTTCCGACGCAGCTGAAGTCAAAGTTAGTCTTTCACCTTAGTCCAATTTAGACTTTGACTGCAGGAGAGGAAAAAAAAAAAAAAAAAAATGGCCTTCATCTTCTAGAAGACATGGTGTTGTACAAGAGCCACTTTAGACTTTCCTTTTTTAAATGAATGTTTATTGGAGTCTGTACAGAAAAAGGCCACATAGGAAAAGCTGTGGGCATAGGTCAACAAAGTAGACAGGCCGCTAGGGCAACTAAAAGTGAAAAAAGTTTAGCCATGGATGTCTATGCATAAAACTCCCTCTGCTCCCGTGGTTTCTGGTATCCCCCATTTGACTGTTTTGGCTCCTCCAAGGAGTAGCTTCCTTCATCTTTCTTCTTCATCCGGTAGAACACAAATGCCACCAAGGATGCAGCAAACACCAATCCTGCTAAACCACCAGCAATGATACCTGGAATTGGAATGAAAAGGTAATGCATTAGGCTTGGATAATAGGAGTTAAGCCCCTTTCACACATTTCTATGGGCAAACAAAGTATCCATTTTTAAGCTGTTCAGTTTTTTTTTTTTTTTTTTAAATGGAACAAGTCTCAGTTCTGTTCCATTTAAAAACAGATTTGAATAGAGGCAATCATTAGATGCAGATGAACGTCTGTTTACAATTTGTTAGGAGCCGCCAGCGTCCAAAGAACCAGCGAGTTATCCCTGCTGTCAGTGGAGGTTTCCTTGCCGACAAATTGTCAGGAAAGAAAAACCCTAAACCATACCAGGCCAACACGGGGGGGTGGGATGTCATGATTAAGGACCCGGCAGGTGGACGTAAACCAAACTGAAAACGGATGTAAACGAAATCTCTTATTCTGCATAAATGCGACTCAGTTGACGCACGTTTAAAAAAAAAAAAAAAAGCCTTAAAAGCCCATCAGTGCCTCGGGGGGGGGGGGGGGGGGGGGGGGGAGGGAGGAGTTAGATGGTCTCTGTTAGACAGGTACCTGGCCATGTTGGCCGTGCATGAATGGTGTCTTGGACACGTCCAATTGTATGCATTGACAAAAAACAATAAATATAATTTTCAAAAAAAGCCCATCAGTGCTATAATTAAAAACAAACCACATTCCAAAATGTTGCTTACTAAAAATAAAGTATGACTGTTGCATTAGGCCCCTTTCACACGGGGCAGAGCCGTTTTGATGGACTCCGCTTTCTCAGCACGGATCGCTCAGTTGATCCCCACTGAGCAGGTGGATGACAGGTCCGTCTCCGCTCACTGTGTCGAGACTGAACAGTCAGAGCCCCACTCTCCTCTATGGGGAGATCAGATGAAGACAGCCTGTCAGTTTTCATCCAATGCCACCCGCTGGATGGAGGGCGGACGCATCGTCATACATCTGTTTTCAGCCGATCTTATCGGAGGTCAGCTGACATATCCACTGACACCTGCCTCCCCATAGAAGTCAATGGCTGGCCCGATCAGTCTGATCGTGTGAAAGGGGCCTTACAGTATTAAGTACAAACATGCCTCTGCATAAACCAAAACATTCCACACCTTCCCCTTACCTGCAAGAAGCTCCTTCCTTTCCATTATTCCATGTGAGGCACCTGCACTGCCATCACCAGGGGCAGGTGCCATCTTATCACTTTTATCAACCGAAGCTGTAACTTCAAAAAACAAGTCCTGGAGGGGGGGGGGGGGGAAAAAAAAAGCCTTTAACAAGGATTTGGAGAAGGAGTATGAAAAAAGACAATTCAATGGAGGTTACAAGATTTATCTTCTACTTTTGGAAATAAAGTTTACATAAAGGATATTTACAATGAAAAGCTATCACTTTTCTAACATGGAAAGTTTCAGATATAAAAGTAAAGAAACCTAAAAAAAAAAAAAAAAAAAAAAAAAAAAAAAAAAAAAAAAACTTACATCTATTGGTTCCACTGGTCCATCTCCCGATTCCTCCTCACTGGAATCTGGGAGGTCTTCGTCTGGTACTGGAACAACAGTGTGGTTATACTGCACAGTTGAGCCAACAGGTTCCTCATCTTCAGATAGTACCGGAACTGCAGTTGTCATTTGTGCAGGTGGAATGTTGACCCTCCTGCCTTTAGGTTCCTTGGTATGAACTATATCCTGCTCAGTGGCAGTAGACTGGGTGTCCCCTGGTGTAGTTGTATGGTGATGGTGGTGTTTGTGATGGTGGTGCTCATGGCCATGGTGTTTATCTTCACTAGTTGGTGTTGTGGTGGCTTCTCCTTGCTGGTTTTGATCTTCAGGCTCAAGATGGTCAGATTTTTGTGTTGTCTTCTCAATAAGAATATCAGACTCATCCAATAGGGTTGCAGTGGAGGTGGTCGTAGTGGTGGTGGTATGGTGGTGATGATGGTGATGATGGTGATGATGTTTACGAGTATCTTCATCTGTCACAGTAGTCTTTTCCACAGAGTCCACATAGCCTGGAATTTTACCAATATCTGCTAGACCTGCAGTGGTCTCCTCATTTTCTACATATGCAGTACTAGTTAAGCCTGAGGTGGTTTCTGGATGGTCAACTAGTTGGACTGAATCTTCAGTTGTGGGTGTGACTTCTTGAACCAAATCAATGTCACCCCCATCTGGAGTACTTGTGGTAGTTTCCTTGGGGGCAACAAAAGGCTTTTCAACTTCAGTAGGACTAGTGGTGGTGTCTAAAACAACCTCAGCAGGAATGGATGTGCCTGGTGTGGTTGTATGATGGTGGTGGTGTTTTTTTACATCAACAGATTCTACAGTAGCTGTCTGATGGGTTGTAGGTTCAAGAGTTGTACCTTCCTCAAATGGTTCTTTCCCAACAGGGCGAAAACCAAAGAGATCGAGATCATGTGGTTGTGTAGCATTTTCTACATCACTTTCCTCTTCAATAGCAATATCTGTCTGCTGGGCTGTGGATACCTGTGTAACCGTAGGGGCCAGAGGAGAGACTTGTGTCGGGGAGACCTCTACCAAGACACCTAGAAATAAGAAAAGAGATTAATAAAGTGGGTTTTGACCCAATAACTGCTATTCTAAAAGAAAAATCAGCATCTTGTTCTACTGCAGGTACACCTAGCACAGCACCCCAAAATATGCATGCCTGAGAACTGCCTCACTACCACAGAACCTGCACTGGCAAAAACTTCACCCTACCAAAACCAGAACTCGGGCCTGTGAAGGAAAAAACACACAACACTTGGCACTGTCAAATTAGCATGCTTATTTCATTTACTTTTTCTGTGTTGGCCACCCCCTACTTTTACGTGTGTCCTCGACTTTGTTTTAATGCATCTTGTGGTAACAATTTAAGGGGCTGGAATGTCAATGATCTCCAGCAAGCCCTGCTTCAAGTTTAAATAGGCTTCTGTAGCAATTTTACTGGACATGAACAGCACTATGGTGCGGTTATGTGCTCCATTTAAGGGCCTTCAGTATCAAGCTGGCTCTTTATACTTTGCAACCAAGTAGTGAAGTGAATTTAGAAGTTTCCAATTGTACTGCTTTACAGTACCAGTTTTCACCAAGGTGGATTTACACTTTAAATTCTCCTGCAGTTCGGTTAAAAGAACCAAAAAAGGAAGCAGGCATGGATAGCGGAGGATAGCTTTGGTAATAATTGAACTTACTCTCCATTCCTGAGCCTGAAAAATCCTCCTCATCGTCTCCAGAGCCATCAAGGTCTTCAGGAGCTGTGGGTTTCACATTCTGAAAAACAAAAATTAAGCACGGAGTAAGAACAAGCAAGCGTTTAGCCTCAGTACCAGTCCAGTCCACCTTGTACACTAGAACTTTCCAAACTAGGAAAAACCAACTGAATGAGGCTTTTAAACGTCTACTCAAAAACAAAGCAGTCCTTGGAAGCTTTTTTTGAAAATGCTGGCTGCCTGACTAAAAAACAAACAAACACTGTAGATTCAGTAGTTAATGACCTAGAACAAGCACAGCTCAGAGCTATATGGCAATCTTCTGCATCTTGTCTCCCCACCTGTACATTAGGGACCAACATCTGCACTCTGTCCCAGCACTGTCTCCTGCACTGTACAGTACCCTGAACTACAATCAATTAAAAAGAAAAGGACGTACCAAAGCTCTTTTGTAGTAGTGAACACTTAAAAGGATTTGCAGGCATGTTTAGTGGTCAGACCCGTTTGCCTCCATTATATAGTTAGAGGAAACCTACACTGGATTTTAAACTGCTTCTATCCTTTGAAAATAAAAAAAAAGTTCAACAAGTGTAAATGTATGTAGTTGCATGCAGACATTAGGTACCCCATAACTGTTGTGTTTAGGTCATCAATTGCTACCATTTGGTGTAGGTCTAATGCTGGTATTTATATCCAAGGCTTAGTATTTATATCCCTGCTCCCCACCAAACCGTGACAGGGCACTCAGGCACCAAGTGCTGCCAGGTAAAGGGACACACTTTTATAGGATCCATTGGCATACAGCAGGTCACCTATATGGTACCCGTTATCAAGGGAAAACTCAGCCTGGCATTTTTACTTGGGCCGGCCATACACGTTTCAAATCTCCTACTGAACCGGCCGAGATTCAAACAGGTAATGGGCAGGCTGATCGATAACTTGGGTACAACCAGCTTGCCGGATTCTCTTGCAATTATTGCTAGCAGCTGCTATAGTTGCCTGCAAAAATCAGTCTCCCGACGGGGATGGCTTCAACCTGCTCCAGTGATCTCCACCTGCTTCGCTTCCCATCCTAAGCAGCCAGCTGCCCGATTCATTGTGAACACATGAAGTCAGTCGCTCAACACAAGCACCGTTGAGAAATCAAAGTGTTCTGTGATTGGATGAAGGAGAGGCAGGGAGGTGATGTCTCACTCATCCAGAGAACACTTTGCCTTCAATCAGAACAAGCAAGGCATTATCTAATAGGCACCTGTGCCAAGCGGCCGACCTCCTGTACTTAGTAAGCCTAAGTCACGATTTCCAGCTTCCAGGGGCATCAGCCAGGTATGGTATATGCATTGGTACCTGTTGGACCAATTTCACCATCTCAAAATAAACCATGAATGGAATTCTTTAAAGGATGCTGTTAATACTCACCAACACTAGTGGGCAAACCTACAAATCCATTTAAGCATAACGATTTCCTTTCCAAAACAAAATATATTAAAGCGGAGGTCCACACAAAAAGCAACTCTCCGCTTTTTGGAACCCTCCCCCCCTCCGGTGTCACATTTGGCACCTTTCAGGGGGGAGGGGTTGCAGATACCTGCATAATACAGGCATTTGCACCCACTTCCGGGAATGACTCCCACGGGAGTCCCTCCACTTCTCGCCTCCCCCCCCTGCGCGGTCTTCTTAGACACACACTGGTCCCAGGAGACAGCGGGGACCAGTGAGGGCGCGGCTCGTGCATTTGCAGTAGGGAACCGGGCAGCGCCGCCGCAACACTTTACTTCCGGATTCCCTCACCGAGGATGGCGGCAGGGGCAGCCGAGAAACTAGCGATTGCTCGGCCTCAGCTGCCGACATCACGGGCGCGCTGGACAGGTAAGTGTCCACTTTAAAAAAAAAAAAAGTCAGCAGCTGCAGTATTTGTAGCTACTGGCTTTTAAAGAAAAAAAGTTTCAGGTGGACCTCCGCTTTAAGGCTCAAGAGACCTTTGATGTGCTGGCTACAATATTGCCCCCCCCCCCCCCCCCATTATTATTTTCACCTTGTAATGCTGCAACATACTTTGTCCTGGGGGGGGGGGCAACCTTCACCCAGCCTACTTGGTAGAAACAGGACAGAGCTACTGAATCCTTTCCATCCTCTTCCCATAACAGATGGGTAGGATTTTATGGTCCTCAGAACAATGCAACTAATAAGTATGTGGCACACAGAAGAATCAGTTCACAGATTTCTGTCTACATTTAACACTTCATCAAAATATAGAACTGAAAGCATTGTGTTATAGAACAGGGAAATGGTGCAAAATAAAATAAGTTTATTGTAGATAACCTGGGAGCCAAACACAAGCAAGCCCAGTACAAAAAAAAAAAAAAAAAAAAAGTCTATTAATTTCTACACAGTCTGAAACACACCAGAATGTTGCTTTAAATATTCAGATGTACAAATGCTGCCAACATTTAGTATCATATTTTTTTTAATTTCTATTGGAATCAGTAGCAAGATAATCTCCACAAAAGCCAAATGTTCCCACCTTTTAGAAATTACCGTATGAAATTTTTTGGTGGGTAGACCATTTCATGTTTTCCCAGAATGGCACCAACCAAAGGTCAAATTTTCAACATGACAGGCATTTTCATCATACCAGGCATGTCCAAAGTCCAGCCCACGTTCTGGTTTTGAACGGCCCATCTGGTAATTTGGCAGTGTATATCTTGTGGTCCCCAACGAATCTCCGAGCGCTGGGGCCACAAAAGATATTCTGGCTGCTTTGGAATGGGGGGGGGGGGGGAAACGAGTGCTGTACATACAGGAGAATTTCCTATTTATGCGGCAGCCTCTGTAAAAGGAAGTCAATCTCCTGCGCTGCCATTGGACAACTGTTCTGTCCCTCATAGGACAGAGAGAAAACAGGAGTTTCTCCTGTATAATCTGTTGGCGCTCGTCGCGCCCCCCCTCCGGGGCTGCACTCATGGCAATGGTGGGGGCTTCACATGGGCACCGACCCTTATTTTGCTTCATAGTTCTTTATTTAAAATAAAAAAAAAAATCCTGAAACTTCCATCTTAAAGTGAAGGTGCGCGTTATACGCCAATAACTACAGTATATCCAAAGAACACGTCCAAGCTCATCCTCTTTACCACAAACACAGCCAGCCACAAAAGGCAAGAGCATTCTTGTTGGGCAGTGTATTAGTGCTTGGACGAACACACTTTGAACTATTAAAAATCGGTCTAAGAAAATCAGGCAAAAACGGTCGCCCCTCATGCATGTTCACTTCATCAAATCTGGCCCTCTTTGAAAAAAAGTTTGGACACCCCTGCTCTATACATTATCCAAGCTCTGCCAAGGGGAAGACCACTACCAGAATTTTAAGTATATCTACAGCCATAGCCCAACTCTAAATCTACCCACATTCTAAAACGAAATCCACCTAGCCCTGTATAGAAATCGCTGTGCTTGCCAGTTCTGCAGCCACTTTAGTCCTACGCTGAGCTGTCAGCTGTGGCTTCTCTGTAGGCGAGGCCGCCGACAACAGAAGCCCCATAGGAAGTCTATGGGTGGCATCACTTCCCAGCAGTTGTTGGTTCCCGCCTGCACACAGCATCCACCACAGGAGACCGGACCAGATCGGCTTCAAAACAGGCATGTATAGAGATTTTCTTTACAGGGCTATATAGATAAGTTTTACATTGTGGCTTGAGTTAGTTGGGTTTTATTGCATTTAAAAGTAGACATTCACCCCAAAACCCAATAGCACTTTAATCTTCTATTCATTCAGAGAACCGTAGCATGAAACAGCTGAGCCCTTGAGATAGGAAGGATAATTAAGGTGTGGGAGGGTGGACTGAAATTACAGTTGGGAGGATTTGCCGTCTGACTAGACATTTACAGCCAGGGAATGACTGGGACTACAAGGATTTGTGCACATTAAGGCTCAGAATGACTTCAAGGCCCAGCTCAAGGTTCCCAAGTGACCTTTTAATGGATTAGTGATTAGGAGAAAGAAGCCAGACTATCGTACAGGGTGGATGTGATTACATGAAAAGTCTGTGCAGCCTTTAAAATTTTGATATTTAGACTTTGTCCTAGACATTCTCAATTACGGCTTACAAAACAGCCAGTAAATGCATTTCTACAAGGCCTGACTGTATTGCGCAGCACTGTCCGCCCAACATATTTCAGGCAGCCAATAAAAGAGGGGGCTCTTCAGTACCGTAATAGCTTACCAATTGCCCAGTGAGCAGTCTGGGGATTGTGAAAACACACAAGCTGCAGACTTGATTAGCATCAGCACCACCATTGATGACTGAGCTTTGGAAAGGACGAGTGGCTACAGAGTATGTTGGCAGGTAAATAGTTGTCATACAAAAACAATCATTGTCTGGCTGGAGTTTGGCTTTACGCACATGTGCGACACTATACTTCATCCAGCGGGAGCTCAGAAAGCAGAAGGACTTTTCATGACCCTGTTTGGTCAACATCGGTGTGCCAAAATACTGGAGAATGAGAGACGTGAGCATTGAACAATGAGAGCTTTTGAAAAAGGAGAAAATATATAATAATTTCTTTCCCTCTTTAATTCGCACTCCTTAGAAAACAAGTGTGTGCCTGCACTGCTGATCCCCTGCCAGGTCATACAACTATCGGTTTACACAGAACCCACAGCAGCCTGTGGTGGCAATGGGCTCCCTTCCACACACTGCCCAGCAACAACAAGTACAGCTTCGCAAAAGGAATTTTTGGAGAATGTAGAATTCATAAAAACGGGAAAAAAAAAAAAAATAATCCCTCAATGTCTAAACCAAAACATTTTTTTTTTTTAAATACCAAATCAACCACCACACACGCACACTTGTGCACTTTCAATCCTGTGCCAACAGCCTTAGGAAAGACCATTTCTGTTTCATCATGTTTGACCCTGTGCAACGCCAAAATATGGGGGAGATTTATTAAAACTGAAGCAGACAAAAATTTGGGAGCAACTTGTTTAGTTAGGCTTTGAAAACAAAAGCAGAATCTGATTAGGTCGCTATGCACAGCTGCTCTAGGGTTTGTAAAAAAATTCCCCTAATTGTAGGGTTTGGTATTGGGGAAAGTCCAGAGGAATACAGCTATGGAAAAATGAAGAGAAGTCTGTTGCTACAAGAAATTGACCACAACAACAAAAAACAAAAAAACATGACATGCGATTGAGTAACAGGAAGGAGAAGTGAGAATTATATGGAGGAGATTTATTTTTGTGTGAAGGTCTGCTGTAAGGGGTCGGCACAGAGCCATGTTGAACACCTTTGGGATGATCTAGAATGCATATTGTGAGCTGGGTCCTTCATGTTGTCCCACATCACAACCTGACCTCACAAATGCCATTTTGGCCAAATAGAATAGCCAACATTCATTACATATTTGTTTTTAGGATCAGATACAGTCTTGGACTATAATCAACTGGGCCAGAACGTAAGTTATGCCTTGCAGCAGATATTTGTGGTCACTTATGTCAGCAGGAACAGGTATTTAGCATGGTTTGGAAATACACCCTGGCTAACCCAATGGGCCCCTGGGGCAAAGTTGGCCAGCTTAAAAGTAGAAGTTTTACCCAAAAGGGGATGTTCCACTTTAAGGCCTCCTACCCCAGGGAGGGAGCAGGTAATCTCTCTCCCCCGCAAATCTTCTGGGATATGTCACAGGTCCCAGACAACTGCAGGACCAGTCACAAGGTGCAGCCCCAAGCTGTCACAGCTGGATGCCCACAGTTAAAGCGGAACTCCAGCCCCCCCCTCCAAAACAAAGTCATCAGCTACAAATACTGTAGCTGCTCACATTTCAATATTAGGACTCTTACCTGTCCAAAAATCACATTTTCTCGGCACCCCAGCCGGTTTGTCAATCGCTCTCAGGTGCGGGCGCCACCATTCCTTATAAGGGAAACCGGCAGTGAAGCCTTGCGGCTTCAGTGGGTTCCCTACTGTGCATGCTGAATGGCCCGGCAGTGGTGGAGCAAACTTCCGGGGACCTAGCTGTGTCCCGGAAGTTGGCACACACACACACACAAACCTGCCCTCCCCCCCCCCCAAAAGGTGCCAAATGTGGCAAACAAGTGGAGCGTTCCCTTTTGGGTGGAGCTCTGCTTTAAGATGCTGGCACCGAAAATAGTGCATGGGACCAGCAGCTGTGCATGCCAACCAACTTCTATCTTCAGCCTGTTCAGTTAAACTGAAGAAAAAAAATAAATAAAAAAAACAACACCACACACTAATTAGTTGCCATGCAATCCACAGCCCCATTTCGATAAATGTGAAGGGGCCCTTCAGACACCGGTATTAACATGACACGGGAAATCAACATGCCTACACCTCGCAAAATCATAAGACTGGGAAGAAAAAAAAAAAAAAAAATTAAAAAAAAAAAAAGAAGTCCGTCCAATGAAAATAGACAAGTTTTAGTTCTGAATATAAAATTTCTCTGGAATGGTCTCTTCAAGTGTCCATTTAAAAAAAAAAGTGTCAAGCTAAAACCGATCAGGATCTTTAAGAACGACTGTGGTAGCGCCAGGTGCACAGTTTCTCAGTTGGCACACCGTCCACTCTAATTACAGCTTTTACAAAACAGAGCATCCTGTATTATTCCAATCAGAATGTGGGCAAGGACATGGAGGAAGGGTCATTATAGCAAGCACATTAAAGCACCAGAGTCACAGCAACAAGCCACTATTAGGTTAAAAATATAAATACAAAAAATAAAAATCCTAAATGATACAAGGCTCCAGTAAGTGGCTTAGGATCACCATTAGGGCTCACGTAAATGGGAGTCGTCTTCCTGCATTTGACATGTGACGCACATCAAAATACAGGTCAGCAAAACCCCAAAGAGCAGAACAATTGGCAGTTCAGAGGCTGAGCAGCTTTATTCTAGGTTTTTTTTTTTTTGATTGGTGCAAAAAAAGTAACACACAAACAAACCCTATTGACAGTGTGGCCTCATGTACACTGGGCATTTGTCCCACTCCCCTGGACACCTTGTCTCCTGGCAGGAGAAAGGTGGCTTTTTATTTTTTTTCTGGCTACAGGAATGAAAGTTCCAGTGCCAAATGTGCTTAGTATTTAGGCATGTTCACGTGCATTTAGGCAAGTCAAACACTTGGCTGCTTAAAATGCGCCAGTGATTTCCCCCCCCCCCCCCCCCTCTAAACCAGGGTTTGACAAATTACAGGTGCCAGATCACCATGGCAACTAGGCTTTTGCCAGTGACAGGTGCCATTACAGGGTGGGCCGGGGGCAGGACTTTGCCAGGAAGGTGTAGGCCGTGCGGACACAACAGAGCACTGCTCAGCACCACCACTCTTATAGGAAAGACGATAAGCGGCGGCAGCAGGGGTGAAGACGACCCAGGGATGGAACAGGAAAAGGAAAGAATGGAGCAGCAAGCGGCCAGCAGAGTAGTCCAGCTGGCAATCCCCAGCGGCCTGTCATCCTCGCTGCTGCCCTCCCCTGGGGTATTGCTGGAGCAGGCCCAGCTGAGGGAGGTGGCAGCCCAGCTCAGGGACATGGAAGCTCTGGAGTCAGTGGTTTCCCAGCACCAGAGTGCCCTGCTCCGCTGGCTAGGGGAGGGGCAGAGCCAGGAGCAGTTCATAGAGATGTTGAAGAGCTGAGCCAGCGGCTGAAAGTGCAGGGAGGTAATCCCCCACCTGCTGGCATGTTAAGTCCTGGCATACAGCCGGCCTGTTCTCATGGCACCAACTTCACTCCCACTACAGAAAGCCTGCCGTACAGAGACCTGGAGGCTGCCACTACTGCTTCTGTCATTCAGGATGCCCAGGAGCCAGAATGCCTTCACTTTGTTCAGGGCAAAGGAAGCCTAGCAAGTAGTATTTTCAAAAGGAGCTCAGGAATGGCAGCCTCCATACATGGAAGAGCACATGCATGCTTTACGATTTATCCCAAGATTTCAGGTGATTAGCTCAGAATCATGACACTGGGGTTAATGGTGCAGTGCGAGTGAGCATGATCGGCTTGAGTGCCACACCAACATCTCTCCTGGATTCAGACATTGGAGGTTTGTCATCTACCCCAGCCATTGTCATGGCATTGAGCTGGGCACCAGAAACTGGAAAGAATGTATTCAAGGTATTTGAATCAGAGCATGCGCTCTTGCAGAGGCGAGTACCCTGTGTCATGCATCTGTAAAGATACACATTAGGGCTACATAAGGGGTTTTGTCCAAAAAATAAAACCACACCCCACTGTTGAACAATCATAAAGCACTATAATTTGCACCCAATTAGCAGAATCACACCTTTACGTGTTAGTGTGCCATGCATCTGACACTCCAGTGCATCAAGGCAAGATTCCGTACAGCCATTTCGATAACATCTTGCTTTCTCTAAATTGGACAAGGTGGAGAGGTCACCCCACCACAATGCGCAGGAAGAGAGAAGTGGGAATCTAGCTTTAGGGAGATCGCAAGGTTCAGCCAAACCTTGTGCTCTGGGAACGAATACAAGACATTTTCTGAATGGAGGAAGTGCCCATGTACGAGCAGTAGACCTCACAACAGCCAAACTTGCAGATCAAAGCCAATAATGGTATGCAGCATCATACATCTAAGGTTTTTAAGCACCAACAGCAACCCTCTAGACATGGTATTTTAAGAATGAGGCAACCAATTTGGACTCTACAGAAGTCGACAAAGTGTTTTTTCCCCCCGGTGTTCTACTTTAAAGCAAACAGGTGCATGGAGAGTTACCATTACTGAAATGGAGTGAAGTTGCCATGGGAATTTAGTTGCGAGACAATATAAAAATTAATTACACATGACAACCCTGAGGCTCACAAGTCTGCGCAAAGAGCTCCTTGCATTCTCTGGCCAAGACAGCAAGTTCGCAAAACAGGAGTTCCAGTAACAAAATTTACAGACACAGACTAGGAGGCAACCACATAATAGGCAGCTTTAAAGTGGTTGTAAAGGTAGAATTTTTTTTTTTTTTATCTTGATGCATTCTATGCATCAAGATAAAAAGCCTTGTGTACAGCAGCCTCCCGCCCCAACGTCCCTCTGTCCACGATAGTCTCTGCCACCTGAGATTCTCCTTCCTGATTGGCCAACAGTGGTGCCATTGGCTTCTGCGGCCGTCAAAGTCTGACAGCAGTAAAACCTGACAGGATTCGAATTTAGAAAATCAACTAGGCAAAGGATTTAAATAAATAAAAAGAAACCTCTCCAATACTCTGATCTTGTAACAGCACATCTTTAAGTCTTTGTTATATGGGTCCTAACCACCTTTGGGCTGGAGCACCTCATCCCCCACCAGCAAGTCAGTGTCCACCCGAGTTATAGGAGTAGTCCTTTTAGTTCAGAGGAGTGTTTCTCCCATGGTTGAGAAGTGGGATTTTTAATGCCATGATTAGTGTAGGACCCACTGAAAATGGGGTACTTTGACAGTAGTGGGCTTAAGCACTGTATGGCCATATGGTGCAACCAAATCCAAATTATTGCTTATTTGGTTCAGGTACTTTAAATAGCCTTGAAGGATTTTAAAAATTAACATTTTTGTATGCGCGAGCGCTATAATCTTGTTCTGTTTGGCCTTATAGCAGCACCATCTTTAATGTGATGCATAGTTAGGTTGTGTGAAGATTCAAGAGAGAAGCAAACTAAATATATTTTAGACAATATTTTCTGATCCAGGAGCTCAGCTTTCAATATGTTCGCTAACAAAGGGAGGGCCATAAAACAGCTGCATTGGTTTTGAGATCTTGTGACCAACTACACAGATGGACTCCCATTCAACTATTGTGTAACTTCTAAAAAGTCAATTGTTGCACCAAAGCTTTATGCAAGCATTTCACAGCAATATGGGAGAGTTTGGTTTACTTGTATACATACAAAAATTAGGTATACCTGTTCAATTGCTTGGTAACACATTGCTAATCACCTGGCAGCAACTTAATGCATTTAGACATGGTGAAGACTTGAAGTTTAAACTGAGCATCAAAATGTGGATTTAAGTGACTGAACGTGGCATGGTTGTTGGTGCCAGACCAGTTGGTCTGAGCATTTAAAAAACTGCTCATCTACTGGGAATTTCACCCACAACCATCTCTAGGGTTTACAGAGAATGTCCAAAAAATAAATTAAAATACAGTGAGCAGCAGTTGTGTGGACAAAAATGCCTTGTCAGAGGAGAATGGGCAGATTGTTTTGAGATGATAGAAAGGCAACAGTAACTCAAATAAGCACTCATTAAAACCAAGGTTTGCAGAACATCTCTGAACACAAACCTGGAAGCAGATGGGCTGCAGCAGCAGACAACCACACCAGGTGTTACTCCTCTCTGCCAAGAACAGGAAACTGCGGCTACAATTCACACAGGCTTACCAAAATTGGACAATAGAAGATGGAGATTCCTCAGACCAGGCAACGTTTTTCCAATTTCAGCTGCGACATTCAGATGACAAACATGAATCCATCCTGCCTTGTATCAACAGTTCAGGCTGGTGGTGTAATGGAGGGATATTTTTGGCACACTTAGTACCAATTGAGCATCGTTTAAATGCCACGGCCTACCTAAGTATTGTTGCTGACCATGTCCATCCCTTTATGACTACAATGTACCCATCTTCTGATGGCCACTTCCAGCAGGATAATGCACCATGTCACAAAGATCAAATCATCTCACCACTGGTTTCTTGAACATGAGGTCACTGTACTCCAATGGCCTCCAGTCACCAGATCTCAATCCAATAGCACACCTTTGACATGTGGTGGAACAGGAGATTTGCAGCAACTGTGTGATGCTATCATGTCAATATGGACCAAAATCTGAGGCATGTTTCCAACACCTTGTTGAATCTATGCCAAAGAATTAAGGCAGTTCTGAAGGCAAAAGGGGGTCCAACCCGGTAGTAGCAAGGTGCACCTAAAAGTGGCCAGTGAGTATACAAGACACACACACACACACACACACACACACGTTAGTTATGGAAGCAGTTGGATAGCAAGTTAGGGCAAGGAAATCTGCCTACTGGAGTCTCCACCACAGCTTTGGTAAGAGTTAATCTAGATTTGACTTGTGTCAACCTTTGAGAAAATAAACTTGTGCAGCGGAAAGCAGTCTAGTTACTGGACCCCGATGCACACACCCTTCCCAGTGTATGAGCAGTTATAAGTCTACTTGTCCACAGTTCCCACATGTAGGAGGGACCACAATAAAAACCCTTAACGACAATCCAAGTACACAGACTCGTTCATCAAACTGCTTAATGAGCTTTTAAGGTTGTGACTCCGGGGCACGGTGTAATGAACAGATTTTAAATTGTGCAACATTCACTAGATTTTCAGGCATGTGGTTACATGGATTAATGCTCCACTCCCCACATGTCATATAAATAGGGAAAATCCAGGTGATGGAGCAACTGGCTCTTACTGTACAAGTATCAACCATAAAAGCTCTGCAATTCTAGGAGACTGGCTCATACCTCCCTCCCCCAGCAACGTACCAGCTTAAACCCTCTCCCTGCACCTCTAGTCTGTTCAACAGCTGGACAATAAAAAGGATTTTTTCACTCCAAACTGGATTACTGGTCTTGCGATACGCAGCTTTTTATGGTGACCTTGGAAATCCACTGTCAAGATATCCCATCTTGATTCCCTTTCCCCATCATATAAAATCGTACAAAGTTTACGCTATAGATTAGTCATATTTTGCACAGAACTATGAAGAAACAGGTATCTGGCTGCGAGGAGATAACCATCCATTTGCCCTGGAGAACAGAGATACTTGAGAAATGGCAAAGAACGATAGAAACCCTCAGCAGATCCTACCAAAATCTCCATACAGTAAAAAACACTTGATCATTTTTAAGCAGACCGACCATGAAGATGGAAGCAGTTTTAGGGCTTGTTCACACCATGACTGTTGAGTGTCGATCTGTATAAATCGACGCAAGCCCCACCCCTTCATACAGAATTATAGCCCTCCCCACTTTATCAGATATAGGTTTAACAAATTTGCAACAAGCGGCACGGAAAAGCTTGCGGGCATTGCTGCTGCTCGCATATTATAATTTCAGGAACAGAGAATTTTGTTATTTGACCATTTTTAAAACCTGCAGGAGTAGCTGTTGGAGCCATGCAATTTTATTGTGACATCCTACACAATTTCCTCCTGAACTTTCTCTGAGGAAGAGACCTGTAATTATACTGTGAAAAGCAGACAAGTAAAAACACTCTAAACCTAAAAGTTCTCTCTTCGCATGCAATTTACTGACACTGTTCCAAGTTTCAACCATAAAATTCTGTGCACAGAAAGTTGATCTGGACTCAGAAGTTTACAATCTAGACTGATGAAAAGAAAGCTACACCAAATGGTGTAAAAGAAGCACACATTTAAAAAAGGATCATTCCCATCTTAAACTAGGGTGACCAGACAGCCCTCGTTTTTTGGTGACCACTTACTGATGATAGTAGGTTGGTACCATGACCTTTTGTCATTTTTTCATTTTAACACCCATTAAATCTTCTGCCCTTGTGGTCCAACTTTGGATAGTAAAACATTTTTGCCAGTAAGTGCCTTATACAGCCCACTTCCTGTTTGCCTGGGAAAAAAAGCCTAGGCTTATAACATGCACAGCTCTCGTGAGGGAGGGGGGGGGGGGGGGGGGGGAGTCATAAGAGGGCCAATGAGGGGCATGTGCGTATGTAAATCCAGGAAGTAGCTAAAATGGATGCAGCCAGACTCTGCAACATTTGTCAAGTACAGAATCACAGTATATATATATAAAATTATATCCAAAGTGGTTGGAGGGAAGCTTCAGAATCGAAAAGATGTTATTACAAATTACGTGAGCAGACTGCAGTTCCTTTTAGGTTTGTAAATATGCATCATTACTGAAAAATGACAGACCTTCATGTAAATTCATATACCTTGTAAAGTCTTCACCATGGAGGGATTCCAACATTGAGTACTGTTAATGAATAGGTGGTGGCCTGTGCATTAGGGGCGCCGCCCCCCCCATCCCCGAAGCCCACCCAGTTGAGTGATAACGCATGAGCTGGCCGATAACGGGGGAGCTGGGTTTACCATTTGAATTTGCTCCAAACATGCAGTGTGGATTCTTTCCTGAAAACTGCAGTTTAAATTTCCAGAAGACCAAAAAAATAAGTACTGTCCGTGATACTTTTTTTATTTGCACTAACATAGAATTTTTCAGGACAAGCTTTCGGGGTATGTCCCCTTCTTCAAGGTCCAAGCAGTACTGATTCACAATTTTTTACAGCTAGAAAATCCACACTGCAGTCATGTCCTTGAACTGTCTGGTTTCCAAACAGACGGCCAGCAGTCACAAGGCAGATTAGTGACCCCGATCATGTGTCCTTGTTTTACATAGCTTTCTAATAGAAAGATCATTCACTGTCTAAGAAATGATACCAAATTTAAGATATGGTCTGATGCTGAAATTCTGCAATGCGTATAAGAGCTACAGAGAAGAGTAGAAAGTCTCCCAAAACAGACAGAGCTTCTATGTACAAGATCAATCTCAATGGGGTCAAATAAAAAAATGCTACAAACAAATCATCGTTAATATACGGAAAAAACAAACCTTTAGGTGCGAATTACTTATTCTATAATTAATTCCCCATCATCCCCATGCATAGAAGGAAACACAGGCAATACAAAATATTTTTTATGCCACTAGGTTCACACAGGAGCCAGTCACAGGTCAGGCAAGAAATGGCTTGGAAAAAAATACTGGTAGAATGGCTTAAATCTTTGGGGGTCCATGCACACTGGGCTTAAAGCCACACTCAAAGTGTGAATAGACACACAGCAAGTAGCTCAGGAGGGAGCCTGCTTGGGTGCCCCCATAGAAAGCCGCTTGGAGGGAAAGGCCAGGAGTTTTTCTAAACACACTAACCAGAGCAACACAATATTACCATAGTAACATTGTACTGCTCTGGGAAAGTGATCAGGTTTTTTTTTTTTTTTTTTTTTTAATCATGATTGCTTATACCAGCGAGTTTGTCATAAGAAACCATATTCACAGAATTAAATTGATTCAGTGTGTATTGCGATTAGCCACAGCTAACCAGATGGGCTGTGATTGGTCCGGGGTGTACCAATCACAGCCAGCAACACAATTCATGGCATGAAACGAAGCCATCCATTGTTTACAATTGTCATGCGATCTGCTGCGATTGGTCACAATGATCACATGGTACCGGCAGTGACCAGGTACAGCGATCTGTAATGGGATGCACACGCAGAATCCCGCCTGGCCTCAGATTATATACCAGGCAGGAACTGGTTAAACTCTGACAAACAAACACTTTTTAAAGCCCAGTGTACATGGACCCCAAAATATATAAGGTGATAAGATTTGTCGCCCCCTTATTCACACCAGTATCCAATTAAAGCGAAGGCTCCGCCAATTTTTTTTTTTTTTTAAAAGCCAGCAGCTACAAATACTGCAGCTGCTGACTTTTAAAAAAAATGGACACTTTCCTGTCCATCGCGCCCGCGATGTCGGCAGACGAGGTCGAGCAGTTGCTCGGTCCTCGGATGCTGCCATTGTCAGTGAGGGAATCAGGAAGTGAAGCCTTGCAGCTCCACTACCTGGTGCCCTACTGCACATGCGCGAGTAGCGCAGCGCGCCGTCACTGGTCCCCCGCTCTCTCCTGGGAACAGTGTGTTTCCCAGAAGACAGCGGGGGTGACGCAAAGGGGCGTGACTCCCGCGGGAGTGAATACCCGGAAGTGGTGCAAATACCTGTCTTAGACAGGCATCTGCACCCCCCTCCCCACTGAAAGGTGCCAAATGTGATACCGGGGGGGGGGGGGGGGGGTTCTGAAAAGCTGAAGTTCCATTTTTGGGTGGAACTCCGCTTTAAACAAACTCCCAGGGTGCAGCAAGTTACAGCAGCCAACAATTCATTTTTTATTAGGCATACTTGAACAGGATTGGCGGCGAGTACCATAGTTCCCACTCACTAGACACAATGCTCTTTGCAAAATGTATTTAGCACACCCCGCAGAAATGTTTGAATCTGCAATGTGTTAATGGGCTTTATTTACTAAAAAGGCAAATTCACTTTGCACTACAAGTGCAGTCGCTGTAGATCTGAGGGGGACAGAGCCTTAGGAGCATTCTGCACGTGCTCAATTTGGCATGCATTGCTAGAGATTTATTCTCTTGGGAAAGCGCATGTGTTCAGCACAGGGCCAAGCCACACTGTCCAGAGGGTCAGGGACTGTCAGTAGAATGAAAACTCCTCCTACAAGCTTTAACTAGACACAGATAAAAGTCACAAGACTGCTGAGAAGTTATTTAGCAGTTTATTTACTAAAACTTTTGCATTTCCATGTTCTGTGTACCGCATGCGACCAGATAGTGAATGCAGGCTCCTGGGCAACGATTTAGTAACACTTTAGGTTAGGTCATCACAAACTGGGCTTCAAATATTTAATTCTGGGTGACCTAGGACATTTGGGCAAATTATTACTATGGTGACTGTATGGCAAACAGTTTCTAAGACTTGTGTGAAAGTGAAGGAGGACTCCCTCACCCCACTCCTCCTCTGTGCAAACAGCTGGCAAGACTCAGCACGGCTAGCAAGAGACTTCTAGCTCACATGTACACTTCCATGGGTAAAGTTGTACTTGGTGGGGGCGAGGTGCAATCACAAGTTCATGCAAATCCCTTCCCACCCAGCGACTTACAGGAGCACACACACACACACACACACACACACACACACTATTATCTGTATGAAATCTTCCAAATAAAATGCTGAGCTGGAGGCTTTCCCTGCTAGAAAAATGTAGGGGCATCCTTCCTCTGCTAGGATAAAGATGATCGAAGGACAAAAAAAAAAAAAAAAAAGAAAAAAAAAACCCAAGACCTTTCATATTCCAACTCTTATGCCGCGTACACGCGATTGGAAATGCGACAGAAAAAGTCAGATGTGAGCTTTTGGTCGAAAATTCCGACCGTGTGCATGCTCCATCGGACTTTTGCTGTCGGAATTTCTGCCAGCAAAAGATTGAGCAGGTTCTTTATTTTTCCGACAGAAAGTTCTGGTCGGAAATTCCGCTCGTCTGTATGCAATTCAGAGGCGCAAAAAAAAAAAAAAAAAAAAAAAAAAAAAAAAAAACCCCATGCATGCTCGGAATCAAGCAGAAGAGCCAAACTGCCTATTGAACTTCATTGATCTCGGCCCGTCGTACATCTTGTACGTCACCACGCTCTTGACGGCCGAAAATTCAGACAACTTGTGCGACAGTGTGTATGCAAGCAAAGCTTGAGCGGAATTCGTTAGAATAACCATCCAAGGCAGGCATGTCCAAAGTCCGGCCCGCCTGGTTGTCTGGAGAGATAGATATATCTCTTTTGTGGCCCCCGACGATCTCCCAGCACCGGTGGCCCCAAAAGATATATAGCAGCCATCACTAAATTGTGGATTGCGGGCCGAATCTGGACCCAGTAGCGGCCCGCAGCCTCGCTAAATAGCGAGTGTTCTCTTCCCTCTGCCAACATTATATGGGAGGCGCGGCAGGCATCTACTTTACATCGCATCACTCCCCCTCTTCACACAAGCCTGGAAGCGCTGCAGGTCTGGACAAAGGGCGGGATCTTTCAAGTTACAAAGCAGGTGATTGGTTGCTAGACAGGGGGAGGTCCCAGCAACCAATCACCCGCCTTTAAATTGAAAAGTCCCACCCTTTGTCTGAACCTGCCATGCTTGCTTCCTGGCTTGTGTGATTCAGGTAGGGCAGTGTGGGGAGGGGGAGGAAGGGGGAATGCTGCGTTGATGAAAGGGACAGTCTGAATCTAATTTTGAGGGGGATCTGTGGATGGACATCTGCTTCACAGACATTTAAAATGCAAGTTTTTTTTGTTAAACTTCCCTCTTTAAAAGTGAAGGTGTGTGTTATACGCCAAAAAATACGGTATATCCAAAAATAAACACACAGAGCTCATCTCTTTACTCACACACAGCCACAAAGGCAAGAGAATTATTGTTGGGCAGTGCATTAGTGCTCGAACAGTTAGACCGAATTTTAATGGTTCAAAGAATGTCAGGCAAAAAACAGTCGGCCCTCACGCATGTTCACTTCATCAAATCTGGCCCTCTGAAAAAAGTTTGGACACCGCTGATCTAAGCTTTTTCCGACAGAAATTCCGATCGTGTGTACACAGCATTAGTTTACTGTGTGCAGAACAGAATTAGGTACCTTGAGCATCCCAATGGCTTCCAGCCCAAAAAAAAAAAAAAAAAAAAAAAAAAAAAAAAGGCAGAGGCTGTACAAGTGAGATAGAACAGAAGGTGGTAGGAGCCATTCATCACCCTCACATTTACGAAGGCTTATGGAGCTCATGTAACAACCTTAGGCAGCCCGTTGCCAGGCCGGTTACTTTAATAATTTTCACATAAGATTACATGTTCCTATCGCCCAAAAAGCATAAAAAGGGTTGCAAGCCTAAAAAAATAAAAACCCCACCACATGTCATACCTGCCTGCTCTGTGAAAGTTTCACAGAGCAGTCTCGATCCTCTTCTGGAGTGCCCCGCTGACGCTCCAGGCCCCTCCTTTTCATCAGGTGCCCCCGCAGAAAGCCACTTTGCCCCTACTAGTGTGTACCAGGCTTTGGTTACTTTTTCACAAGCCATGAACTCTTTAAAAAGGCATGTTAAAATGAGATACAAGTATACTGAATAAGAAGCCACTTTAGCTAGTTTACAGCTTGTTAACATGTAAAATGTTAACATCCATAGCCAAGACACATTTCTACCTAAAAACCAAAAAAAAAAAAAAACTTATTTGCTACTCTGTTGATCGTGTCAGAAAGTCAGTGGTCCCAAATTCACCCCACTAGCGACCGCATACCGGCGCTGAAAATCGCGCCGCTATACCGCCACCGCACCTGCCCGCCCCAGTGTGAAAGGGGCCTTACTTAAATGGCCACCATTCACAGAATTTTTATTTATTTTTTTATAAAAAGGGGTTCGCCGATCGGATGAGGTGGTGTGACGACATTACAATTGCTACCTTATCCTATTAGAGAAGGTCTTGTGTACCTTAAAGCGGAGTTCCACCCAAATTTGGAACTTCTGCTAAATCCACTCCTCGCTCCCTTACATGCCACATTTGGCATGTCATTTTTTTTGGGGGGGGGGGCTTCAGTAGGAGTGGGACTTCCTGTCCTCCTTCCACCCTGGAGATGCCTAGGAGATACGTCATATCGCCTTCTGGCGGCCCCTCCCGGTAGGCGATCACCTGGGACGTGACAGGTCCCAGGCGATCGCCTGTCCACTCAGAGCGCTGCGCCATTTGCGCATGCGCAGTGAGTGCCCAGTCATGAAGCCAAAAGCTGTCACGGCCGGGTGCCCACACTATGGAGGCGCCGGGGGGGGGGGGGGGGGGGGAGCGGCGCTCCGGGCGTCGCTGGACAGTGGAACAGGTAAGTATGTTTATTAAAAGCCAGCAGCTACACTTTTTGTAGCTGCCGACTTTTAATAAACATAAAATAAGGCTGGAACTCCCCTTTAAATAACAGAACAAAAAAAAAAAAAAACACTACGGCAGAAGGCAGGGCCTTGATCGTGGAGCTCAATGTAGAAAGGCTGAATACTACGGCAATTCGTTGCTGCCACATGTATGAAATATATTAATCCAAGATGAACCAATGTATTATACAGTATTTATATAGCACCAACAGTTTACGCAGTGCTTTACAATATAAAAAAGGGAGACAATACAGTTATAATACAATAAAATACAAGAGGATTAAGAAAGCCCTGCTCAGAAGAGCTTACAATGTAAGGTGACAACCCACCTCCTTGAAAGTCCACAATGACAACTTCCCCTTTCCACCCTCACAGGCTCCTTGTAGTTAGGGCTGGGCAAATCCTTCAAGACAATCATGGAGTCCAGTTACCACCAGACCAACATTCTAAAGCCTTTTACCATGGTCAATGGATGCTCCGGTTCCTTGGCTCCTAAACAGTCTACATTTGTGACCACCTTTCTGTCTGATATTTCTATATGCATGTAAAGCTGCTCTTTATCAAAGTGTTTCAGGCATTGCTATATTTATTCCAAGTTCTAAAAAAAAAAAAAAAAAAAAAAAAAGACTATGCATAGAGCGTCAGAGGAGGCCTGTGCTATACATCAATAAAACTCTACATGGCGTCAAACAGTCTTCCTATAACTGACCTATAGGGCAATATCTAAAGAAAGCAGTGCGTGTCACCCTGGTTTGCCTAAACACCTGGTTTTTCCTGGCCCTTTGGACTCACAGGGAACATGACAGCAATTCCTTGCAAATAAATGACAAGAGATCTGATGAGACTTCTAGAAGAATGAAAGGTGGCGTCTCCTTTTTCCTATTGTCTGAAAGCCTGAAATACAATATTATTGGTTTTAACTTACTATATTGTGCATGTCCAATCATGAGCTTAGTGCAGTTGCTGATGCAGCATGGTATCACTGTACAGTGCTTAGCCCATGGCCAACCATTTTGCACTTCAAAACCAAACAATTTATCATGTAAACTACTAAAGCAAGATCGGCCCTTCTACCCAAGCCTAAGGACATAGGTTATTTGAGATTGTCAAGATTAGTTGTTTAGCATACTGAAAGTTATGCTGCAGAAGGACCTGTAAAAAAGGTGTTACACATACATATTCCAGGGCTTTATTTCTGCATCCAAAAAAAAACATAGAAAGTAGGTTACATGGTTTTCAGTGACATTACACCAGTGCTTGCCATGTCAAAAAACAGAACATGCTGGGGGAGAAAATGAAACGCATCCCAAACTATCCCATAGTCAAACCCTTGACCTCCAAACACTACAAATTGCAAAAGAAAGCAGAAGGCACAGAGTGATCCCTGATGTCTTCCTTACAGATGGGTTCACTGCACTTCGAGCTATACAGCTCTCTTTTGCTAGCAGTTTGATCTACAAAAAACTACATGAGTGCACTGCAGTATAGAAAAAGTCAGTACTCAAAACCAGTATGTCAAATAACTTTCCTGTCCTCGATGCAGTTAAATGCCAGACTCAGCACTGAATCAATATTCCGATTACTTTAAAGTAGCGTGGTCCCGATACTAGTATCGGTACCGATACCAAGCATTTGCGTGAGTACTTGTACTCGCGCAAATGCTCCCGATGCTTCACCCGATACTTTATTTATTTTTTGTGGCCGGAGAGGGCGGGAGGAGTCAGTGGCCGGAGAGGGCGGGAGGAGTCAGTGGCTGGGGAGGGCGAGGGAGTGCGGGCGGAAAGAGTCTGGCTGGAGAGGGCGGGCACAGTCGGTGGACGGAGTCTTCAGGCGGAGAGAGAGTCCCTCACCTGCAGTTGAAGCTGGAAGGGGTTCAGGATCGGTGCTGTCACATTCGGTCGCTGTCAGCGGCTGAACGTCCCCACGCCCATCTTGGTACACCCTGCACTCGGCTGCAGTAAGCAGCAGCAGACTTCTTGTTACACCCAGCCCATATAGCTCGGGCTGGGTGTAACAAAATGTCTGCTGCTGCTGCTTACTGCAGCCGAGTGCAGTGTGTACCAAGATGGGCGTTGCAGCAGTTTATTTTTTTTAATCCGGTGTCATTTCCCCCCCCCCCCCCCCCCGCAGCATTTCAGTGCCAATCACCTATCAGTACCCACAAGTGCTACTGATCAGTGCCACCTATCAGTCCCCATCTTTCAAACTGTCACATGACGACATTGGAAAAAATAAATTAAAAAAAAGGCGAGTACTTGTACTCGGTCTTAAAAAAGTGGTATCGGGACAACCCTACTATAGAGTAGAGCTGCAAGATTCTGGCTAAAATGAGAATCGCAATTTTTTTTTGCTTAGAAGATATATCACAATTCTGACGTAACATCTTTCACAGAAAAAAAAAAAAAAAAAAAAAAAAAAAAAAAAAGCTAACTTTACAGTTTCCTTTTTTTTTTATTCATTGAAGTGCATTCCTGCAAACCGCTTTTTTGGAGCATCTTTGGGGTGCATAAAATAGCGCTGTAAAAACACCCAGAAGCTGTGGGAAGGTCACATGACCGCAGTAGAGTGGAGGATTGTGGAATATCAAATAATCTTACTGCAAAAAAAGCATATGCGCTAGCGCTATTTTTAGCACGAACGCGGTAAAAAAAAAAAAAACTCATTGGGTTTTCTGGGAAGTTGCATCAGAAGGTTCTTAATTTTTATGCATAGCATGCATTAAGGTGAAAAAACTGGAGACTTTACAACTCCTTTAAACCCAAGGAGAATTAAGGTACACAGATTCCACAAAGACACAAAAATTGCAATGAACAGAAAAAAGAACAAAATTACAATAAATGTAAAAATTCACGAGTGTGGATTTAGGAAAGTAAAAAAGGGCATTTAGGTTTGTTTTATCATTGGCAGCGATTGGTTAAAAAGGTGGGGCGGGCAGTTGCCTGGGAATAGTTTATAGAGCAGACATAAGCAATGTTGACAAGTCGTCCTCATCTGCATATTAATTTCCAGGTCTATGACCCTGCCTGAAGCCTACTGTATACCTGCAGTCAAGGAATGAACTTGAGAAAATGGGAAAGTTTATACTTCAGAAAATGGTAAGTGGGATCAAATTAACCAAAAGTGCAACCCAAGCAACTGTAATAACCGGCTTCAGTTACATCTAGGTCACCAGGCAATTAGTCAGGGAGACAAATGACTAGATGGGGACAATTAAACCACACCCAAGTTAATGTCAAAACACGCAAGATGTACTCCAGTGTACCACTGGAGAAAGTGCAAGAACAGAAAGTTTAGGCGATACCCATTAAGCTGCCACCGCTGTGCAAAAAAAAGTCAGTATGACATGCAACACTACAAAGTTGCTATGCAAGACTGTGCCAGCACATATTGCAGAGCTATAAAGAGTACACTGAGACTCACCAATAATCATACACCCCTCAAGTACAAAGAATAAAGTACAACTGACACCATAAAGCCACCGTAGATGCCTTAGGCCCCTTTCACACTTATATGACTTGTGATGGCAAAGTAGCATGACAAGTCTTTTTCCATGATCGATTTCCAATGACAACCATTCATATTAGTACGACTTCAAAGTAGTCCCTACTTTGGGACCATTTTGATGCCACTTACACAGGCATTCCCTGAAATGGGGGCCGTGAAAACGTGGTAAAAATCGCGCAACTTTGAAGTCGCAGTAGTGTTAAAGGGGCCCTTATGAGATTCAGGCTCTGCCAAGTACCTTCTCATACCTTTAACCATCTTCCAGATTACTCTGAATCCCCATGCGCTCCCACATACAAAAGTAAAGTTGATGGAAAGGCCAATAAGCACCCAATGCCCCCCCCCCCCCCGAGGCCATATTGAGCCCAGACCCATGATGCACACAAGGTCTCATTTCTCGATAAATGTCTGCCTTACATTCACAACCGACCGATAATTCCTTTATCACTTGATCATACAGAGCGCATCAGCAGACAGAAAAAAAAAAACTGACATGACCTTGGGCACAATACTCAAGCAGCAGTAAACAGTTGGCTGAACATTTGCAAACTTCTCTGAAAACACACAATTTGGTTCAATAATGTGATTGAGTGCCCAAGCTTTTTACGGCACCAAGGGGTCACAGTCACTTTCCCCAGGAAAAGTAATACATGTGCCAGTTTCAGATAAACTGACAAAAAAAAAAAAAAAAGACACCGTTTAGAGGAAGGGGTGATCGCAAATGAACTAGGCTTAAGGTATGACCACCCCACTTGGGTAAAGGATAAGTTCACCTTCAGGAACGCGTTTTACACTTTTTAGGGCAAAACATGCAACATTCTGAATCCTGCACTCGGGCAGCAGGCCGGGGAGCTTCACCTAGTACCCACTGTCACCATTTGAAAAGAGCTCAGTGGGAGGCGAGTGGTGGCCGCTGTCCCAACAGAACTAGCAGACTGCAACTGCCGCTTACCTCCTGCCGCTTGACCAAGCCTGTGCGCAGTCTCCCACCCCACCACTGATGTCATTTTAATTAGCAAGGCAGGGGGCAGGAGATTTCATATTAACAAGCGGGTAATCACCAACTTGTTAAATTTTGACACAGATCTGAAGCTCCTCCCACCCCCTGCCCTGCTGACAGGGCAGAGGCAGTTTTCAGCCAATGTCCACCTAGGTAGGACTGTGCAGGGGAGGCAGACACTGGAGCAGTGAGAGGGGGGGGGGGGGAAGCATGACTGCAAGGGGCACTGATATAAAGGGGACCGCAATCATTAAAGTGTCCCTTTACTGTGCAGTCAGTTACATCACCATGCCCCCTCTGTTGCATTAATGTAAAAAAGGGGACTGAACTGTAAAGGGGCACAGTAATGTAAAGAAGGCTATAATGGGCAAGGGAATAGACACCGGGATTGCTTTAAAAAAAGAGGGAAAGTGGGATGTAAATGGGGACTGGACACTAAAGGTGGTTTGTGGTATAAAAAGGGGGCCAAGAACAGACTCGTGAATGTGTGACTTCTACAAAACTGGTCCAAAAGAGGTTGGGGACTGCTGATTTAAAGTATATGTATAGCATGTTGGATAGAACATGGAAGGACAACCGGAAATAGGTGGCGCTACAGGAGGAAAATTTGACAGACACACACACGCGCTTTGAACCCATTACAGCAACACCAACAAACAAGGGCAAATAAATCTGCCAGAAAGGAAAGATTTTGAATCTGAAAATCCCATCTGCCGGTCAAACTGAGTCTGACCCCCCCCCCCCCCCCCCCAGCATTTTCAGTGGCAGCCCTGAAAGAGTCAGACGACTTTCCTGATCCATTCGTTCAAGATCATGGATTCAGAACTGAAGCTAGTAAATAAGCATGACTGCCAGGCAACAAACATTCTAAAAAGTTGGTCGGCAGTGGTGGCCCCACTTATTCTCATGGCAAATTTACTGTTATGTGTCTAGCCAAGTCACAAATGGTTATTTGCCATACTTCAAAGCTCTAACGCCTGAAGGTGTCACTTTACAAGCTTACCTTTTTAACCAGTATAATTACTATCTGCCCCCCTTTCAGGAAGTCCGGATTGGAACTTAATGATCGGATAAAAATTCTCTCACCAATATGTAATGCAAGACACTTTTCTAAACTGTAAATTATTATTAGAAACTCGGCTAAAAATAAGCCAAGCCAAATTCCTAGCATAATTTACAGCATGTAAAAGGCAAGGAGGAAAACAGTAGCTGTAACTTTTGGTTACTATTCAGAGACAATTCTAGGGAAAGAAAAACACAAAAAAGGAGGCTGGCTGGCCTCTTCCTGAACCATCTGTATTGTCAGTGGAAGCACTTCCTGGTTCCTGAGGAATACCTCAGAAGCCCTGGATGGAAGCTTCCATCCCATGACAGAACAAACGCATGCCCTGGGAAAGATACTATTTAGCTTCCCTATAAGGCATCATGCATACAGCTTCTCCTAAACAGACATTTTTGGGGCTTAGTGCTTTTTTGCCCAAGCTCCTGAACATGCCTCAATAAATAGCCAGGTTATCATAATACACATAGGCTTTTGGAGGAGTTTAGAGGCAGTCACAAAGCTCCTTCTCCTGAAAAGCAGAAGAATCACATTCAGGAGAAGAGCTTTTGGGAAAAATACAAATATGCAGCTAAACACATTTAGTATTTGAGCGTTTATTTCAATGAATTAAAATGCCCGGACAAACACTGCTAAACTGGTTTGAAAATCCGAAACGGTTTAGGCAAGTTTAACGCTGCGAAACAGCTTTTACTAATAAATAAAATATATAAAGTGTGCGTGAGGCATTAGGCTGGCCATACACAGTGCAAATCCGTGGTTGCAGACAAGAAATTTGGATCTCTAGCAACATAAATTATGTGGACAGGGAAATCCACCAGGAGAAGACAGTGATTATCACTGGTTTATTTAATAAATTTTATTGAGAAAATAAGCTCTAGACCTCAAATAATATTGGTATGAGTATTGGTGCAAGGCTTGCCATACACCGTACAAATTTCCTGCAGACCGATTCCCCCAACAGTGTTGACAGGGGAATCAGCAATTGTCTTTTCCTGGCAGGGAGGCGTGGGTAGGCAGAAGGAGCTGTCCCCGCCAGGAGAAGACATTGATTTGCTAGCGGCTGCTATAGCCACTAGCAATAGAGGATTGGGCAGGCTGGTTGTACCCAAGTTGAGCGATCACAACTTGGTACATTGAGTCCGGCCATTAACAGTTCAAATCTTTGGTTTGAGATTCAAACCGTGTATGGCTGACCTTAGTCTTTGTTTATAAAGGTTTACCCAGGAGTGGAGGACTCAATCGCAACTTGCCAGGTAGGAAGTTTCATTTGCACAAAGGGAGCTTCCAAGTTGGGCAACTTATTGCCGTCTTTAGGCTCTATGCACCACTAGCAGCTTTTATAAGCCAAGAAAACAAACAAAAAAACAAAAAAAAAAACAAAAAAAAAAAAACACACACACACCACACAAACAATAGCGGGCGCACACACACGCTCAAAAACGCCAATAGCTTAAATTAGTGTGCATGGATAACCATTTACCTTCTAGGAGCAGAAAGATGCTAGTGTGCATGGGGCCTTAACCACAGTGCCAGGCAAAGTGACACTTGCCACTCTACCTCTTTCCGGTGAGCCAAGCTCATCTTTGGCAGCACCCCCCATGGGGGCATGTCATCTTGCAAACTGGGCTCACAGTACTCCAGGAGGAATGCCTACTCATCCCCCACTGTGGAAAACAAGCTCTTAAAAAAAAAAAAAAAAAAAAACACTGCGAGAGGGAGCCATGTATAGATATTATACAGAACTGGGAAACTTCTGGAGTGATTGAGTTCTGCTAGGACAAAATTTGCATCCAAATGCAGCAGAAGCCTTTAGGAAAATAAAATCAACTGCACCTACATAAAACCTTATGTCAGCACCACTCCGGAGGCACATTAAACAAAGATTACTGAGCCAACCTCATACACAGTCGTGTCTGCACTCGCTAGTGTAACTAGGTCACCATCACTGAATAATGTCAGGTAAACAGCCTCCTAGGAGCTCAGGATATGTGGGAATCAATGAATGAACAAACCACCACAAAGTATAACATGCTAATTGGTGGGTCTTCTGCCTTTAAAGTGAAGGTTTGGGATATAGCAAAGATAAATACACCCAAATGGCAGGCACCTTCTTTAATCTGCTACGGAACTGAGCAAATGACTGATTGACTGCTTGTGTAAATGGCTTTTTCACACTAAACAAACTGGAAAATGTAACCCTCAACAGAGCATAAAAGCAGAACAAACTCTACGTAGAAAGACATGTCCGTATAGAAGACAAATCACAGGGGGGGTGTAGAAGAACAAACCTTTTCATCAGAGCAAAGCCTGCAGACTTCCACAACCACATAATACTGCCAACAGCGCCTCAACTACTGAAGACACAAATCACCTCGTATTTAGGGAGAACCCACCTTGGCGACATCTAGCCAGGGAATCTTTGACCAAAGACAAAAAATCCCAACAGGACTTACCGATGCCAGTAGGAGCAATCCACCCAAGTGTCAAAATCAGAAAGCAGTAACATATCCTCACCACCTGTTAAAACACACTGATTGCTTTTCAGGAGCAGCAGAAGTGCCTGCTGTACTGGTAAATAAGCGGCGGCACTCTTAGGGCTCGTACACAATGTGGGTATACTGCAGCCCTTACTATTACTCCAAAGACATGCTGGTAGGTTAATTGGCTTCTGTCTAAAATTAGCCCTAGTATATGAATGTGAGTTAGGGACTTTAGATTGCAAGCTCCTTGAGGGTAGGGGCCGATGTGAATGTACAATAGATATGTAAAGCGCTGCGTAAATTGTTGACGCTATACAAATACCTAAATAACTAGGGCTGCAACGATTAATCGATATTATCGATAATGAAAATCGTTGACAACGATTTTCATTATCGATTAGTTGGTCCGCACCTTGCGCCTGTCCGTCTGTTGCAAAAATCCTTCCCTCCTGTGTACTGTAATCCTGCGTCTCCTTCCTGTGTCCTCGGCGCTGTGACCAGGCACGTCCTTGCCGCTGCATGTCCGCAGCGCGCCTCTCCTCCTTGCTGACGTCATTCCCACAGATCTTCTCAGCCCCGCCTGCTGCTGCCTCGATGGAACAGAGAGGCGAGGGCGAGAAGCTGTAAGGAGACTGAGCCGAGCTGCAGTGTGAAAAAAAGGTAGCGGCTAGCAGCTAAGTAAAAAAAGTACACAGCACCCACACACAGTACACATTCAGTCAGTGCCCCAACTTATGTATTCCGGGGGGGGAGAATAGTAATAGCCCCATTGGTGTTTCTGGGGGAGAGGGGAATAGTGCCCCATTGGTGTTTCTTGGGGGAGAGGGGAATAGTGCCCCATTGGTGTTTCTTGGGGGGTGATAGTGCCCCATTGGTGTTTCTTGGGGGGTGATAGTGCCCCATTGGTGTTTCTTGGGGGGTGATAGTGCCCCATTGGTGTTTCTTGGGGGGTGATAGTGCCCCATTGGTGTTTCTTGGGGGGTGATAGTGCCCCATTGGTGTTTCTTGGGGGGTGATAGTGCCCCATTGGTGTTTCTTGGGGGGTGATAGTGCCCCATTGGTGTTTCTTGGGGGGTGATAGTGCCCCATTGGTGTTTCTTGGGGGGTGATAGTGCCCCATTGGTGTTTCTTGGGGGGTGATAGTGCCCCATTGGTGTTTCTTGGGGGGTGATAGTGCCCCATTGGTGTTTCTTGGGGGGTGATAGTGCCCCATTGGTGTTTCTTGGGGGGTGATAGTGCCCCATTGGTGTTTCTTGGGGGGTGATAGTGCCCCATTGGTGTTTCTTGGGGGGGTGATAGTGCCCCATTGGTGTTTCTTGGGGGGTGATAGTGCCCCATTGGTGTCCCTTGGGGGTGATAGTGCCCCATTGGTGTCCCCGGGAGGAATAACGCCCCGTCATTGGTGTCCCCGGGAGGAATAACGCCCCGTCATTGGTGTCCCCGGGAGGAATAACGCCCCGTCATTGGTGTCCCCGGGAGGAATAACGCCCCGTCATTGGTGTCCCCGGGAGGAATAACGCCCCATCATTGGTGTCCCCGGGAGGAATAACGCCCCATCATTGGTGTCCCCGGGAGGAATTCATTATTACTTTTAAATAAACGAATAAATGGCACATTCCGTTTTTTTTTTTATGACTTTATCCGATTAATCGAAAAAATAATCGGCCGATTAATCGATTATGAAAATAATCGTTAGTTGCAGCCCTAATAACTATGCCCTCTGTATTGCTTCACACTGACCTGAAGATCTTTCCTGCTGCTGGCATCACTCTGGACACCGCTAGCCAGGATAAGAGGTGGAGTTGGCATCACTCCGCATAGGACATGAGTCAGCACTACAGAGGAGGCATTGGCTTATGTGGTTCTTGCTCCCTACTACAGCTCCACAAGTAAAGTCCCTCTGCATTGCACTCTGATGCTCTGGGATGGTGGGTCAGCAGGCCCAGACCACGATCTGCCAGTCACCTGTCCACAATCTACTAGTAGCTTGCAGAACCCCTGTTCTAAGGGTGTACCTAGTACTGGTAACACTGGGATTGGTTACAATTATGTTGTGAATTGGTTTAGTTTCAATGTTGGTTTTAATGATCTGTGAAGATGGCCTTGCAACTATCTTGAGGCCAAAATACACGCAAACTTTTTTTTTTTTTTTTTTTTTTTTTTACAAAAAAAAAAAAAAAACACACCACACCTAGAATTTTATTTCATATTTTTGAGTCACAGAAGGTTTCGGCTTCAGAAAAAGGTTTCAGGGCATTTGTAAAAGCTGTATGGCAGGTATTAGCGTAACATTTTATTCATATTTTCTAAAACGGCAAAATTAAAAAGAACTTTACTTACTAGGTATATCAACAACCGTTCTTAGCAGATAAAGAGGTTACCGTATAATACTCAAGTATAAGCCAAGTTTTTCAGCACATTTGTGCTGAAAACACCCTCGGCTTATACGAGTCACCTTTTTGCGCCTGAACTCCCGGACTTTAGGCACCCGGTACCAGTCGGCCGTAGGTCCCCTGGACCCCAAACTTAACACATGCAGCCCCACTCTTCCTCTACAAGTGTGCAAAGTTTGTCTGGGGAACCTACAGCCGATGAGCACCGATTTTTCAAAGCCGGGCACCCCTTCCATAGACTACCATGTTAAACAGTAATTTCTCTGGTGACCCGGTACCGACCAGTCGTAGGTCCACTGGACCCGAATCCTAGCACACATGTAGCCCCATTTCTCCTATACAAGTGTGCAAAGTTTGTTGTCTGAGCGACCTACGGCCAGGGAGCACCGATTTTTCAAATACGGGCACTCCTCCCATAGACTCCCATGTTAAACGTCAGTCTAGTCATGGACACAGTGAGGCATGCACATGGACACTGAGCTTATACTCGAGTCAATACGTTTCCCCATTTTTTTGCGGTAAAATTAGGTGCCTCGGCTTATACTCGAGTACATACGGTACATTCCATTAGTTCCTCTCAAAGGATGCAAGCTATTCTCAGGTGACCAGCCTGATGACTTGCAGCAGCTCAGAAGTTGTCACACCCACCAAATCTTCCTAACTTAAAGTGGTTGTAAACCCTTCGATACCCAGTGAAGTGATTGGCCTCAGTCAGGTGATAGAGATCAAACAAATCCTACACAAGTTGCATCCATTTATCTGCAGCTTCTCTTCATCTGTTCAAAGTGCAGAACTAAAGTTTTGAGTGTTCGAAAAAAAGGGGGCGGAGAACTGAAGACTCTGCAGAGCGACACTCCCCCTTGACACAGAAAAAAAGAAAAATTATGTTTTGCCCATAGACACATTTTAAAATGTATATGTGCGATTGTACACATTTTGTAGTACACCTTGCTCGACGAGACAGGGGAAGAGCCTGTAAGCTGGAAGGCTTCTATTCAGCCACAAGAAAGGAATGAAGCAGGGAAACCTTATCTGATGGGCAAACAATACTGAACCTGGGACCTGTTTACAGAGAACACCAGGTGAGGACACCGCACTAGACAGATCACCTTTCATACCAGCCTGTCATTCATAAACTGCCAAATAGGAGTACACACACACACACACACACACACGTATATAGCGGGTATTTAAATTTGTAGGGGGGCGCATCTGGGTCAGTTAACCCAGATGTACTAATTGTTAGGGAATCTGAGAATCCCTTGTGGTTTTTGGAGGACTCGTGGTGCAAGGTTCCCTGTGGCCTGCAGGTGGCGTTGTCGCCCTGGGCCGGAGTTGAACCTGCACCGCAAGACTGCCTTTTTGTCCTTTCCTGGCACCGGTGCGGGGGAACCCGCTGTGACGCAAAGGGAGAGGAGATAAAAGGGGTGGACGCCCTGACCTCAGGGTTCAGAGTTGGACGCGGCCGCACCCAGGCACCTTCGGCCTGGCGTTCCGAAGATCCGGCCCAGGTGCCCTTGACCTGGCCGGAACGAGGGATGGAGTACATACCAGGCACCTTAAGCCTGGGGTGAGGTACTATGGCCAAGGCCTGGGGCCCAGTAACTGGGACCCGCGAGGGTGGAGGAGTCTGAGGGGCCCTAAGGTGTTGGGACCCGTATCTGAGGCGAGGAGACCGGGGAGTGTAACCCTTCCGGATAGTGCGGTACAGCATTAATCCGGTGACGGCGGGGCCTCTGGCAACTCCCTTGGAGGGCGGTCTCCCCCCTGACAGGGGCTGCAACGTAGCGAAGGTAACTCCAGTTCCTGTTCACTAGAGTCACGGGAAGAGACTCGGAAGCCAAAAAGTCCATTTAACAGCCACTGTGCTTAGCAACCGTTGGTGAAACCTCAACGGTTTAGTTTCTTTGAGGATTGTGCCTTGACCTGTATATGTTTCAGTGTGTGGTACTCCAATTACTGGGAGCAAAGGGGGTTATCAGCAGAACAGACTTGGCTCTGAGCGTATACACAGCCCGGGTGTAATCTGATTCTGGCCTTCACCTCTACATGCAGTAATCTAGAGGACATGGGCCGTGGCGCACCTCGCTCTCCCCTTCAAAGTACCCCTAGACCGAAGATGAAGACTAAGACACACGGGCAGGACTAGTGACCAATTGCTGAGTGACCGTCTAAATACTTTTGTACATCAGCCGTGGCAATACTTATGCCCACTGAATCAATTTTTTTTATTCTATTCTGGTGCAAGCATGAGTGGTCTGTTCTGAATTCAGAAGCAGTGCCGTATCATAGAAAGTTTAAGTGGAATTCACTGGCAGGATCAACAGGTATTCGAGAATACGACTAAGGCTGTTGCTGAAACACATCAGCTGTTTTGCTTGTCACTTCATGTAACTAACCTTTAAAATTGCTATATGGACTACAGAGTTGCCAGCTCAATCCTTTTACTTGTTTGATTACAAGCAAGAGAAAATGAAGTGCAGATGAACTTGTTAAAAATGTAAGATTTATACTCGCCTTGGTGGATAGAGCATCTGTCCCTTGCCAGCTCTGCAGTGAAAACGAGCAAACAGTTGATCCTCAGTTCCCCCCTCCACTCCGAGCAGAGAGTTGTGACTGTCAGTCACCGGATCTTTCCTCTAGAGCTCACTGAAGTGCTGGGCTGTGGACATTCCGGCTCAGGCTCTCAGCAGCTCGCTGGTCCAGGCATCTGGGGGTTGGGACCTTTCCAGAGCCAGCACCAGCTGAGCGAGTCAATAGCTTTGGCTAGATATCTCCTTTAGGTTCTGCAGCACATAACTTTTAGCCCCTGTTCACAGCGGTGCGGCTGTGAACGTGCTACTTCAGCACGATTTGCACTGCCAATTTCATTGCAGCTTCATTTAACAGAAGTCTATGCAAGTTGCAATCAAAAGGGTTAAAAATGTAGTGCAGGAACCTTTCATAAATCGCTGCGATATGAACAGTTCCATTGCCGGTGTCTTGTCGAGCTGGTTCCCCTATCGATATGGTTCACTCTTGACTGCGCAGGCGCTGCCGAACAGCTGTTAAAGCGCGGAGATTTCCGTTGGCTCAGCTTGCGCAGTCCAGAGGGAACCATATCTTGGCCAGCTGTGGACGCGCTCGCCCCCGGTGCTTACTTACACATGCCGCTTTATTCTTCACGCCGCTCTATACAGCAAGGGGCGGATCAGATGTGATTGAGCAATGCAATTTGTTTATACATGCTGCTCTATATAGCAAGGGGTGCATTTAAACATGTTAGTAATGATCTGTTTAACAGCAGATATCAGCCCCTTGCTGTATAGAGTGGCATGTATAAACATACAAATCACACTGCTCAATATCACATCTGATCCGCCCCTTGCTGTATAGAGTGGCGTGAAGAATAAAGGGGAGTGTGTAACCAAGCATCGGATGCGAGCACGTCTACAGCTGCCGAACAGCCAATAAAGCTCAGATTTCCGTTGGCTCGGATTGCGCCTGCGCAGTCAAGGGGAGAACCATATTGGAGGAAACAGCTCGTCAAAACACCGGCAATGGGGGGTGGAAATTCATGCGATTTGACAGTTCCAAATGGCATGACAAGTCACATCAGTATGAACTGGGGTTTAGAGGAAGACCATTTTATTATCCATGTCTAATAATGCGCAGCATAAAGAAGAAAATAAAAAGTTCCAGCTTGCAACTTTTGACTATTCCCAAAATGCTGATGCACACAGCCTCTCAGTGAGAGCGTGCATTACTTCCTTATTTCACTGACGATTTTGGCCACCTCGAAAACAAATGCATTTATGTGACAGAACACATTTCCTATTTTTTTACCAATTGCAATAGCTTATAAATCTGAAAGCCAAGTGGTTCCTTTTAGCGGTATCATGTGAGGAACAACTGATAGGGAGTTTCTGCAGCACTTATGTTGTCACCCAAGTCTGTCCACAATGAGCAAGTAGTAATTTGACTTAATGTTCTACAGGATGTCAGTAAGATGCAGGGGAAGGAAAAGTCAAAGAAGGGGGATTTCTTCCTAAAGCCCTAATGAACCATCACTTTAAAAATCGTACATTGCAGGTGCAACAAAAACGTCTGTTAGTTTTCTTCTAAAGTAGCCACAGATGCAAAAGAAAAAAAAAGTCTGCCCCCTGCCAGCAGCTGCAGAGTAGGACTCTGGATCTCCAAGTACGCAGTGGTCTCATTGCAGAGGTCCAGCACACCCCCTACCGGGTCAGACCTATAGCTCCGCAATCAGGAATGCTTATGTTCCCACTGATTGGAGAGCTCTGGCTATGCAGCATGTCAAACCTCTAGAGAAGGTGTCTCCAAACTTTCAACACAAAGGGCCAGTTTACAGACTCAGGCCTCGTACACACGGCCGAGATTCTCGTCGAAAAAAACATGTCGTTTTTTTCGACGAGATTCTTGGACAAGAAAATTGTCCCGGCCGAGTGTACACACGCTCGATTCAAAGAACCCGCGGTTCTTTGAATGGAGCGTACGCGGTGACGTCATCGACTACGACGAGCATGCGCTCGTCACATTCGATGCCGTCGCCGCCATCTTGGTATACCCTACGTATGCCTAGGAAGCTACCGCGCATGCGTCAAATTCATTTCGAACATGCGCGGGCTTCCGGGAGGACAGGTAAGTGTACACACACACACACACACACACACACACTCACTTTTCTCGTCGAGAAACATGCCGACGAGAAAATAGAGAGCAGGATCTCTATTTTCTCGTCGAGATACTTGTCGCTTTTCTTGACAAGAAACCATACACACGAACGAGTTTCTCGGCAAAAAATCTGCCAGCAAGTTTCTTGCTGGTTTTTGCCGAGAAACTCGTTCGTGTGTACGAGGCTTCAGACTTTGAGGGGGCTGGACTATAGTCGTAGTGAGGAATAGTGCCCCATCATTTGGCATCAGCGTGCAGGAATATAGTGTCCCAAGTGCCAGATAAAAGCCAGCAAAGGGCCGCAGTTTGGAGACCACTGTTCTAGGGAGATCAAGGCTTCTTCACAATACAGGTCTTTTTGGCAAGTAAATATAGTTCATACATTTTAAACTACAAAAACATTAATATGGGAAAACTAGGCAGGTCAACAGGATAAGAGTGCCCATTTCTACTGGTATCCATGCAATCACTCACCCTGAAAGAGCATCTATCCTTTTGCGTTTCTCCTGCCAGTAGTGGACCTTCTGATCACACATGGCAGCCATTTAGAAGCTTGCAGTTTACTGCTTCATGAAAATGTGGACAAACGAAAAGGCAATTTTAGTCTTTGTACAGCTCTCTATAATCCTAATCCACTGCAAGCAACAACCCAACAGAGTGCTGAAAGCAAATCCCAAACATAAAACCCAATTAATCCTTGACAAACTGCAGGAGGTCAGCAATGAAAGTCCAAACTTCTGTTCAGAATGCCTGTGCGCACCATCACGAGTGCCCCATCATTATACAACCTTGAAGCAACATCTTGATGACGCAGCAATCAAAAGGAAAGCTTTAATTGGGGCAGGTAGGATCTCAAATTGGTGCCAAAATCCAGCCCTGGTGACATCAACCTAAAGGCTACAAGTTTTACCCGCCGAGCCATGTGAATCACCGACTTCCCACCCTGCAATTCAGAACATACATGTTGGGGACTTCTGGCAGAGGCAAAGGGAGGTTCCCCTCACTGAAAAACACAATCATTGTCATGCTGGCCTTTGAATACCTAAAATAACTTCTCCATTAAAGACACTCCAACATCAAGCTGATAGAGAGCACAGAAGGAGAACATTTTAAAGAAAATAAGGCCTCATGCACGCAGGATGCAAAAAAGCTCACTTTTATAAGCGTTTGACTTTTTTTGGACCTGAGGAGAGCAGCAACTGCCAGTCACTACTCTTCTCCAGCGCTCACTGATGTGCCAGGCTAGGGATAGAGTGGCTGGCTCAGGCTCTCAGTGATGCACCAAGCCAGCTGCTGGTCAGGCATTTGGGTGGATCTGGCATTGCCGGGATCCTGCCAGAGCCTGGAAAGCCAACAGGGGCTTTAGTATAGCCAAAAAAGGGTTTGGCATACTTTTAAAGAGACTGTCAGACCATTTCAACATATATGCATTTAATGAATTTAAAAAAAAGGTATGGTATTTACTGGTCCAAACTTCCCTTGGAAGACTGCCACCAGGTCTAAAACTAGGGACCAATGGGATAAAAATAAAGCATAAAAAAAAAAAAAAAAAAAAGGAAGGACTGTCATTATTGTGAGTTCCTCTTGTAAAAAAAAAAAAAAAAAAAAAAAAAAAAAAAACGCACCAAAATATCCCGGATCTTTAACTACTTGGCGACCTCATTCCTGCAAATAGTCTTAGGAGTAAGGTGGCTCTTTCAAGAGCTATATAGCAGGCACGCGCTGCACGGCGGAGGAGCCGGATGTGCGTGGCTGGCAGCTGCTAGAACGGGGATCTGTCAATGTAAACAGATCCCCGCTCTGACCTGGGAGTAGAGAGATAACCGGAGTTAGACTTACCGGTAACTCTTTTTCTAGGAGTCTTCCAGGACAGCCTCTGAGACATAGGGCTCCTCCCTCCGGGACAGGAAACACACACACCCATTATCTTTAAAGGTGGTCCTCCAGGCCTCCCTCTTCAGTTTACCAAAGAACTACCGGAAGGCTCTGAAAGACATAACACGCTAACACATCGTTAGTACATAACTCCAACACCTAGTTAATAGCAAACACCGGGTGGGAAAACCAGGCTGTCCTGGAAGACTCCTAGAAAAAGAGTTACCGGTAAGTCTAACTCCGGTTTTCTCCTTTCGTCTTCCAGGACAGCCTCTGAGATGATAAGCAAGGAACTTACTTTGTCAGGGCGGGACCACTGCCTGGAGGACCTTTCGTCCAAATGTCTGCTCCTTGTCAGACAACAAATCCAGACGGTAATGTCTTGCAAAAGTCGAATATGATGACCATGTTGCTGCCTTGCAGATGTCCTCCGGGGAGGCTCTGGCCTTCTCTGCCCAAGATGCTGAGACTGCCCTGGTAGAATGTGCCTTAACCAATGGTGCTTGTCTACCTTCTAACTGATAAGTTTCTAAAATCGCCATCCTTATCCATCGGGCAATGGTCGATTTAGATGCTCTATAACCTTTGCGGACCCCCGCAAAATTAACAAAAAGTGAATCTGAGATTCTGAAGCTCCTAGTGACTTCTAAATAAATTAAAAGACATCTTTTGACGTCTAACAAACTTAGAGATTCCTCCTCCTCTGAGGTGGGGCGAAACGTAGGTAGGACAATGTCCTGCGTTCTATGAAACATAGATGCTACTTTGGGGAGGAAACTAGGATCTGTCTTAAGTATAATCCTGTCCTCCAAAATTAACAAAAAAGGCTCTCGTATGGATAGAGCCTGTAGATCACTCACTCGTCTAGCTGATGTGATCGCTATCAAAAAAACAGTCTTGAGTACAATCCATTTCAGTAATGATTTCTCCAGGGGTTCAAAAGGACTACCCGTAAGAGCCCTGAGAACCAAAGATAAATCCCAAGTGGGGCAGGTTGTAACCTTCACCGGCCTAGATCTCGCTAGAGCCCTGAAAAAATTTAACGAATTGATTTTGCTGTAGTGAAGTCTGGAGGAAAATACTTAAGGCAGCGGTCTGAACCTTTAGGGTACTAATAGACAGGCCTAGTTCCACCCCTGCCTGGAGGAAATCCAGTACCTCTGGTATCCCAGGATAATCTAGTCCTTGCTCTCCCAGCCAGGAAAGAAATCTTTTCCATACCTTGGCATAGATAGCCCTGGTTACTGGCTTACGGCACTCCAGCAGAGTTCTAATCACTCTGTCTGTAAAGCCTTGAGCTTTTAGCAGTTGTTCCTCAGATACCAGGCTGTTAACTTTAGATTTTTTATCTGTGGGTAGAGAACCGGACCTTGGGATATCAGATCTTCCCTGACCGGAAGAGTCAATGGGGGATAAATGGCCAGTCTCTTTAGGTTGGCAAACCACGGCCTCTTTGGCCAGTATGGAGTAATTAGGATCAGGTCCGTAGATTCTGACAGGAATCTTTGAAGCACCGTGGCTATCAGCCTCACTGGAGGGAAGGCATAACACAGGTTGAACTGCCAAGGATTGGCGAAGGCGTCTATTCCTGTGGCCTGATCCAACGGGTGGATAGAAAAGAACTGAGGCACCTTTTTGTTGTCCTCCGAGGCGAAGAGGTCCACCTCTGGCTGTCCCCAATGCTGCACAATCTCCATGAAGACCTCCCTGTTGAGGGACCATTCGTCTTGTCCTATGTGCTGACGACTTAGGAAGTCCGCCAGAGAATTCTGCGAGCCTTTTAGGTGAACTGCTGACAGAGAGGGCAGGTTCACCTCGGCCCAACATAGGATTCTGTTCGCTATGGCCTGCAGAGCTGGGCTCTTTGTGCCCCCCTGTCTGTTTATGTACGCGACAGCTGCCGCATTGTCGGTTCGCACCTGAAGGTGCTGGCCAACTATCTGGGACTGAAAGGTCTCTATAGCTCTGAGGATCGCCAGAAGTTCCCTCTGGTTTGAGGAACGCTGGGCCTCTATAGGAGACCAGGACCCCTGGGCTAGGTTTTCTTCCAGATGGGCCCCCCCCAACCCCATGCACTGGCATCGGTAGTTATTACTATGGCCGTATGCCTGGCCCATGACAGACCCTTCTCCAGGTTGTGATGGGCTCGCCACCACCATAATGTCCTTTTGACCTTGGTGGAAAGGGGCATATTTGAATCCAGGCTCTTTTTTGCCATCCCAGTGGCTCAACATGAGACCCTGTAGAGGGCGCTGGTGCAGCCTTGCCCACGGAACAGCTGGGAAGCAGGACGACATCAACCCCAGAACTCTCATAACCTCCCTTATTGGGGCTGACAGGATAGAAGCGGGGCCACTGCCTGATCCACCTTCAGAATCTTCTCCCTGGGAAGAAAGACTTTCATCTCCACCGAAGAGATTCTGTATCCCAAGTAAAGGACCTCCTGGGACGGGGTCAGCTGAGATTTGTCTCGGTTGATCAACCACCCCAGAGACAGTAGGAAACTCTGGGCCTCCTGTAGGTCTTTCTCCAGTTGTTGAAAAGATGGGGCGACAAACAGGAGGTCGTCCAGGTAGGGGATCACTGTGATGGCTTTGACTCTCAGTGGAGCCAGGGCCTCTGCCAGAACCTTTGTAAAGATTCTCGGCGAGGAGGACAGACCGAAAGGGAGAGCTCGAAACTGGTAGTGCAGAACCTTTGTATCGATCTGCACTGCCAGCCTCAGGAATTTTTGAAATTTCTGATGTATGGGGATATGTAGATAGGCATCCCTGAGATCTACTGTGGCCATGAAACAGCCTGGGAACAGGAGGTTGGTCACAGAGAATATTGACTCCATCCTGAACCTCTTGTATGTTATAAATTTGTTCAGAGGACGAAGATTCAGGATTAACCTGAACTTCCTGGAAGGTTTCTTCACGACAAACACGTGTGAATACACTCCCTTCCCTTGCTCCTCCAGGGGCACCTGAATAAGGACTCTTTGATCCATTAGATCCCCTAATAATAGACCCAAAGCCTTTGCTTTTTCCCGGTCTCTTGGCAGCTGGGTAAGCTGGAACATTGAAGGGGGAACAGAATCGAACTCCAACCTGTAACCGTTCCTTATTATGTCCAAAATGAACGGACTTGGAGTCTAATTGACCCATTGTGGGAGGAACTCCCCTAGTCTCCCTCCCACTGGGACACAGGAGTCACTGGGGTTTAGGGGTGGTTTGAGGAGGATTAAATAGGATTCCTCCTCTTCCACGTCCCTTATGGCCCGTCCAATGCTTCTTGGGACGGCCATCCCTTTCCTGTTGCCTGAGGCCACGAAAAAAACGTTTGTTCTCGTTTTTCTTTTTCTTTTCAGGAAAGGCCTTCTTTCTATCCTGCGTTCTTTCCAGAGCCTCATGTAGACCTGGTCCGAACAGATGGTCACCGGAAAAGGGTAACCCACACAGTTTAAGCTTAGAGGCAGGATCGCCAGACCATGTTTTTAGCCATACAGCCCTTCTGGCTGCGTTAACCAAAGCGGCAGATCTGGCTGCCAATTTAACCGACTCCGCGGAGGCATCTGCCAGAAAGCCTACTGCCTTAAATAGTAGGGGAAAAGATTTTAACAGCTGCTGTCTAGGTGTACCAGCAGCAATGTGAGATTGTAATTGTGTGAGCCAGCACTCCAGATTTCTGGCTACACAAGTGGCTGCTAGGGCCGGTTTCAACCCTATGGCAGAGGCATCCCAAGCCCTCTTTAGCAGCACATCTCCCCTCTTATCCATGGGATCCCTGAGCGACCCCAGATCATCGAAGGCCAAGTTTGTCCTTTTAGAGACCTTGGCTAACGGTGCATCCAACTTTGGAATCTTATTCCATGGATGAGAAGCATCTGCTTCAAAGGGGAACCTCCGCTTGAGGTTACCAGAAAAGAAGGGCCTCTTTTCCGGCTGCTCCCACTCCAGCAAAATCGACTCAGAGTTTTATGAACAGGAAACACCCTGGCTTTCTGTGCACCAGACCCCTGATACATTAGGTCATGCTTTGAAAGTTGGACTTGCTCCTCACGAATTTCTAACGTGTCGTAAATCGCCTTCAACAAATCTCCCACATCATCCAGGGATAGTTTGTATCTGGCCCCCCTGGAGGAATCATCCTCCTCCTCAGAGCCGGACGCTGAATCCGCCTGAGAAGAGGCAAGCGATCTAGGTACCCTCTCCCTAACCATCACCTCCTCCTGACTGGGCTCAGACAAGGAGGGTGTACTGGCTGCTCTATATAGAGAAGAAGAGGGACCCTGCACCCTATCCATCATTCCTTTAAATGATTGGAATGTGGATGCTAGCTCGTCTTTAACCGAAGCCAGGATCTTGTGACACTCTGCCACAGAATTATCCTTAACGAGACTGCTGACACAATCAGGGCATAGAGGCTTCTCCCAGTTAGAGCCTAACTTAGCCCCACAAACGGCACACTTTTTCCTAGGCGGTTGCATATGAGTCTTGTCCTGGGCTTTGACCTGAAAGTCAAACAAAAGAAAAGGACAAGAAATTTCCATCAATATGCTACCCTGACCCACACCACCACTGTGCTTGAGTCAGCCTAGGAAGTGCCCCCCCCTCACCAGAAGGTTCTCCACCCAGGGAGGGGAATATAGGGTCCAATACCCTGGCCCCCCAGTGTAAGGAATGGTCCACCCTCACCACCTTACCTGAGAGGCACCGGAGCCTGATGAACCGGAGTCTACGACCTGAACAGGTGTCTCCATGGTCCTGGGTGCTTTGCGCGGCCTCGCCGAGTCTAACACCGCTCCGGTAACGCCTGGCAATCCTCCGCTGCGCCTAAGAGACTGGAACCATGTTTCCAGGCGCCCCTTGATGACGCGGTTCCGCCCGAAGTCTCGTCACTTCCGCCCGCTGGAACGCAGAAGCCCCGCCCCCCCGCGCGCTGTACCCGGAAGTGTCGGCCGAATCGGCGTGGCCAGCCGAGCGTCTCTCGCCCGTCCGCCAGGACACAACCTCGTTCAGGTACAGGCAGACAGGGGGACTGGGTCCAAGCCATCCAGGGTCCAGCTCTCTCCGAGCTTAATGGCAGCGGTGGAGCCGGCAACCACGCTCTTCCCCGATAGGACAGAGGGGTGCCCAGGCAGAGGAGAGTCTCTCCAGGGGCTCTTCCCAGGACAGTCCTGAGACATGGAGCTCCTTAGGTTCCTTATGCGTGCTCCTTCCCGTCCGGCAGGAAACACAATAACTGAAGAGGGAGGCCTGGAGGACCACCTTTAAAGATAATGGGTGTGTGTGTTTCCTGTCCCGGAGGGAGGAGCCCTATGTCTCAGAGGCTGTCCTGGAAGACGAAAGGAGAAAGTTTTGTTCCTAGTGATCAGGAACAGCAATCCCTCTCCTCCAGTCCACACTCTTGCGATTTTTACCAAAAATATGTTGAATACATATTGATCTAAACGGATGAAGAAATGTCGAAATTTTTAGGATATTTATTATAGAAAAAAAAAAGTGTTTTTCCAAAATTGGCCTTTTATAGCGCAGTGTCGTATCACAAAAAATAGCTTGGTCATTAAGGGGGGAAATCTTCTGGTCCTCAAGTGGTTAATAGTTATGTAAAGAGATTAAATCCTCAATTTAAGCCCTTTCAGAAGCCGATTTAATCACTTACTAAGTATGCAGCTTCTTTATCTTTTAATCCTTTCCTGTGTTCCACTTTAAGCTGGTGCCATGACCACTAGCCCAGGTTTCCTACATCAGGGTGGCTCCTTTCTCTTGCAGCCTCCTATGGAGCCACCCTTCCATGCATCTCCCTACACTGTGTGCATCAATAGAAGTCAAGCTGTAGCTTAGGAAGGTAAGGAGATTCCCTGCTCCTCCCTTTTAAAGCTGGCAGACTGACTGGAGACTGCGCTGTCCACGTAACTTTTTCTTGTGCAGATCAGACATTCAGGGGAGCAGCACAGACAGAACAAGCCAGCTGCATTGAAAGTTGTAAACTGCACATGCTGGATTGAGCATAAAAAAAATAAAAACTTTAAACTCATTTCCCCGATGGTACAGGGACCCTCAAACTTCATAAAATATTCCCGTTCGTATCGCCCTCATGCTGGAGATGTGGCGTAACGGAGGGAAGCTACCTACATGTCTGGTGGGACTGTGCAGCAATACAACCCCTGTGGTTGCAGGTTTTTGAGATATAGATATAAATTTCTCCATCAGCCTATATGACCGAAAATTATCACCTACCCCAGAGATAGCCTCTCAAAAGGGCTCCCTGTTAAATTTTTTCCCCTCTCAGCCACTAGACAACTTGTACCCCTGTTTTGGAAAACCACTACCACTCCACGGTCAATGACATCATGCGCATGGAGGAGATGATAGCCCTGGCCAATGACACCTTCGAAAAATTTAAGGCCCTTTGGCTTGTTTGGCTCGACTACTCTGACTCCCTGAAAGAGAGGTTGGTACCTCACAGCCAACCTGGACTTGCCTCCTGACTCCACCACATGGGTTTGTTGCACCAAGGTCTCCCCAACACCACCCCCTTCCACCCTCCCCTGCATCCTTGTCCTCCCACCCTCCTACTCTAACCTACCCTATGTCTGTTTCTCTCTAATTTATACCCGGATATATTTTCACTTGGTTCTAATGTTTAGTCATATTCTGATGTCAGAGTATGACTTGAGTGTTGACTGTCTGCTTTCTCATCGGAGATGTCTACTGCCACATGTTAACTATATGATCTCTGTTCTGTACTGATCTCCTGTTTCTCTCATGTCATTTTGCTTTATCAAAATAATAAAAACATATTTGACGCTAAGTACAATATTCAACTCCCCCCCCCCCCCCCCAGACTGACAATGCTGTTGCCCAAAGGAGCCCCTGTGCTCCTTCATCCAGAGTGGAGGCACTCCAATACAAGTGTGTTACTGACCAAACCCCAAGGCTCCGTTCAATCCTAGGCAGTTTGAATTGTGGCAAAATGAGGGGTGCGTTTGCGATGCCATCATTTCTTAATGTCACCACAAACACCTAAAGAAGCTCATGCACCAAATCTTGGCACAGGTTCGCCAGGAGTGTTTTGCGGTGCAATTTGTCGGCCAACAATTGCAGCAAACTAGCACTGCAAGCGAAGCACAAAGATGAGCTGCTTTGGAGTGGCGGGAAGCCCATTCAAATGAATAGTGGCACTCCAAAAACACTGCACAATAAAAAACCTGCGCTGTAGTAGCGGTTACTGCACTTTGGTGTGAATGGAGCCACCACATCTAAGGGGTTGGTAAGTTTCTCTATATTACATTTTGGGTCTGATGAGGCTTTAAGAGGCAAATATTGTTAGCCATTTAGTAGCGTGTTGGAACATTTCCTTTACGTTTTGTTTTACAGGCGTTGCTGCAATTATTCCAGTGACGATCCTGACTGAGCTCCAGTATGAAGTAGGCATGTTACTGGAAAGTGTTAAAGCTCTACAAGGCCAACATCAATACATCACTTGTATTATATACCAACAGGGAATGTTCCAGTTCAACCTCCAGAGCCAGCCTGGGAGAACTGGAGACAAAACAGACGCTCTCTGCACATCACCTGAGAACAGGACCTGTGGACTGCCTTGTAATCAGAGTAAACATCCTGCACCGGAGGGGGCGCCAGAGGCAAGTGCTGACCGCATTAGGAGGGGGGGGCGCACGAGAGGCAAGTGCTGACCGCATGGGGGGGCGCGCGAGAGAGAGGCAAGTGCTGACCGCATGGGGGGGGGCGCGCGAGAGAGGCAGCGTACAGAAGGATGGAACGCGGCATACCTCACCAGCGGCCTGCACAAACCCCTCAATCTGATCAGCTCTATACATTTGGAGAACAAGCGAAGCACAAAGATGAGAGGTAATTAGATCCCTCCCGACACTGAAATAGCAGCCTTACAAGTCTCACCCCATGCCACAATCACTGGATCACTTTACCTAGTTAAAGGGAAACCTTCAGGTAGTCTCAGCAAGTGCTTCAAGTCTATGACATTCATGTCTGCAGATCAGCATTTTAGATTGTGCCTCCCCCTGTTCCAATGTACTGCTGAGAGTAGGGCAAATTTAGACTTGCATCTAAATCTCCCTTGCCCCTGAAGCCCAATCAGCATTCAGATCATGCCTCAGGAGGCTACTGGTAGGCAGTGAAGCAACACCTCCTCACTGTCTGATTTAACCCCATTTTTGACAACACACTGTACATATCAAGTGAAGCGTAGCATGTAAACATCCCTATTCACTCCCATAGATTTACCAAGACACATGGGGGTTGATTTAGGGCCAGTTCACACAACATGCAGTCCAGAGTATTTTTACTGCATCAAAAACGCATTGAAAGTAGGACACAGAAAAGCATCTGGAATGCATCAGAAACGCACTGGAACGCTCCACAACAGTGTTAAAAACAGGCATGCAGAAAGAAATCCAGAACAGATCTGTAGTGCGTTTTGTGGTGTGAACCAGCCCATACTAGAGTTGTACAGTGTACAATCTGGTGCAGCTGTACATGGTAGTCGGCTTCTAACTTGTTCAATTAAAGTTGTTCCAGCCACAATTTTCTTTTTTATGTCAGCAGCTACAAACACGGTAGCTGCTGACTTTTAATAAGGACACTTACCTGTCCTGGGTGCCCACGATATCGACCCCCAAGGCCATTTCTGGTAAGTAATTTTTTTTTAGGGTGGACCTCCGCGTTAAGGTTTTTTGGTCAAAAAGCACAAACCAGGAAGCCGATTGGTTTCCATGTACAGCTGTATCTCAATTTTAGTAAATCAACCCCCAGTGTTTATTCTGCATTAGTTGCCCCTCTATCCACACGTGCAGTTCAGTGTACAATTTTGGCATCTGCTGAGATGAAGACATCACCTTGGCCCAGCCAATCAAAACAGGCAAAGACCGGGTAGAAGAGGTCAGTGGCTGGCGAGGGACCTCATCACTGGAGTGGAGGAGAATATAGTTTTACATAAGAGCAGCAAGCCAGTTACAAGACATGGAGGATGGAAAACCTGGTAGACCTTGTTGACCAACAATGTATTGTTGCAAGGAAAATAGTTGGTTGCAAACTGAATGGAAAGCCTTGTTTATATCACCCGGACTGACATGTAATTTGTCCTTCCTTTACATTTTATAGGCGATAGCAGGGCAGACAAATTACTCCTTGATTTACCGAAAAACCACTGGCAGAGGTTCCAGATTGCCACCTTTGTCCCCACCCGAAAGTTCAAGTATGAAGTCCCATTCGGTTTATGGCCGTCTGTAGGACAGATCCTAAAAGCTTAATTGCAGTGTCCTGTAAACAGACTAGGTGAGACACCTGATCAGGTTTATAGAGGATGCAATCAGGCAATAACTGATAAACTTTTCATGGAAGCCATCCAAGGCCCTTGTAGTTGATGGAGTGGGATCAGGTTAGCATGCCCCATGTAATCGTTACATTGGAAACATAGAACCAGATTTCTGGGGCTTAAAAATGGTCACATTTTTTGAGGGTTAGAAAGGGTCAGTATTTTTTTGTAACTCAGTGGGGTTTGGAGTATAACAAAAAGGTTCACCGTGTCTCCAATAACCTTGGCCATTGTATAGGATGAGGTTTTGACTTGCGGGCCCATTCACACCAGAAACCATGCATTTTCGAATGCACACTGATGCGTTTGTTGCATTTGAGATCACTTTGGGCCATGTGCGCTGCGTTTACACATGTAGCGGGTATATACTTTTAAAACTGGTGAAGACACCAGTGATGCATAGTTCCCTGCGGCCCAGCAGGTGGCGCTGTCACTTTGGGCCGGGGTTGAACCATCGCTGCAGTGCCGTACCCTTTGTGACCTCTCGCAGCAGTTTTACGGCAGGGCGGGGCGGAGAACCCACCGTGCTTGCTGGGAGAGGGTATAAAGAGGGTGGACATCTTCGCACAGGGTTCGAGTCCCAGGCACCTTCAGCCTGAGGGCTGCTGTTCGCGGTCAGTGTCCAGGCGGCCTAGGCACCTGGAGTTTGTGTTCCATGCCAGACACCTTCAGTCTGGGGTGAGGTACTTGGTTGGAGGCCTGGGGCCCAGTACCTTCCTCTGGGTCCCGAGGGAGGGATTGTCCTAGGGTGCCCCAGGAGTTGGGCACCCGAATCCAGAGGCATAAGGGACCGAAGGAGGGACTCATCGGAAGACCTGGTGCAGCAAATTGCCAGTGACTGGTGAACCTCTGGAGACCGCCCGGAGGGATATCTTTTCCCGAACAGGGGCCAAGTTCAAAGAGGAAGGTGGTTCATGTTCAATGACCGGTGGCAGCGGTCCAACTATTCAACTCAGGTCAGGGACCTGCTATTAGGCCTGTGGCAGGGGCCTCAACGGTTCATCCAGGCGGTGGCAGCGACCAAAACTCACGGTCGGTGGCAGAGACCGTGCGCCAAGCCTATTCGCTAGCAAAGGAATAGGAGAGCTCAGTTGTGCCTGGGCCTACTCGTACCCACACCCCTGTCTGTCCGTTACTGAAGGTCCAACTGACTTCTCTACTTTCAGGGTGAACACAAGGAGTGTTGGGCTGTGTTATTGGCAGACACATCTCCACGGGACAGCTGGAGGCTTCATATGCAGTGGACAGACCGGGAGGCAATTCAACTCAACCCTTATATACATACGAGGGGAGAGCTTGGCGTAGTGTTCCTCTCCTCTTCCAGGACACACACACACAATGCATCAGAAAAACACATCGCAACCCTCATTCACACTGAATGCAGCTTTAAAATCGTGCAACTTTACTTGAAATCACACAATTTCAAAGCCGCAGGTCAGTGCCACTTCATGCACAGATGTCTATGCAAGCTGCACCTGAAATCACACCAAAAAAAAAAAAAAGTTTGAGACAAATTAAAAGTCACTTTATAAAAACGTATGCCTAACTGAAGCTCTGAACCTAAAGCCCAAGGCTTCCATACAAGTCAGCTCCACAATAACAGACATCCTGTCCCCTCCCCCACTGAGAAGACATGGCTTTATTTTCATGACAAGTCACATCCATTCTGGGGATTTTCCAGGTGACTTTGAACATTCACAAAAGATCACATGGTGAACAATACACTTCAGTGACATTATAACCCATACATAATGACAATGTTGTATTTTTGCAAGATATACGATGCAAACAGGCCATTTTTTGCCATCACTCAATGGAGGAAAAATACAAATAAAAACCCCACACACGTTGAAAAAAAAATAAAGAAAAGATGTGTAGAAGAGATCAAATCAGTATAGTGCAGAGTTTAAACCAGCAAAAAGATCAGCTGTTGTCTAACTGGATAAGTAATCAAGTTAACCACACCAATACGATTGTCTAACGAGATCAGTAATTACATTATCCTAACCAATGAGATTATCTAGAGCCTCATCTAAAGTCAGACTACAAAGCAGCCAGATATTCACCAGAGAGGAAAGACAGGCGCTTTAATTGCTTTACACAAAGTAAACGCCACGTGCGCCAAGCCAACCAACAACCTCCCTAGTCCGACCATGAACGATTCTGCCTGCACACTTCTAGAAGAGCTGGATAACTCCCGGGGCCAGCCTGACAACTCCGAGAACAGACATCCATCACCTGATTTCTTGGGACCATTTTTGGTCATTCCACTCATTTAGTCCTGGGTTCACACTTTTGCGATGCAGGAACCAGCGCAATTCCTGTGCCGATTCCCCATCACATCTCACACTGCAGGCGTCAATATAAAAAGTTAGACACCCCCAAATCGTTTCCGAGCGAATTGTAAAATACGACAGGAATCTGATCACTTTAGTGTGAACACCCATGTGATCCGATTCCAGTGCAGAAAAATAAAAGTCCTGCACCATTTTGGTGCAAATGCAAGCAGAAAAATAAAAGTCCTGCACCATTTTGGTGCAAATGCAATGAGATTTCAGCCATACAAACTTTATGGTTGAATTTGCAATGCACAGCTATTGTATGTGATATGTGCAGCAATGTGGTGTGAATCGCATGTGATTTCTGGCATTGCACTAGTGTGAACCCAGCCTAAAGTATCATTAAACCCACATCATAAAAACTAATAAATGGTGTATTACATGCTGTTCGTAAATCACTACGAGATTCATTTTCTGTATTGTGTAAAAATCCTGGTTGATCCTGCTGTTCAAGCTCCCAATTCATCTAAGGATTTTGCAGAGCAGCGTTGGCAGCTCTGCACATGCTCAGTTTTCAGTGCATTTCTATGCTGAGCATTTCCTCCCAATCACATCTGAGCAACCCATGTGACTATAGTCTCACATGTGGGTATATACAGTGCTAAATGACAGCTCCCACCCCGCTAAACACAACAGGGTGGGATATTACATATAGCTTAATGCAGGCTTCACCTCCCTCTTATCCGAAGACACAGGCTGGAGGGGCTTGACAGCCTGTGACTGGCAGAAATCTGCCCACGACATGTTGACAAAAAATTGAATTTTAAATATGACAATTTAAATCATTAATCATTTTTTTTTCTGCATTCCATGTTTTTGTTTTTTTTATTATGTGACCAGCGGCAGAGGACCAGAAGCTCCTTCTGCTTATGTTTCCCTGCAGACAGGCTGGGAAATTTGACAGCTGTATATTGATCAGGAAAGAAAAAAAAAAAAAAAAAAAAAAAAAAAAATATAGAAGGGACAATATAAATATACAGAGTGTTTAGAATCACTTTAAGTGCACACCGCTTTACAGAAAGCCGACTGCTCACACCAGTGCCTTAATTACAGCTGGCATCCAACTTTTGAGGTTGCAATTGTCAATGGAGCTGGCTCCTTGGTTGGACAGACTGGCTCCTGAATCCATTAAACCGCCCCCCCCCCCCCCGATTAGCAGTCAACCGATCCCCAAATGTAAATTTGAAGACACTCCAAGCAGAAAGGCTGGAATGGTTTGGCCAAAACCCAAGGTTATCAAGGGCATGGGAGGCCGGTGTTCTGCCGAGATGGGTCCCCCTGGCGCATAATACCTGCCCTGGACTGCGCAGGGCTCTAGCAAACGGAGCCTCCGAAAATGAAGAGCTGAATCAGCTGTAGGACAGCGCAATGAGCACGGGGCGGGTGTATTATTAGTGCGGTTTTACCAAGAAAGTACACGTCTTTGCAGGGCATGTTTAAACAAATGAAGAGGCCGTATTTAAATTGGACAGAGAAGATAAGGTCGATATAATAGTAAAACACATCCGCCCCTCACACGATATAATAGTAATACAGCCGCCCCTTGCTCATGCGCTGTGTACAGGTCATTCACAGCTATGTTATGTTCGATTTTTGGAGGTCCGTTGTGCTCTGTACTGCGCAAGCGTTGCGCCGTACAGATCGGGCATAATCCACCGGGGGACAATTCTCAGCAGGACACGGGCCCGAAAACCCAAGGTTATCAAGGGCCTGGGAGGCCGGCCCGAAAACTTTCTGCCTGGGGATTTGCCAGCAACATCTAGGGGCCCAATGATTAAAACACATGCAGTTCCAAGCATCAAAAGTGCTCATCATAGCTCAGTCACCAGCCCTTGGCTGTATTGATCAGTTCAAGTCAGGGAGAAAAGACCTCACTGGATTCCATCACTAGACATTTCAGGAACTCCTTCAGATCCCTGGTGAAGGCTCTGTTCACACTAGTGCAATTTAGGCTGGGTTCACACTGGTCCAAGCCCTGACATTGGGAACTCATGTCGCATGTGAAAAATCAACATTTCCCTATGAGAGCCGTCTTAACTGGTCCGACACAAGTCGGTCCGACTTTGAAAATGCTCCCTGTACTACTTTGGTCCGACTTTGATCCTACTTCAGCCCATTGAATATCATTGAAGTCGGATCAAAGTAGGATCCTTGTCCTAACCATCCGACTTTTGACATCCGATTACACTACAGCAGCAGTAAAAGGAATTTATCTCACCCTGGGATTGTTTTGATTGGTCAAAAGGACAAGTCAGACTAGCACAAAGTCGGATCAAAGTAGTATCCTGTTCATGAAAAAGTCGGATGGATGTCGGAACAATGTAGGACTGATGTCGCAGAGCAAAGTAGGATGAAAGTTGTATGACTGTTGTGTCGTACCAGTGTGAACCCAGCCTTAAGATGTGACTTGAGTCTCACAACAATGAAAAAATCACATTGTTTTCAATGGTGTCCATTCACATCAATGCAGCACAGAGCAATTTTGGAAAAGGCTCCTGCACTACCTCAATGCAAGCCCAGTGCGATTTTGCCCCCATAGAACATACAAGCCTTAGCAAAGTTGCATCCAAATAGCACCACATAATCGCACTAAAGCTCAGATCAAAATCTTACTGCAGCATTATGGAACCTAGCCTAAAAGGTGGCTACACCCTTTTAAATATTGTAGCGCCCTGCATAAACCCTGAATAATACACACATCAATATGATCATATAGTCAATCATTCAATGCAGCTAAAATGATTTAACTGAATAAAAATATCAAACCAAAGACTGATTTAGTAAACTCTTTCGATATAGACAATCCGCTGTGGTGGAGTTTTGTGGATCACTTGAGTGATTGGACAATTCTGTGTTCTTAATGATCCAATTGTAAGTCAGTTAGGCTACCTTTATAACTGATAATATGAATCACAATACCAAGTATGTTGCATCGTCCAATCTTTTAAATTGGGGGGGGGGGAAAAATCGATCTCTTGTTTGGGAGCATTCACCTGTACTTCAAGGACCGACCCCTTTTTACCATATGCAACCAAGATCATGGCCAACAGACACCCCACATATGGACACATACAGGCAATCCACCTCACAAATGATTTAAGGCCACACAGAAAGAACAGCTGGCCCCGCATAAAATTCCACCATTTCCCCTCTATGAATAGCAGGATCGGCACACATGCCAGATCCAGCAAAATGGGAATCCCAAAAGCAGATGGATATTTTAGTCTTTCCATAGAACATTATACACGACAGTCAACTCCCATGGAGGTCTCCAGACAGAATACCAATGGCAAGCGTCTAGTGACAAATTTATTTTACGTAGGAGACAATCATATGGATGGTCAGATCATCTGCAAAAGAATGGCTAAACAGCCAAAAAAAAAAACCCACACAAGACACACCCCACACTACAAAAGATTGCTAATGACCACCTTAATTGTTCAGCAGGTGAGGATGGAAAGGATTCATGAGATGCAGACACACTGAGTATACAAGAAGGAGCTGCACAAGTACAACAGAACGCCAACTGCAGATCAGCCTGCATACACCGATCCCAACAATACACATCTGTTTAATCCAACATTCGATTACTTCTCCACCGAAAACCAGCACAAAGGGAAGTATATGCCCACCCACCAATGAAGGGGAATGGGGGTCTCTGCCCAATTTAAACACTTGCAGAAGTTATGTTACTCTCATCCTGCACAGAAGAGGTTAATGACCCCCCACAGAATCAAAGACCCAGACCACCCTCTGCAAGAGGCAGACAAGTGACTGTCGGAACATTTCCTAATGCTCCTCTATCATACTTCACATCAAGACCATCCCCAGATCCGATATCCCCACCATACTCCAGGAACCACGTGCAGCAGAAATACACAACCTCCAAAACTTGTTGCTTGCCCATTAAATAAAAAAAAAAAAAAATAAATAAAAAAAAGTACCCTTTAAGAAAAGACAAAAACAAACAAACCACACAATAAATGCCTGACCCTTCCAAATCAAAATGTCCCCCCCCCCCCCCCCCTTCTAAAATAAATGCTTGAGAGATATAGAAATATTTGCCGCCTTCTAAAAATAAATATAAAACATCATTTGACCCTTCTAAATTGATAATTAATGCTTGAGAATATATATATATATATATATATATATATATATATATATATATATATATATATATATATATATATATAAAAAAAATTCTAAACATAATTAGTTATTACAATATACAAGAGTTTTTAATCACTCAACAATCCAAGATGTATTGTAGAAAAGTGATGTACAAATAACAACCCCTCCAAATGATACAAAATAAAAAAAAGGGGTCAAACACCCCAATAATAAGCACCCCCAGCCCTCCCCATCTCATTTCCTAGATATAGGATACATGAACACAACTGGAATCATGCAGAGTCCATAGACTGCACACTTTCCTCCCCTTCCATACTATATATAAAAGTCTAAATAAAACAAATAAAGAGATGAAGCTTCCCAGTCTGGATGAGGTGATGAAGAAATCAGAGATTACATATGGGGGAGCCCGGTGATGCGGGTATGGCGCACACAGGTGCAGTGGCGGAGCTCTCTCTCCCTCCCTCAGGTGAGCCCACCACCATTGTCAAGTTTCCCTCCAGAACTCCATAGACAGTGATCTCCCCCCTCCAGTAATAAGGGGCCCATTCTTACCCCCCAGGCCAGTGAGCTGCTGATCCCCAGGATATAAAGCAGTGTTATCAGGTCCATGTCTGCGCTGCGTCCTCCTCCTGGCTCTTCTCCGCTCACACTGCCGGTCCGATCCCTTCCTTTACCGTCCAGGAGGAGGAAAGACTTCCCACCAGACACACCCCCAACCGGAATACCGCAACCGCACAGCGCCACCTGCAGGCGGCATAGAGGTGTGCTCACTGAGTCCCCGCACAGAGGGCAGGCTGGGGCTGGTAGTGCACCAAGAGGGTCCTCCTCTATACACAAATATCAGCAATAACAATACGTTTATTGTATTAAAATGTAGGAGTCATAGTTTGCCTGCAATCATAGGGCTCCTTCACACTCTGTGAGACAAGTTCTAGGTCAACTGGTGCTGTTACCAATAGAAACCAATCAGCCTCCAGCTTTCATTTTCTCCACTTAGCTTAGGAAATTAAAATGAAGGCCACATTCACATGTTCTTTGGTCTCTGAAGAGCGTTTCCACTTAGGAATCGCTATTCCAAGAGCATTTGACAGGTGGTGAGGAGGCGTTGTTTCGCCTCTGCGCAGCCTGCTTTAACCCCTTTAATCCCTGCTCCATCCATCCATCCTATCCCAGCTTCATCCATCCCCTCGATCCCATCCCACCCAGCTTCATCCATCCCCCTAGATCCCATCCCAGCTCCATCCACCCCCATTACATCCCAGCTCCATCCATTCCCCCTATCCCATCCTATCCCAGCTCCATCTATCCCCCGATCTCATCCCATCCCAGCTCCATCCACCCCCATCCCACCCAGCTCCATCCATCCCCCGATACCATCCCAGCTCCATCCATCCCCATTACATCGCAGCTCCATCCATTCCCCGATCCCATCCTATCCCAGCTCCATCCATCCCCCGATCCCATCTTATCCCAGTTCCACCCATCCCTTCGATCCCATCCCAGCTCCATCCACCCCCCCATCCCAGCTCCATCCATCCCCCTGATCCCATCCCAGCTCCATCCACCCCCATTACATCCCAGCTCCATCCATCCCCCTGATCCCATCCTATCCCAGCTCCATCCATCCCCCGATCCCATCCTATCCCAGTTCCATCAATCCCCCCCGATCCCATCCCAGCTCCATCCACCCCCCATCCCATCCCAGCTCCATCCATCCCCCTGATCTCATCCCAGCTCCATCCACCCCCATTACATCCCAGCTCCATCCATCCCCCGATCCCATCCTATCCCAGCTCCATCCATCCCCTGATCCCATCCTATCCCAGTTCCATCCATCCCCCCGATTCCATCCCAGCTCCATCCACCCCCATCCCATCCCAGCTCCATCCATCCCTACATCCCATCCCAGCTCTATCCACCCCCGATCCCATCCCAGCTCCATCCATCCCCCCGATCCCACCCAGCTCCATCCACCCCCCCCCATGTACACCCCTCGCCAACTAAAGGAAGAGTAGTTGGGGGCGGTAAAGCCGTGGCTTAACCGTGGGGATTTACCCCCCGACCTCAGATATAAACAAGCCCTAAAAATTGATTGGCTGCGCTCCAGATGAGACAACGTTACATTTGTTTCTTAAGGCCCATACACACAATCCGAAAATCGGACGACAGATCGTTCGACTTTTTTTGCTTACTGTTCGCAAGTAGAAATTGAATAGGTTACTAAAGTCACGAAAATTCTCGTACGTCAGGAAAAAAAATCGGAAGTGATGTCATGTGTTGTAATGTATTTGTATTGCATTTTTGGACGAAAACTATACTGACTAAACTAAAATCGTACGATCTGGTATCGTACAAATACATTTTTCGTGCTTGTCTGATCGAATAATATTGGATGAATTGTGGCGATCGGCTCTCGAAAGCTCTGTACTAACGATCCGATTGTCGTACGATGGCGTCAAAAACTGTATTTTACGTTCGATTTCCGGATCGTGTGTACGAGCCATTAGACACCTTTTTTTAGTTCCCCCTTATATGAGGTGACCTGGGTCACTGACTAGGGCTCACAGACAACATTTTTTTCCTACGTGTCTCGTTCACATAACAACACTACGGTTATGTGTGGTGCAGAAAAATGTAGACATGGGATGGCGCTGCTGTGCGCTGTATTGATTGGAGTGTACATTCACACACTTGAAGACTAAAGCTGGATACTGTGAGGGGGTTAGCTCGGCAGCGGGTGTGTGTGACCCCCGAGATGGGCTCCCCACACAAAAACAGGCCCAGCAAACGGAGGTTGTGGTTTTCAAAATCAAAAAGGTGTGGTTTATTTTCTATTTTCAGTGACAAAACACAGCAAAGCAAAAGAAACATAAACAAAATAAATCCTGGTCAACTTGACCTCTGACTAAACATACAGGTTTCCTAACTAACAACTGGGATCAGCCTAGTGCTGTCCTAGTCCCTAAGTCCCTGGTTTTAAATGTCCAAGCAAATAGCCACACAGGCTTTGTCTCACCGCACAGGGGTTCACTCTCCCTAGACAGTCCACACAGGTCTGGGTCCAGGCATGAGCTAACATCTAATGAAGCTGGGAGTTCTTATAGAGGCCTAAATGAGCTGACAAGCTTCAGCTGGTCTCATCAACTCCCTGTCTGCACGACGCCCCACACTCTCCCTAGAGGTATGAGTCATCCATGAGCCCACTAGCCTCAGCTGGGCTTATACAACTCTCCACCTAGTTGTATAAGTCGGCGTAAAGCCTGAATCTGGGCGAAATATATCTACCCCCCTGGATGCAACCAGGTGACTTTACCTTCCTGCTGTCACATACCCCCCCCTCTTGTTTTAACCTCGGGGTTGGAACACCAGCAATCAGGCATTCATGTACTCGAGACAAAGCATCCACATTCCCCATTTGAACGCCAGGGCGATGCTTTACTGTGAAGTTGAATTCCTGGAGGGCCAGGAACCACCTATTCACTCTTCTATTTGTTTCCTTGTTTTGAGCCATCCACTTTAACGGAGCGTGATCCGTAACCATGTCAAAGTGCCTACCTAGCAGGTAGTACCGAAGGGAATCTAGAGCCCACTTCACCGCTAAACACTCCTTTTCAACGGTGGCGTAATTTACCTCATGGGACTTCAACTTCCTGCTGAGGTAAATGACTGGGTGCTCTTCCCCGTTCCAGACCTGGGACAATACTGCTCCTAACCCCACATCTGATGCATCACTTTGTACGACAAAGTCTTTAGAGAAGTCGGGTGAGTACAACACTGGCTGGCTACATAAGGCTTTTTTCAAGAATTGGAATGCTGCCTCAGCCTCGGGGGTCCATTTAATCATGACCGACCCTTTCCCCTTCGTCAGGTTGGTTAGGGGCACAGCCTTAGAAGCAAAGTGGGGAATGAATCGCCGATAATACCCAGCGATTCCCAGAAAGGCTCGTACCTGCTTCTTGCTGTTGGGACGTGGCCAACTCTGGATGGCCTCGACTTTGTTGAGTTGGGGTTTTATTACTCCCCTCCCAATGGTGTACCCAAGATATTTGGCCTCCTCCTGCCCAATGGTACACTTCTTGGGGTTAGCCGTAAACCCCGCTTCCCGAACAGAGTCCAGGACTGCTTGCACTTTTGGCAGATGTGAGGCCCAATCTGTGCTATGGACAATTACGTCATCCAGGTAAGCCGCAGCATACTTCCGATGGGGCCTCAGCATCTGGTCCATTTTCCGCTGGAATGTGGCCGGCGCATTCTGTAACCCGAACGGCATTCTTTTATATTGGAACGCCCCGTCTGGGGTTACAAATGCGGTTTTCTCTTTGGCCGACTTGGCCAGGGGGATTTGCCAATACCCTTTTGTGAGGTCAAGAGTCGTCATGTATCGGGCTGTTCCCAGCCGGTCGATCAACTCATCTATACGTGGCATGGGGTAGGTGTCAAATTTTGTAACTTTGTTCAACTGACGAAAATCGTTACAAAATCGCCAGCTCCCATCCGGTTTAGGCACCAACAGAATGGGACTAGACCAATCACTTTGGGACTCCTCTATCACCCCTAAGTTCAGCATTTTCTGTACTTCCTCCCGTATTGCCTCCCGTCGGGCCTCTGGGATCCGATAGGGTTTTAACTTCACCCTTTCACCGGGCGGGGTAATGATGTCATGCTCTACCCCAGATGTTTGTCCCGGCAGCTCAGAGAATACCTCCTTGTTGCGGAGCACAAACTCCTTAACCTCCTGTTGTTGGGGTTGTGACAAGGTGGCTGCTATTCCAACCTCAGGAATCACGCCACCAGTTTGAGCTGGTGACCAAGTGTCTGCGACTAGGGACTCTCTATCCCTCCAGGCTTTCAACAGATTAACGTGATAGATCTGTTCGGGCTTTCGCCTTCCTGGTTGTCTGACCTTGTAATTCACTTCGCTCACTTTTTCCATTATCTCGTAGGGGCCTTGCCATTTGGCAAGGAATTTACTTTCAACCGTAGGGACAAGTACCAGTATCCTATCCCCCGGGGAAAAGGTACGGGTCTTGGCTCCACGGTTGTACACTCTCTGCTGTGCTAACTGCGCTTGGGCCAAATGTTCCTTCACGATGGGCATTACCTGTGCAATTCGGTCTTGCATCAGGGCGACATGCTCAATCACACTCCTGTGGGGAGAACTCTCACTTTCCCAAGTTTCCTTGGCAATATCCAACAGCCCTCTTGGGTGTCTCCCATACAGTAACTCAAAGGGGGAGAATCCCGTAGAGGATTGGGGCACCTCCCTAATAGCAAACATCAGATAAGGAAGTAGACAGTCCCAATCCTTTCCATCTCTATCCACCACTTTCTTCAACATTTGTTTTAGGGTTTTGTTGAATCTTTCAACCAGCCCATCGGTTTGGGGGTGATACACAGATGTACGTAATTGCGTCACTTTGAACAATTTACACAGCTCCTTCATAACCCGGGACATAAAGGGTGTACCTTGGTCCGTAAGCAGTTCTTTACAAATACCCACCCGGCTAAACACAAGAGATAGCTCTTTGGCTATGGTTTTGGCCGAGGTATTTCGGAGAGGGATCGCTTCTGGATAACGGGTGGCATAGTCCATTATAACTAATATGTACTGGTGCCCCCTAGCGGACTTGATTATAGGACCTACCAAATCCATGGCGATCCTCTCAAACGGGACCTCAATGATGGGTAGAGGGACCAGCGGGCTACGGAAATGTGGCATCGGGGCCGACCTCTGACACACAGGGCAGGAGGAACAATAATTTTCTATGTCCTTCATCACCCCCGGCCAATAGAATCTCTGTAATACCCTCTCTCGGGTTTTCTCTGTCCCCAGATGACCTCCAAGAATGTGCCCATGGGCCAACTCCAACACCAACTTCCTGTAAGGTTTGGGCACCACAAGCTGCTCAACGGTTTCTTCTGCCCTTTTTGCCACCCGATACAGTAGGTCCTTCTCTACGCTGAAGTATGGGTAAGTGCAGGTATTATCTGGGTTCACTAACTCGCCATCTATTTTCACTACGTTTTCCCGTGCCTTTATTAGGGCGGGGTCTTTCAACTGTTCTGAGGCAAAGTTTTCCCTGTGAACCTCAAGATCAGAAAACTCCACAGACGGTAGGTTTTCGTCTGAGGAGGTGGGCTCCTCTCCAGTTTCTTGAGTCTCCCCTGCCAATACTGATAAGGGAAATTCCGGAGAGTCCTCACCACTCTCAGGGGAGTTCTGGCTATCACATTCCTGGTACATAGGGGCACCAGTGGGGGGCTCAGGATCATCCCACAGTTCCCAGAACTTCGGAAAATCCCTTCCCACAATGGCGTCATGCGGTAACTGAGATACTAAGCCCACTGGATGAGAGAGGGTACCTTTGGGGGTCTCGAAACACACTGTAGTCACTGGATACTCTCGGGTGTCCCCATGCACACAAATAACAGCTACCTTGCTATTCCCAGAGACCTCTGTTTTAACTAACTCAGCCTTTATCAGGGTCACAAGGCTACCTGAATCCAGCAATACCACAACATTTCTACCATTAACACACATTTTGCATAAATGTTTCTCAGTTCCTCGAATGGCAGTGCATGCGACTGTCGCACACAGCGACTGACGTCTGCCCGTCAGAAAGTCACACTGCATGGGTTCCTCCACAACCGGGCAATTGGCTGCAATATGTCCCGCTTGCCGGCAGCGGTAGCAAACGATCCTCCTTGCGGCCTCTTGAGCCGCTGATTTCCCAGGCTGTTCTCGCCAAACTTGGGGTAGAGCTCCCACCCTCTCACTCTCTCCACCCTCACCCCTTGGAATCCTCTTATCCGCCCCTGGGGATGGTCTGGTCTTAGGGTGGAAAGTCCGAGTGTCTCTGGAAGAGGCCGTCAGGTTCTCTGTAGCCAAGTATTTCTCCACACGATCCACAAGACCATCGGCCGTCTCTGGGTCTCCATGGCTTACCCACTTTTGGATGGCAGTAGGAAGAGCTCTCAAAAACCGATCCATTACAACACGTTCCACAATCTTTGGTGCGGACAAAGTCTCTGGCTGTAGCCACTTTCTGCTCAGGTGAATGAGATCATACATTTGAGACCTGGGGGGTTTTCCAAGCTGGAAAGTCCAGTTATGCACACGCTGAGCCCGGACAGCCTGGGTGACACCCAGCCTTGCCAATATTTCAGCTTTTAGCATCACATAGTCTTTTGCTTGGTTAGGCTCTAGGTCATAGTAAGCTTTCTGCGATTCACCAGTTAACAGAGGAGCCACCAGTCCAGCCCACTGCTCCTCAGGCCACTTTTCTCTTTCAGCGGTCCTTTCAAATGTGGTCAAAAATACCTCTGGATCATCCTCTCCAGTCATTTTTGTCAATAAACGACTCACCCCAAAGGACGCGGTATTAGTGGGACGGCTTTCGTCACTGGTCTGCGGACGTTGCTGCATTACTGCTTCCATCTGTTGTTGTAGTCTCTGCTCTTGCTTCTGCAACAGGTCTATGAAGCGGGCCTCAAATTGCTGCTGGGCTTGTCGCTGAGCCTCCAGACTCTGTTGCAAAGTTGCGTTTGTCTGCTGCTGGGCTGCAAGGCTCTGTTGATGAGCTTGCTGCTGGGCTGCGAAGTTCTGTTGTTGAGCTGCAAGGCTCTTTTGCAAACCTGCATTTGTCTGCTGTTGATTGGCATTTGCTAGAGCCAGCTGCTTCAGTATCTCCTCCATGCTGGCTTAAAAAAAAACTGCCACTGGTTCTCCACCAACTGTGAGGGGGTTAGCTCGGCAGCGGGTGTGTGTGACCCCCGAGATGGGCTCCCCACACAAAAACAGGCCCAGCAAACGGAGGTTGTGGTTTTCAAAATCAAAAAGGTGCGGTTTATTTTCTATTTTCAGTGACAAAACACAGCAAAGCAAAAGAAACATAAACAAAATAAATCCTGGTCAACTTGACCTCTGACTAAACATACAGGTTTCCTAACTAACAACTGGGATCAGCCTAGTGCTGTCCTAGTCCCTAAGTCCCTGGTTTTAAATGTCCAAGCAAATAGCCACACAGGCTTTGTCTCACCGCACAGGGGTTCACTCTCCCTAGACAGTCCACACAGGTCTGGGTCCAGGCATGAGCTAACATCTAATGAAGCTGGGAGTTCTTATAGAGGCCTAAATGAGCTGACAAGCTTCAGCTGGTCTCATCAACTCCCTGTCTGCACGACGCCCCACACTCTCCCTAGAGGTATGAGTCATCCATGAGCCCACTAGCCTCAGCTGGGCTTATACAACTCTCCACCTAGTTGTATAAGTCGGCGTAAAGCCTGAATCTGGGCAAAATATATCTACCCCCCTGGATGCAACCAGGTGACTTTACCTTCCTGCTGTCACAATACACACTATACAATTTTTTCCTTCAGATTTACCAAAGCCATATAATATGAGGTCAAACCTTAAGGCCCCTTTCACACTGACACGTTTTTCAGGCGGTTTAGCGCTAATAATAGCGCTGCTATACCGCCTGTAAAAATCGTGCCCTGCAGTCTTCAGTGTGAAAGCCCAAAGGCTTTCACACTGAAGCGGTGCGCTAGCAGGACCGCTCCAAAAGTCCTGCTAGCCGCATCTTTACAGCGGTGAAGGAGCGGTGTTGAAAGCAATGGGAGACCGCGGTATTACCGCCCGCAATGCGCCCGCGGGTGGTATTAACCCCTTTTTCGGCCACTAGCGGGGGTTAAATTCACCCCGCTAGCGGCCGCATACCGCGGTAAAAACGAAGGCATAGCGGCGCTAAAAACCCACAGCGCACCTCCCGCCCCAGTGTGAAAGGGGCCTAAGAGTTTCAATTTGTATACAATCAGGCAGGCCCTTGTACTACATGGTTTTGGTAAATCTGAAGACAAAAATCTGCAGAAAATCTAATAGTGTGTATGGGACTCAAGAGATCAAAGTCGCATGACAAGATGCGCCCCATGAACAGCTATTGAACCATTCTAATCTGTGCGACTCCAGTCGCTCTGACTTAGAAAAAGGTTCCTGCAATACTTTTGGTGCGACTTCAACACAACTTGCATTGACTTCTGTTGAAGTCGTATGCAAACTGCAATCGGGGCAGTGTGAACCTTGGCTAAATCAGTATTTTTTGCTATAAAATTACTGATAACCCCAAAACATTATATATATATATATATATATATATATATATATATATATTAGCAGAGACCCTAGGGAATAAAATGGCGATCATTGCAATTTTTTATGTCACACGGTATCTGCACAGCGTTTTTTCAAACGTAATTTTTTGAGAAATAATACTTTAAAATAATAAAAAAAACGAAAAAAAAAACAATATATATATCCCACATTTTTGTATAGTATGAAAGATGATGTTACACCGAGTGCATAGATACTTAACAAGTAACTCTTTAAAATTGTGCGCGCTCGTGGAATGGTGACAAACTACGGTACATCAAAGAAAAGTTCCTGAATCGCTGCACTCCTTGAAATTCAAACTACGGTACTTAAAAATCACGCTTTAAATGCCTTTACAGGTTACCTGTTGAGTTACAGAGGGGGTCTAGCGCTAGAATTATTGCTCTCGCTCTAACATTTTTGGCGATAACACACGTGTGGTGCGAACACCATTTACATTCGCTTCGGCGTGCAAGCTTAGATGGATGGGGGCGCTTTACTTTTTTTTTACTTTTTTTTTTTTTTTTTTACTGTTCTTTTAATTTAAATTTTTGATTAATTTGATTCCTATAACAAGGAATGTAAACAGCCTTTGTAATATAAATAAGAATGACAGGTCCTCTTTATGGAGAGATCTGGGGTCAAAAAGATGCCAAATCTCTCTTTATAAGCAGAAGATCCAAGAAAGAAATATGTTTTTGATCTTTTGCTTTACTTCCACCCTGGACCGGAAGTGACGTCATGACATTGCTCCAGTCCTCCAAGGCCATAGAGGGGATCAATGATGATCTAGTCTTTTATCACCTCTGTGATCAGCCCGCCGCAGAATGTTTCACCGACCAGTGGCAGGAGGGGGTGTAAGTTTCACGAGAAAGCCAGCCACCAAGATAACGGGGTTATGGCTGATAGTTTTAGCCTCAATCCCTGTAAACCACTTGCAGCCCGCAGTATATATATTGTGGTCCGCAAGTGGTTAATGAAAATGTAAACAGTGTGATGAGCTAAAAGAGTCCATCGCACAGCCCCCTCACCGCCCGGACACCAACAGACACCAGCCCGCAAGGCCTCACTCACATGGGCGTACTACAGCGTACATACACCATTGTGAGGGCCATGTTTACCCGCCTGGTAAGTCCCATTCATGTCAGATGGGATGCAACATCTGCACAGACTTAGTCACTGCTCCCAATCTGACATACAGGGCCCCAAATATGTGTTTATATGCAAGACCTTTGAGTCCGGCATTTTTAAAATGTGTGACTGTCATTGAGAAAGTAAAACAAATTCCATGGTGATCTATTAATTAATGGAAAATGTTGATTACTGAGGTATTTACTTGTAGAGGTCAGTCTAAAGCTGGCCATACATAGAGCAAATTTCTTTCCTACCAACCACGGGTTGCGAATGAAATTCTCTTGATTCCTCCATTAACACAAACAGTGTTGATGCGGGAATCCTTCCTGCCAGGCCATTGTCTTGAAGACAGTGATTATCGCTAGTAGCTATAGCAGCCGCTTGTGATAATATAATCGCAAGGGGAATCCAACAGGCTGGTTGTACCCAAGTTGATCAATTAATGGCTAGAATCAAAGCCCATTTCTGCTGAACTGGCCAAGATTCGAACCATGTATGGCCAGCCTAACCAGAACCAAGAGGCCAGACCAACCAAGATTTGGACTGTGTATGGCCCATCTAACCAGAACCAAGAGGCCAGACCAACCGAGATTCGGACTGTGTATGGCCCATCTAACCAGCACCAAGAGGCCACACCAACCTCTATATTCTGTTTTAAATATTTATGTGGACAGTGGATGTACATCCATAAAGTGTATTGTCCTTGTCATGTTATGTCACATTTTTCTGGCATGTATTTGCATGTACAGTATACTCAGGGATGTGCCACCAATGAGTTAAACTAAGGCAACCGTCTGCCTCAGGCAGCATTGAGGCCAGAGTATAGACACTCCATCCTCACTGCAGCTCAGTAACATTGCCCTGCTTACACAGAGCAGCATTAACAAGTTGGTTGCTAGGACGCTGGCACCTGCACCATAACAACCAATGACGCTGTGTGGCCCAGCCGCCAGCACTCTAGTATCAACAGACCCACAGCATTATTGGTTGCTAGGATGCTGCAAGCCAAGTCACAGTGCCATTGGTTGCTGTGCTAGTGTCCTAGCAACCAAAGGCAGTAATGATCCTTGTCACGCTTTTATGTGTATGTGTATTTACTTGAGATATATAACTCGTGTAACCTTTCTATGTGTGTAAATGTGGTGATTTGTTATGTATTTAAATTCCTGTGTATGAGGTGCCTACGGAACCTGCAGTGCCCCAGGCCCCCCAGGGTCCAAACCTGGCCCTAGCAGTCGGACGGCCTGATTCTGTGTAATAAGTATTATTTCAAGCAGCTATCCAGTTAGAACAAGGCAAATGAGCCCTCAAGGGAACTGACTGTTGGTGGCTTGGCTTTTAAAGGGAATCTGCACTGTATGAAGGCTATGTCTTACCTCCTATTGAAAATGCTAATTGCATGGCTGTCTTTGACTTCAGTAATTAAAGCTGAACTCCAAGAATTCAGCCACTTTGTAAAATGTGCTGGTTTACTATGCAATATGTCATGCCACCTCATGGACTTACGTACCTCTTTACAGGCTTACTGAGTGCTGGGAGTACAGCCATCACTATACCTCAACGCTCTGACGGGAGCAATGCTGCTTTCTCACACAATAGCTGCTTTACCTGCCCCTCCACTCTACTGTCACAGAAGGCTTTGTATTTTGTGAATGAGTTTGCATATTACAAAGCGGACTGTGAATGGGCAAGAGGGGTGGGCAGAGCAGCTTCACAAAACTCTGCTGTGGCGGGAGTTGAAGCCCAAAGGTCCAGCATCGGAGCGCTGGAAATAGAGAGATAGCTATACTCCCAGCACTTACTAAAATTTAAAATTGTAAATGAAAGGGATAAGTCTGTAGGCAAGTGGAGGTAAGAGTTCCCCTTTAACTGCAGGGCACCTCCCTTGGTAGGTGGGCTGGTAGCTATAGCCCTTGGGAGGAGAAGCGTTGTTAACCATCTTGGGATGCCAGCAGCAACACAGAAGGATGTCCATATAAATGTGGGTGAGCTCTCCCTGGAGCTTGGGGAGGAGGGTCTGGAGCAGAGGAGGCCTAAAGCCTGGGATTAGTACACACTAGTGCGACATTCCAGGACAGTACCTGAACAGTTATCAGACTATAACCTAGGATTTGGAAGCTTCATACCTGATGTTCTGCATCTACTACCTTGTACTGGATTATTACATATTTACATAGTTAGTCAGGTTGAAAAAATACACAAGTCCATCTAATTCAACCATAAAAAAAAAAAAAAAAAAATATCGTACAATCCCATATACCTAATTCTATACCCACAGTTGATCCAGAGGAAGGCAAAAAACCCCATCAGAGCACGATCCAATTTGCTACAGCAGGGGAAAAAATTCCTTCCTGATCCCCCGAGAGGCAATCGGATTTTCCCTGGATCAACTTTACCTATAAATGTCAGTACCCAGTTATATTATGTACATTTAGGAAATAATCCAGGCCTTTCTTTAAGCAATCTACTGAGCTGGCCAGAACCACCTCTGCAGGGAGTCTATTCCACATTTTCACAGCTCTTACTGTGAAGAAACCTTTCCGTATTTGGAGATGAAATCTCTTGTCCTTTGTGTTGACCATAAAGTGAATAACTCAACACCAAGTTCACGATATGGACCACTTATATAATTGTACATGTTGATCATATCCCCCGTTATTCTACTCTTCTCTCTATTGTAGGGGTCACACCCTGTGTTATACCAGCATATGAACTGTTATATGCTTAACTACTTTTATTAAAGCGGAATGTAACCCATAACAGTTTGATAACAACTAATGTTCTTGTTGTTGCTGAAGGCAGCCATTTTGTTGAAGCCCAGAGCAGTCACTTCCTTATTGGGAACTCTCCCCCTCTCCTTGGTATTAAAAACTATGTGACTTTCTTCAATTAAAATATGTACATTTCCAGCCTTTATTGTATGTCTGTTCTCAGTTAGAGAGGAAGGCTGACAGAAGCTTTAAGCCCTGTACACACAGGCTGAATATCGGGAGACATCGGCTGGGGGAAAAAAAAGTCTGACATTTGGCACATGTGTATGTCAGTCTGTCTGACAGAAGCCTGCTGTTTGGCTGGCTTCTGTCGGATGAGCATGCTGGGAAACCAGCAACTGACCGACTCCCAATCAGCGCTCTCAGCCAAAGGTCACACACAACAGCTCAGCGGGGGGGAATCGCTGCACTAACTTTGCATAGTAAATACAGCGGCTCCGACCGGAGATGACAGTTTTTTTTCATCCCCCCCCCCCCCCCATTGGGTTGAACAAAAACAACTTGTAGTGTATACCAGGCTTTACAGTGCAAGTTCATAGCACTGTTGATGAGGGAGAAAGGAGAGAGAATTAGGGAGATAAGAAGATAAGATAAGACACTGTCCTTGTAATGCCTAGTACACACAATCAGAAAATCGGACAAAAAAAAACGCTTTCGAACTGGTCATACAATAATCTGATCATCAGTACACAGCTTTCGAGAGCCGATCACAACAGTTCATCCGAAGGGACAAACACGAAAATCTTTCAATAAGTACAGTATTCGTCCGAGAAATATCTGAAGAGCAGGACCACGCATGCTCAGAAACAAAAGAATATATTACAATACAATACAACACATTACATTACTTCCAAAGTTGTATTCTGTCGTGTAAGAATTTTCATGAGATTAGTAACCTCTTCATATTCGATATGAGACTAGCATGCAAAAAGTTTTTTAAAAAAATTGGACGATCATTCGTCTGATATTTTCATTGTGTGTACAAGGCTTACGTTTAACTTTTCTGTGTCTCCCTGGCAGCAGAGTTTGTCCTGTCACCTCTCCTGCTTTTCTCTTCTTTTTCTCTAATCTGTATTCCCTCCGCATAGTCTGTGTCATTCCTATTGGTTTACTTCCCCCTTTAACAAATCTTAAAGCTGTCAGTTGATCACTCAGCCTCCTAGTGGCTCTGATTTTAGGCACAGTGCCCAGAATAGAGAACAACTGCGCATGCGCAGAGCAGGGTGAGACAGTGTATTACTTTTTTTTTAAACACAATAGGCAATTATTTTTAATGTTTTTTTCCAAAACTATACCTGCAAAAGGGGCCAGCCTGAACTAATCTAGCAGGACTTAATTTTCGGACTAAAGTTCCACTTTAACCACTTTTCCACCGCCCACCGTCAATTGACGGCGGGCGGAGGACACTCTCGTTCTGACAGGACGTTGCTAGGGACCCAATGCGCGTGCCGGGCGACCGCGATTGCCGCCGGGCACCCGTGATTGCCCGGGAACCGAGCAGGAAAGTGGATCTGTGTGTGTAAACACACAGATCCACATCCTGTGAGGGAGGGGACCGATGCTGTGTCCCTTGTTCATAGGGACAACCATCGGTCACCTCCCCCAGTCAGTCCCCTCCCCCCACAGTTAGAACACATTGAGGGAACATATTTAACCCCTTCCCGCCCCCTAGTGGTTAACCCCTTCCCTGCCAGTCACATTTATACAGTAATCAATGCATTTTTATAGCACGGATCGCTGTATAAATGTGAATGGTCCCAAAAATGTGTCAAAAGTGTCCGATGTGTCCGCTGCAATATCGCAGTCACAATAAAAATCGCAGATCGCCGCCATTACTAATAAAAAATAAAAAAAATAAAAAAATGCTATAAATCTATCCCCTATTTTGTAGACGCTATAACTTTTGCGCAAACCAATCAATACGCGCTTATTGCGATTTTTTTTTACCAAAAATATGTTGAAGAATACGTATCGGCCTAAACTGAGGAAAATTTTAATTGAAAAAAAAAAATAGGTATTTATTATAGCAAAAAGTAAAAAATATTGTGTTTTTTTCCAAACTGGACGCTCTTCTTTTGTTTATAGCGCAAAAAAAAAACGCAGAGGTGATCAAATACCACCAAAAGAAAGCTCTATTTGTGGGAAAAAAAGGACGCAAATTTCGTTTGGGAGCCACGTCGCACGACCACGCAATTGTCATTCAAAATGTGACAGCGCTGAAAGCTGAAAAATGGCTTGGGCAGGAAGGGGGTTTTCGTGCCCGGTAGGGAAGTGGTTAAGTAACGTTACAAGCAGGGTGGATAAAAATCAATGATTTAAAAAAAAAAAATCTAAATAATCATATTTTTTTTATTTAAATCATATTTTTTTTATTTAAATCAATTGTTTTGATTTTTATCAAATTTATTTTAATAAAATGCTTTTGGAGTAAAACTCGATCTAAAGATAGTTTTCTATTTAGGATGCATTAATAATTTGGTTTATTCAGCAAGAAATTGAGCTTAGTTATGTAGCATGAGGTTGTATATTCTGCAATATTAAAATTTTTGGTAAACTCATTCAATAATTCCAAGCTCTGCAAACTGAGATAACATGCACTGCATTGATGCATTCACACAATTTTACAGTAACCATGAGATAAAACAAAGTTCAGGAATATTCCTTTATCCCATTGTTTTGCAAATCTATGTACATTACAAACTGTATGATGGAATCGGTTCTGATATCGCTGTTTTACTAACCTGACAGCTTATTATTCTAAATAGGAAACCTTCATTTTGTTTGCAAATTTTAAAGATTCCAACTACCAGCTAGAAATAGTCCTTAAATTTAAAGAGCACCTGTCATTTCAGATCCATCATGGCAGCGCCTGTTAGCGGGCATCCACTCACCTGCTGCCGCCACGTACCTCACCTTGTTGTGTCACTGCCGCATCACCAGCCGTCCCATTAAAGGGAATGAGACTGTCGGTGAGTCAACAGCGGGTCAGAGGAGGAGCTACTGCGGGACAGAGATGACAGTTGCTCTTTAAAAATTATGATTTAAATCGAGTTGATCTAAATCCAGCCTTTTTACTAGTGATTTAAATCAAATCCACCCTGGTTACAAGCAAAGTTACTCCTTGTCTCTTTAATGTCTCAGTTGGGGACCAGTATCTGGGAATGTGTCTCAATACTGCTCAGCAGTGTGTGTAAAGAAGAGTAAATTTAGTCAAGGGGGTGCCATATTAATTGTGAAGTGTTTGGTGCAACCTGGTAGGCAATAGAGTTGGAGGTGGTTGGAGGAACAGAGTCATGCCTTGTACACGTGACGGGACTGTCCGTCAGAATAAAGTCCGATGGATTGTTCGACAGAGTTCCGACGGAATTCCGCTCAAGCTGTCTTGCATACACACGGTCACACAAAAGTCCGACCGTCAAAAACGCGGTGACGTACAACACGTACGACGAGCCGAGATTAATGAAGTTCAATAGGCAGTTCGGCTCATACAGACGGAGTTTTGTCCATCGGAAAAAAAGAGAACAAGTTCTCTATCTAAGTCCGTCGGAATTTCAGAAGGAAAAAGTCCGATGGGGCATACACACGGACGGAATATCCGATGAAAAGAGCCCGTCTGACTTTTTCCATCGGAAAGTCCAGTCATGTGTACAAGGCATGACTCTCCTGGCCACCTTCTTCATCCTGCTCTGTAGGAGTGATGGACCATGCCGCTATCTTACACTTCTTGGTGTTTCCAATGCTGCATCCTCTGATGTGTGATCTGTAGGGATGAGCTCGGTGTTCGAGTCGAACATACGTTCGACTCGAACATCGGCTGTTCGATCGTTCGACGAAGATCGAACGATTTGGGCCGTTCGCGCCTAATTCGAGTGACGCGAACGGCCCACAATGCACTACGCCATCGCAGTGTCATCCAGGCGCTGTGATTGGCCAAGCATGCACTGTGACCCCGCATGCTTGGCCAATCACAGCGCCGGCAGCGAGGAGAGCAATGATTGGCCACAGGCAGGATGCCTGTGGCCAATTATTGCTGAGGGTGTTTAGTACACGCCCCACACTATAAAAGGCCGCCAGCACGGCGGCCTAGTGTAGTGTGTTCCGGAGCAGGGAAAGAGAAGCATAGGCAGGGACAGTGACATTTTTTTTTTTGCTTAACCTGGATTCCTTTAGTTTAGGGAAAGAGAAGGATAGGTAGGGAGAGTGTCAGTGTGTTTTACTGTGCGAATCCTTGTTTCTAGGGACAGGGAAGGACAGTGAGGGAATTCTCCTTGTGCTATAGTGTGCTTTAAAAAAACATTTTTTCTAGGGACAGAAAACTATAGGTAGGGAGAGTGTCAGTGTGTTTTACTGTGCGAATCCTTGTTTCTAGGGACAGGGAAGGACAGTGAGGGAAATTCTCCTTGTGCTATAGTGTGCTTTAAAAAAACATTTTTTCTAGGGACAGAAAACTTGTCAGGGAAATCCGTCCAACGGCGCCAATCAGCGCCCAATGCGCACGCGCGGCGGAATGATGCTTCGGCGCATGCGCGTGCGCGGGACGGCGCTTCTACGTCCTCGGGTGCGCGCGCCGACGCAGCGGCGCGCGCGCATGCGCGGCGGCGCACCAATAGGAATCCAGGCGGGCCTATTTAAAGAGATCCAGTTGCACTGACAAGTTGCTGGTTTGTCAGCTTTCCTGTATACCCAAGACTCTGGAAAACTATCTTGAAAATCTCCTTGTGACCCGGACTGGCTTGACTCCTCTGATCTCTCTCCTGGACCTGACCCTCGGCTTGCTATACGGACTTCTGCCTTCTCCTGTGTTTGACCCTCGGCCTGTGACTCGGATCTGCTGCTTGTCTACAATCCTTGACCTCCTGCTTGTACCTTTTGGACTTCCGCGTTTCCTTTGAACTCCTGCCTGGTTCCCGGTATTCTCTGGACTTGTTGCCTTTTACTGTGCTAGACCCCCAGCCGGGACTGTTACCTTGCAATTGCAACCCGGACTCAACCTGCACCGGCTTCCATTATCTCCTGCTGTTTGAACTTTACCAATCCGACTAGTTCCCGCTTGAAGCCTGTTTCTTCAGTCTACTCAACACTACCGGACCGTCTAAAAGTACCCACCACCTGCCGGTAGCAGGTGCCGCTTCTCGCCATCCACTCCCTGTCTCAACTCCAGGGGGTGGAGTGCGTCAAGTCGCAAAGGTGAACCACTCTCGGCATCTCGGCCTCGGTAAGTACATACCTTTACAAAACTATAGGTAGGGAGAGTGTCAGTGTGTTTTACTGTGTGAATCCTTGTTTCTAGGGACAGGGAAGGACAGTGAGGGAAATTCTCCTTGTGCTATAGTGTGCTTTAAAAAAACATTTTTTCTAGGGACAGAAAACTATAGGTAGGGAGAGTGTCAGTGTGTTTTACTGTGCGAATCCTTGTTTCTAGGGACAGGGAAGGACAGTGAGGGAAATTCTCCTTGTGCTATAGTGTGCTTTAAAAAAACATTTTTTCTAGGGACAGAAAACTATAGGTAGGGAGAGTGTCAGTGTGTTTTACTGTGCGAATCCTTGTTTCTAGGGACAGGGAAGGACAGTGAGGGAAATTCTCCTTGTGCTATAGTGTGCTTTAAAAAAACATTTTTTCTAGGGACAGAAAACTATAGGTAGGGAGAGTGTCAGTGTGTTTTACTGTGCGAATCCTTGTTTCTAGGGACAGGGAAGGACAGTGAGGGAAATTCTCCTTGTGCTATAGTGTGCTTTAAAAAAACATTTTTTCTAGGGACAGAAAACTATAGGTACGAAGAGTGTCAGTTTCTTTCACTGTGATAATCCTTGTTTCTAGGGACAGGGAAGGACAGTGAGGGAAATTCTCCTTGTGCTATAGTGTGCTTTAAAAAAACATTTTTTCTAGGGACAGAAAACTATAGGTAGGAAGAGTGTCAGTTTCTTTCACTGTGATAATCCTTGTTTCTAGGGACAGGGAAGGACAGTGAGGGAAATTCTCCTTGTGCTATAGTGTGCTTTAAAAAAACATTTTTTTTTGGGACAGAAAACTATAGGTAGGAAGAGTGTCAGTTTCTTTCACTGTGATAATCCTTGTTTCTAGGGACAGGGAAGGACAGTGAGGGAAATTCTCCTTGTGCTATAGTGTGCTTTAAAAAAACATTTTTTCTAGGGACAGAAAACTATAGGTAGGAAGAGTGTCAGTTTCTTTCACTGTGATAATCCTTGTTTCTAGGGACAGGGAAGGACAGTGAGGGAAATTCTCCTTGTGCTATAGTGTGCTTTAAAAAAACATTTTTTCTAGGGACAGAAAACTATAGGTAGGAAGAGTGTCAGTTTCTTTCACTGTGATAATCCTTGTTTCTAGGGACAGGGAAGGACAGTGAGGGAAATTCTCCTTGTGCTATAGTGTGCTTTAAAAAAACATTTTTTCTAGGGACAGAAAACTATAGGTAGGAAGAGTGTCAGTTTCTTTCACTGTGATAATCCTTGTTTCTAGGGACAGGGAAGGACAGTGAGGGAAATTCTCCTTGTGCTATAGTGTGCTTTAAAAAAACATTTTTTCTAGGGACAGAAAACTATAGGTAGGAAGAGTGTCAGTTTCTTTCACTGTGATAATCCTTGTTTCTAGGGACAGGGAAGGACAGTGAGGGAAATTCTCCTTGTGCTATAGTGTGCTTTAAAAAAACATTTTTTCTAGGGACAGAAAACTATAGGTAGGAAGAGTGTCAGTTTCTTTCACTGTGATAATCCTTGTTTCTAGGGACAGGGAAGGACAGTGAGGAAAATTCTCCTTGTGCTATAGTGTGCTTTAAAAAAACATTTTTTCTAGGGACAGAAAACTATAGGTAGGAAGAGTGTCAGTTTCTTTCACTGTGATAATCCTTGTTTCTAGGGACAGGGAAGGACAGTGAGGGAAATTCTCCTTGTGCTATAGTGTGCTTTAAAAAAACATTTTTTCTAGGGACATAAAACTATAGGTAGGAAGAGTGTCAGTTTCTTTCACTGTGATAATCCTTGTTTCTAGGGACAGGGAAGGACAGTGAGGGAAATTCTCCTTGTGCTATAGTGTGCTTTAAAAAAACATTTTTTCTAGGGACAGAAAACTATAGGTAGGAAGAGTGTCAGTTTCTTTCACTGTGATAATCCTTGTTTCTAGGGACAGGGAAGGACAGTGAGGGAAATTCTCCTTGTGCTATAGTGTGCTTTAAAAAAACATTTTTTCTAGGGACAGAAAACTATAGGTAGGAAGAGTGTCAGTTTCTTTCACTGTGATAATCCTTGTTTCTAGGGACAGGGAAGGACAGTGAGGGAAATTCTCCTTGTGCTATAGTGTGCTTTAAAAAAACATTTTTTCTAGGGACAGAAAACTATAGGTAGGAAGAGTGTCAGTTTCTTTCACTGTGATAATCCTTGTTTCTAGGGACAGGGAAGGACAGTGAGGAAAATTCTCCTTGTGCTATAGTGTGCTTTAAAAAAACATTTTTTCTAGGGACAGAAAACTATAGGTAGGGAGAGTGTCAGTGTGTTTTACTGTGCGAATCCTTGTTTCTAGGGACAGGGAAGGACAGTGAGGGAAATTCTCCTTGTGCTATAGTGTGCTTTAAAAAAACATTTTTTCTAGGGACAGAAAACTATAGGTAGGAAGAGTGTCAGTTTCTTTCACTGTGATAATCCTTGTTTCTAGGGACAGGGAAGGACAGTGAGGGAAATTCTCCTTGTGCTATAGTGTGCTTTAAAAAAACATTTTTTCTAGGGACAGAAAACTATAGGTAGGAAGAGTGTCAGTTTCTTTCACTGTGATGATCCTTGTTTCTAGGGACAGGGAAGGACAGTGAGGGAAATTCTCCTTGTGCTATAGTGTGCTTTAAAAAAACATTTTTTCTAGGGACAGAAAACTATAGGTAGGAAGAGTGTCAGTTTCTTTCACTGTGATAATCCTTGTTTCTAGGGACAGGGAAGGACAGTGAGGGAAATTCTCCTTGTGCTATAGTGTGCTTTAAAAAAACATTTTTTCTAGGGACAGAAAACTATAGGTAGGAAGAGTGTCAGTTTCTTTCACTGTGATAATCCTTGTTTCTAGGGACAGGGAAGGACAGTGAGGGAAATTCTCCTTGTGCTATAGTGTGCTAAAGCATTCCTCATCAACCATCTTTGAAATCCTTGTTTTTTGGACAGTCAGGGAAATTGTCGTTGTGCTATTCTGTGCAAAAGCAATCATCCTCAACCATATTTAGAAATCCTTAAGTAAAGGGACAGAGAAGGACACCTGAAGGTAGCCCTTATTGCTTTTTTCCCGACTCCCTGCAGGCCATCTATTAGAATGTCTGGAAGGCAAACAAGGAGAGGCAAACAGTCAGGAGGCAATAAAAGAGGGCAAGCAGGCTCTGTGTCTGGGGGCAACAGTGCTGGTCGTGGTCGCGGTGCATTGTCATCAGCACATGGCCATGGGACACGCTTGTCCTTCTTTTCGGCAGCTGGACATGTTGAGCCACATCATGCCGAAGACTTGGTAGAGTGGATGACCAAGCCCTCCTCCTCCTCCTCATCCTCTCTCACCCAGGCTCAGGGTACTGGCAAAGCAGCTGCCAAAGCGTCCTCTTCCCTGGTATCAATGTCAGACTCATCATCAGTCACTCCTTCCCTAGACCCACCATGTCCTCCTCCTGAGGAGTCCCCCGAACTGTTTGAGCACAGTGTTGGGTACATGCTCCAGGAGGATGCCCAGCGTTTCGAAGGGTCTGATGATGAAACCCAGCTACAGGAAGGCAGTAGCGTGAGAGCAGACAGAGGGGATGCTCAAGAAGGACACCAATCTGGCAGTCATGTTCCAGCAGCTGCAGCATACTGCCAGATTGGCTCCAGTGATGAGGAGGGAGGGGATAATGAGGTCACTGACTCCACGTGGGTGCCTAATAGGAGAGAGGAGGAGGAGGAGGATGAGGAGGAGGCACATCTCCAACGAGGCAGGATGCCCTTTGGTGGCCAGCGTAAGGGCAGTACACCGACGGAATCACACCGCAGAGCTCCGCCTGTGCAGGGCGCTGCCTCTGCCCGTCATTCAAAAAGTTCTTTGGTGTGGGCCTTTTTTGAGGCTAGTGCATCAGATCGCACAGCTGCTGTTTGCAACATATGTCTCAAGCGTATATCGCGTGGCCAAAACATCAGCCGCTTGGGTACCACATGCCTGACCAGACATATGTTGACCTGCCATGCAGCTCGTTGGCAAGCCTACCTCAAAGACCCACACCAAAGAACAAAGCGGACCTCTCCTTGCACCGCATCAGCTGGGATCTCCAACCCCACTATAACTTCAGTCCTCTCTGAAACATGCACTGAGAGGAATGAAGGTGTAGAATTAGATGTGTCACAGCCAAGTACTTGCGGCCACTCTGCTAGCAGTACACCGACGTCCGATTCTAGCAGGCAAATTTCCCTGCCCCAGCTGCTGGACCGTCAAAAGAAGTTCACTCCCAGCCATCCACATGCCCAGCGGTTGAATGCTAGCTTGGCTAAATTGCTAGCGCTTCAACTGCTGCCTTTTCAGTTGGTAGACTCGGCCCCCTTCCGTGAGTTTGTGCAATGTGCGGTTCCTCAGTGGCAGGTTCCCAAACGCCACTTTTTCTCACGGAAGGCTATTCCGGCTCTCTACCGGCATGTGGAAGGCAATGTCTTGGCCTCGCTGGACAGGGCGGTCAGCGGTAAGGTGCATATTACCGCTGACTCATGGTCCAGCAGGCATGGACAGGGACGTTACCTTTCTTTCACGGCCCATTGGGTCACTCTTTTGGCAGCTGGGAAGGATGCAGGACAAGGTGCAGTAGTGTTGGAGGTTGTTCCACCGCCACGCCTCCAAAATGCTACTACTGGTTGTGACACACCTCTCTCCTCCACCCCCTCCTCTTCTTCTTCCTCCATGGCCTCTTCCTGTGGTTTGTCCTCGGAACCAGCGGTGCTCCGTAGGCGTTCAAGGGGCTACGCAAGTACGCAGGCAAAAAGATGCCATGCCGTGCTTGCGCTGGTGTGTTTGGGGGACAGAAGCCACACTGGGGCAGAGGTCCTGTCTGCTCTGCAGGGCCAGGCCGAGAGGTGGTTGACACCACGCCAGCTTAAGCCAGGAATGGTGGTTTGCGACAATGGCACCAACCTCCTCTCCGCCCTCCGACAGGGACAACTGACCCATGTGCCCTGTGTGGCTCACGTCCTTAACCTGGTGGTGCAGCGGTTCTTGGGCAGGTACCCGGGCTTACAGGATGTCCTGAGGCAGGCCAGGAAAGTCTGTGTGCATTTCCGCAGATCTTATAATGCCAGTGCTCGCCTGGCTGAGCTGCAAAAGGAGTTGAACCTGCCCAAGAACCGCCTTATATGTGACATGCCCACCAGGTGGAACTCAACGTTGGCCATGCTGCAGCGGCTGCACACGCAGCAGAGGGCCATCAATGAGTACCTGTGCGACTACGGCACCAGGACAGGGTCAGGGGAGCTTGGTTTTTTTTCTCCACGCCAGTGGGGCATGATCAGGGATGCATGCACTGTCCTGGCACCATTTGAGGAGGCCACGAGGATGGTGAGCAGTGACAGTGCATGCATCAGTGACACTGTACCTCTTGTCCACCTGTTGGAGCACACGCTGCGTGGAATAATGGACAGGGCACTTGAGGCAGAACAGAGGCAGGAAGAGGAGGACTTCCTTGCCTCTCAAGGCCCCCTTTACCCAGACAGTGTTCCTTCTGTCCCACCCATCGCACAGGAAGAGGAGGAGGAGGAGGAGGATTGTGTCAGCATGGAGGTGGAGGCTGGCACTCAGCATCATCAGCAGCAGTCTTTTAGGGATGATTTACAGTCCCAAGAAACCAGTGGACTTGTACGTGGCTGGGAGGAGGTGGCTGCGGATCATGTCGTCCTTAGTGACCCAGAGGACTCCGGAGCGAATGCCTCAGCAAACCTACGCTGCATGGCCTCCCTGATCCTGCAAAGTCTGCGGAAGGATCCTCGTATTCTTCGGATCAAGGAGAGGGACCATTACTGGCTGGCCACTCTCCTTGATCCACGGTACAAGGGTAAGGTTGCGGACCTTATGTTACCGTCGCAGAGGGAGCAGAGGATGAGACAACTCCGGGAGGCCTTGCAGAAAGGTCTGTGCAACGTGTTCCCAGAGACTGGGAGGTTACAAACTCCTGGTCCTGGACAACGAGTTGCTGAGGCTTCGGCCAGTCAAAGAAGGAGCGGTGGGGAAGGTGGCCGTCTGACCGATGCGTTCAGACAATTCTTTAGTCCGCAGCCCCAAAGTATGATCGGTTCCAGCAACCATCGCCAGCGTCTGATAAACATGGTGCAGGAATATCTAGGGGCAAGGTCAGACTTGGACACCTTCCCCACCGAAAATCCTCTGGCTTACTGGGTCTTGAGGATGGATCACTGGCCAGAGCTTGCACAGTATGCAATTGAGCTACTGGCCTGTCCTGCATCCAGCGTTCTTTCGGAACGCACATTCAGTGCTGCTGGAGGATTTGTCACGGATCACAGGGTGCGCCTGTCCACCGACTCGGTTGATCGACTGACTTTCATCAAGATGAACCAGTCTTGGATCACCACCAGCTACCACACACCTGATGCTGATATAACAGACTAATTGATTTTAACATGTCACATCCCTTCAAGACTGATGCTGATGCTGAGTGCCTGTGCTGTTATGTTGACTGGCTATCCTCCTCCTCCGAGTCCTCAATGATACGATTGATGATGATAGCTTGGAAGATCATTTTTGTTTATGGGTGCCGCCACCAGTGGCTAAGGCCCAATTTTTCAGCCCCTGTTTTACAGGGGCGTGTAATTACAATTTTTTTAGCAATAATTTGCCATAGGGCTCATTGCTGTGCTCCAAGTACAGTATCTGTGAGGGGTTGGAGTGTTGTGGCACCAGTGCCTAAGGCCCAATTTTTCAGCCCCTGTTTAACAGGGGCGTGTCATTACAATTTTTGAAGCAATACTTTGCAACAGGGCTCATTGCTGTGCTCCAAGTACAGTATCTGTGAGGGGTTGTAGTGTTGTGCCACCAGTGCCTAAGGCCCAATTTTTCAGCCCCTGTTCAACAGGGGCATGCAATTACAATTCTTGATCTAATAATTCACAGCAGGGCCCATTGCTGCACCCACCAAGAGTAACTCTGAGGGCTTACAGTGTTGTGGCAACGCCACCACCACCACGAAAGGCCCAATTTTTCAGCCCCTGTTCAAAAGGGGCATGTAATTACAATTCTTGATCTAATAATTCACAGCAGGGCCCATTCCTGCACCCACCAAGAGTAACTCTGAGGGCTTACAGTGTTGTGGCAACACCACCACCACCACCACGAAAGGCCCAATTTTTCAGCCCCTGTTCAAAAGGGGCATGTAATTACAATTCTTGATCTAATAATTCACAGCAGGGCCCATTCCTGCACCCACCAAGAGTAACTCTGAGGGCTTACAGTGTTGTGGCAACGCCACCACCACCACCACCACGAAAGGCCCAATTTTTCAGCCCCTGTTCAAAAGGGGCATGTAATTACAATTCTTGATCTAATAATTCACAGCAGGGCCCATTCCTGCACCCACCAAGAGTAACTCTGAGGGCATACAGTGTTGTGGCAACACCACCACCACCACCACGAAAGGCCCAATTTTTCAGCCCCTGTTCAACAGGGGCATGCAATTACAATTCTTGATCTAATAATTCACAGCAGGGCCCATTGCTGGACCCACCAAGAGTAACTGTCAGGGCTTACAGTGTTGTGGCACCAGCACCACCATCAAAGGCCCAATTTTTACTACCACTGTTCAACAATTATATGTAATTAAAATTCCTGATATAATAGTTGACAGCAGGGCGTTCCAGAACCAACCAAGAGTAACTGTGAGTGCTTACAGTGTTGTGCCAACACCAACAACTAAGGGGCCTATTTCTGCAGAGTATATACGGCAGGTCCCTACTTTCAAACATCCAACTTACAAACGACTCCTACTTGCAAACGCAAGAAGACAACAGGAAGTGAGAGGAAATCTACCCCTTGGAAGGAAAATTCTCTCCTGTAAGAATTAATATGGGAGAAAGGTGTCTCCTCTGTACTGATGCTTTATCACCAATCCTTGTTTCAAGAAAAACACCACATTTCAAAAACAGTTGTCATTGGGACGGAAAGTGAGGTGAAATGTTCTGAACAGGGGCACAGACAGCAAAACAAATGTTACAGGGGTGATAACCCTTACCTATGTTTTCCAAAAAGTTTAAAAATAGATTTTTGGGCTGGAGCTACACTTAAACAATGTACCTGTTCAAAATTACAAACAGATTCTACATAAGAACAAACCTACAGTCCCTGTCTTGTATGCACCGCCTGTATACGGCTGTTCAGAGTATATAGGGCCTTTTTTATTTTATGTGCGGGGTTCCCCTTAATATCCATACAAGACCCAAAGGGGCTGGTAATGGGCTGGGGTGGGGGGGGGGGGGTCATGGGGTAGCTATGCCATTTTTCTTAAAGATTTTCATCCATATTACCGGGACCAGACATTACATTAAAGCCGCAAGCAGTTTTAAATGGCTTTTTTTTCCTTTAGAAGTGTCATTTTGTGCAGGGACAGTTCTAAACACAGGAAACACGTGGCACTTCACAGGCATACTTTAGACACCCCCCAGGTACGATATTTAAAGGAATATTTGACTTTTTTTTTTCACTTTATGCATCATTAAAATGACTGCTCCCGAAAAACGACCGTTTTTAAAACTTATTTTTGCATTGATACATGTCCCCTGGTGCACAACCCGGGTTCCCAAACCCTTTTTAGGACAATAACATGCATAATAGTTGTTATAATTAGCACTTTAGAATTCAAACGTTCGCATCCATTGTATTTAATAGGGTTCTAATGTTCGTACGAACTTTCGGTCCGTTCGCGGGTTCTGGTGCGAACCGAACCCGGGGGTGTTCGGCTCATCACTAGTGCTCTGGTTCCAGCTGCCAGACCATATAGTATTACTGTGTCCAGGGCCAGATTTAGATCTTGAGGGGCCCCAGGGCACTTTAGGTTCGGTGGGGCCCTCATACATAAGAATTACAATGCACAGCGAATCACCAAATTTACATATCAAAGTTCATTAATTGAATGCCATGGGAACTGTTGTTCTAACAGAAAGGTTACCTGAGTTCTCTACTTGAAGTAATTACATGTATGCGTGTGAAAACATGCCAGCAAAACTCCAAGTAGATTTTTAGGTAAAACAAATTGCAAAGATCATAGCTGGGCTAATTTCCATAGATAACAATGGCTGACTCAACAAATTACACAACAAAATGAAACTCTCATCATTATGAGGTCGCGCATGCAAGCGCACGCACAATCATAGGCTACTTCCCTTAAAACAGGCCTTTGCCTTACCCATCTACTTTCTCTCAATCTCTCTGCCGCACCCCCTTAAAGGGGAATTAACCCCAAAAAAGGGTTAATTAAATCCACAAGTGCTTTTTTTTTACCACTCCTATTCCTTTTTTTATTGGCTTTTAAAATGTACAAATGCAGCAATTTAAAAATTGGATGAAAGGTTTAGCAGTGGAAAACACTTTTTGTAAGATAAAAAGTGCATTTTATATACATCTATATAGATCAGACCAAAATGAGGAACAAATGAGGAGGAAAGAGGGACAGAGGGATATTGCTCCAAAAAAGGGACAGTCCCTCAAAATCACGGACAATTGGGAGCTATGGTTTTAGGGGAACCCCTCCCTGACCTTCCTGGGTTCTGGCATAGACAAGAATGATGCCCACTGCCTCCTGGATACTCACATCATGCATTCCAGGAGGTGTCAGGGTATTCTACAGTGCAGGGAACACGGCAGGTCATCGGGGGCTGGCTGTCTCTTCCTGGGTTTTCGGCAATGGTGCGCCGCACTGTATGCGCATCATTGGCTGTTAACTGCAGGAAAATGGAAGAGACAGCTTGTTCCCGAAGATGTCAGAGAAGATGGCGAGTAGAGTGACCACGTGTGCCGGATTGCCCGGGACAGTCCCGCATTTTGCAGGTCTGTCCCGGGCACCTTCATTCCAGGACAATACAGTGTCCCGGAATGAAACTGACACAGCCACCCCCCCCCCCCGGGCCAATCTGATGCCCCCAAAAAAGGCTGCCACATCACCGCTTTACTCACTGACAGTACTTGTCCTGGCCGGGAATGCCTGGAGGAGCACAATCCCCACCCCCTGCTTGTGATTGGAGAAATCATAAATCCCGCCTCTTGTGTCCAATCACTGTGCTGTGATTCGTTACAGCACAAGCTGATTTTTGGGAAGGGAGGGTGTCCCTCCCTGAATGGTAGTTTGGAAATGTGGTCACCCTAATGGCAACACGGGCCTGGGTGTACAGATCCCTGCAGGATTCACTGGGTGCATGAGTAGGTTTTTTTTTTTGTGGCTAAATTAGCAAAAAAGGTAAGGGCAGAGGGAGTGAAGTTCTTCTTTAACCACTTCAGCCCCGGAAGGATTTGCCCCCTTAATGACAGGCCATTTTTTGCGATTCTGCATTGCATCACTTTAATTGTGCGGTAATGCGACGCTGTACCCAAACAAAATTGACATCCTTTTTTTCCCCACAAATAGAGCTTTCTTTTAGTGGTATTTCATCACTTCTGCGGTTTTTATTTTTTGCGCTATAAACAAACAAAGAGCAGCAATTTTATTTAAAGAAATATATATATATTTTTTTACTTTTTGCCTTTAATACATATCCCAAAAAATGTATAAAAAAACAAATTTTTTCATCAGTTTAGGCCAGTATGTATTCTACATATTCTTGGTAAAAAAAAAAAATCCCAATAGGCAATTGGTTTGCGAAAAAGTTATCGCGTTTACAAACTAATGGGATAGATTTAGGGACTTTTTTTTTCTGGTAATGGCGGCGATCTGCGATTTTTAGCGGGACTGCGACATTGCGGCGGACAAATCTGACTCCAAATGACACTTTTTGGGGACCGGTGACATTATTACATTGATCAGTGCTATAAAAATGCACTGATCAATGTAAAAATTACACTGGCAGGGAAGGGGTTAACACCAGGGGGGCGATCAAGGGGTTAAGTGTGTTCCCTAGGTGTGTTCTAACTGTAGGGACGATGGGCTCACTGGGACATGACAGAGATCACTGGTCCCGATCAATGGGAACAGAAGATCTGTTATGTCATCTGGCAGAACGTAGGGTGACCACATTTCCAAACTACCATTCAGGGACACCCTCCCTTCCCAAAACTCAGCTTGTGCTGTAACGAATCACAGCACAGTGATTGGACATAAGAGGCGGGATTTATGATTTCTCCAATCACAAGCAGGGGGCGGGGATTGTGGTCCTACAGGCATTCCCGGCCAGGACAAGTACTGTCAGTGAGTAAAGCGGTGATGTGGCGGCCTTTTTTGGGGGCATCAGATTGGCCCGGGGGGTGGCTGTGTCAGTTTCATTCCGGGACACTGTATTGTCCTGGAATGAATGTGCCCGGGACAGACCTGCAAAATGCGGGACTGTCCCGGGCAATCCGGGACATGTGGTCACCCTAACAGAACGGTGATCCGCTTGTTTACACTGGCAGCTCCCCGTTTTGCCTCTGTACTAGGCGATCGCGGGTCATCGAGTCCGCCCATCGAGTCTGCCCAAGCTCCCGCAGTGTTCAGCCTGCAACCGCCCGCAACTGCGCCCCAGCCAGCCGCCGTACAGGAGCGGCGATTCACACAGGAGAGCCGACCTGCCGCAGTATATTTGCCTGAGCTGGTTCGGCTAGTGGTTAAGGATGTAAACACTCTATGTGTACTTCAGATGAGTCGCCATGATTTGTTTAACCACTCGAAGTCTGAGAGAATTTTTTACATTTTTCACACATGTTAAAAACTGCACTTTTACTAGAAAATTACTTAAAACCCGCAAACAATTAAATATTTTCTGAAAGCAGTAGCAATTTTTATGTTTTTGTAGAGTTTCTTAGAGTGTTTTTCCAGCAGAGACGCTCCTAAAAACTCCTAAATGCTGCTGAATGCTCCTAAACGCTACTAATAGCGTTTTTGGAGCTTTTTTTCCTGTTTTTTTTTTTTTAAGGGAACTGCAAAAACGCTAATAAAACGCTAATGATCCTAAAAGCTGCTAAACGCTCCTAAAATGCTACTGCAAAAAGCTATTACCAGCGTTCTTTATCCAGCATTTTTTTAGCTTAAAAGTCTTAAAGTTATCATGTACGGTTTAGGAACAGCGCCACTGCATGCCACACGGACTGCGCCAGTGCTGTCCGCTCGCAGTAAATTTACTGTGTTCGGGTTGTCAAGAGGTTAAGCAGTCCATTAAATTGCATTAATAAATGTGTGTAATGGCACACATTAATGAGTATTTAAATAAGGCAGCCCATTAAGACTGGGCTGCCAGTGACTGAAACAACATGCATGACATTTTTTAACACATAATATTCCACAATAATATAATGAGACAATTGTCTCTGTACATTTGTGACCTATGGCGCAACCTTATTACCCCATAAATTGGCCATATGATCTCTTTCCTGTTAATAACACTGTCTAATGCCCCATACACACAATCATTTTTCATGCCGTTAAAAATGCCATTAAAAAAAATGGCCATTAAAAATGATCGTGTGTATGCTCCCGAGCATTTTTAACGACGTGAAAAACGGGCATTAAAAATTTCGAACATGCTCTTTTTTCACGTCGTTTTTCATGTCGTTTTTTTTAACGACGTGAAAAACGATAGTGTATATGCTTTAACGACGTGAAAAAAAATGCGCATGCTCAGAATCAAGTATGAGACGGGAGCGCTCGTTCTGGTAAAACTAGCGTTCGTAATGGAGATAACACATTCGTCATGCTGTAACGGACTGAAAAGCACTAGACTGAAAAGAGCGAATCGTCTCTCAACAAACTTTACTAACATGAAGGGTGGCGCCATTCGAACGGAACTTCCCCTTTATAGTGCCGTCGTACGTGGTGTACGTCACTGCGCTTTTCTTGAACATTTTTTAAAATGATGGTGTGTACGCAAGACAGGCTTGAGAGGAAACAAGAAAAAAAATGACGAGAAAAACGTCAGTTTTAAAAATGACATTAAAAATGATCGTGTGTATGGGGCATAAGGCTGGATTCACACCTATGCATTTTTTGTGTTTTTTGCATTTTGCAGATTTGCACTACAGTCCATTGAACATGGTTTCCTATGGAACACGTTCTGTAGTGCAAATCTGCAAAATGCAAAAAGTAACAAAAATGCATAGGTGTGAATCCAGCCTTATGCCTCGTACACACGATCGCGATTTCCGACAAGAAAAACGCGTTTTTTTTTTCAGCCGGAAAACAGCTCAAACTTGTCTTGCATACACACGGTCACACAAATCTTGGCTGAAATTCCGACCGTCAAGAACGCGGTGACGTACAACACGTATGACGAGCCGAGATCAATGAAGTTCAATAGGCAGTTCGGCTCTTCTGCTTGATTCTGAGCATGCGTGTTTTTTTTTGCGTGTCGTAATTGCATACAGACGATCGCGATTGCCGATAGGAATTTTTCCCGTCGCGAAAATAGAGAACCTGCTCTCAATCTTTTCTTGGCGGAAATTCTCACAAAAAAGTGCGATGGAGCATACACACGGTGAGAATTCGCAACAAAAAGCTCACATCGCACTTTTCTCTTCGGGAATCGCGATCGCGTGTACGAGGCATCAGAGTTAAATTTTTACTGGCCAAACCAGTAAAATACTAACCAGATGGCAACCCTACTTGGAAGGCCACAACACATTACAATCCCTTCCTCTATGCAATGTGGAACCCAAAATATAATTTATTACTCAAAAAAGTGGAAGGATGCAACAGCAATTAGGACATGCACAATAAAGCAGTGCAAATTAAAATGACTATTAGGAAAGTGGGTTTGTTTACTGCAGTCACATCAATTAAGAGATGATTTCTGATTGGTTGTGGATTTTCTCCAATAAGCCTGTTGGTTCTCTATTCCAAAACTCATCTCCTGTTTACTATTAGCTATTAGGGCTCATGCACATGGGCATAATAAAATAATATTATATACAGTGGGGCAAAAAAGTATTTAGTCAGCCACCAATTGTGCAAGTTCTCCCACTTAAAAAGATTAGAGAGGCCTGTAATTGTCATCATAGGTATACCTCAACTATGAGAGACAAAATGTGGAAACAAATCCAGACAAACACATTGTCTGATTTGGAAAGAATTTTTTTTGCAAATATGGTGAAAAATAAGTATTTGGTCACCAACAAACAAGCAATATTTCACAGACCTGTATCTTCTTCTTTAAGAGGCTCCTCTGTCCTCCACTCATTACCTGTATTAATGGCACCTGTTTGAACTTGATATCAGTATAAAAGACACCTGTCCACAACCTCAAACAGTCACACTCCAAACTCCACTATGGTGAAGACCAAAGAGCTGTCGAAGGACACCAGAAACAAAATTGTAGACCTGCACCAGGCTGGGAAGACTGAATCTGCAATAGGCAAGCAGCTTGGTGTGAAGAAATCAACTGTGGGAGCAATAATTAGAAAATGGAAGACATACAAGACCACTGATAATCTCCCTCGATCTGGGGCTCCACACAAGATCTCACCCCGTGGGGTCAAAATTATCACAAGAACGGTGAGCAAAAATCAGAGAACCACACGGGGGGACCTAGTGAATGACCTGCAGAGAGCTGGGACCAACGTAACAAAGGCTACCATCAGTAACACACTACGCCGCCAGGGACTTAGATCCTGCAGTGACAGACGTGTCCCCCTGCTTATGCCAGTACATGTCCGGGCCTGTCTGAGGTTTGCTAGAGAGCATTTGGATGATCCAGAAGAGGATTGGGAGACTGTCATATGGTCAGATGAAACCAAAGTAGAACTGTTTGGTAGAAACACAACTCGTCGTGTTTGGTGGAGAGAGAATGCTGAGTTGCAACCAAAGAACACCATACCTACTGTGAAGCATGGGGGTGGCAACATCATGCTTTGGGGCTGTTTCTCTGCAAAGGGAACAGGACAACTGATCCGTGTACATGAAAGAATGAATGGGGCCATGTATCGTGAGATTTTGAGTGCAAACCTCCTCCCATCAGCAAGGGCACTGAAGATGAAACGTGGCTGGGTCTTTCAGCATGACAATGATCCCAAACACACCGCCTGGGCAGCGAAAGAGTGGCTTCATAAGAAGCATTTCAAGGTCCTGGAGTGGCCTAGCCAGTCTCCAGATCTCAACCCCATAGAAAACCTTTGGAGGGAGTTGAAAGTCTGTGTTGCCCAGCGACAGCCCCAAAACATCACTGCTCTAGAGGAGATCTGCATGGAGGAATGGGCCAACATACCAGCAACAGTGTGTGACAACCTTGTGAAGACTTACAGAAAACGTTTGACCTCTGTCATTGCCAACAAAGAATATATAACAACAAAGTATTGAGATGAACTTTTGATATTGACCAAATACTTATTTTCCACCATAATTTGCAAATAAATTCTTTCCAAATCAGACAATGTGATTGTCTGGATTTGTTTCCACATTTTGTCTCTCATAGTTGAGGTATACCTATGATGACAATTACAGGCCTCTCATCTTTTTAAGTGGGAGAACTTGCACAATTGGTGGCTGACTAAATACTTTTTTGCCCCACTGTATATCTATGTAGGTTGCAGAGGCTGGTAAAAAGATCCTCTGTAAAAAAAAAAAAACATGAGGTGCATCAGTTTAAAAGTATTTAGAGGTGTAAACATTTGTATAACGTTCACATCCATAAAATCCTTCTTCCATTCCTCTAGTTCACTTTTTATTCCCAGCATGTACCTGCGTTTCCATGCAATGAAAAAAAACCTGAAAGCTCAGGTCAGGTCAGAGCCACTGTGCTAACAATCCGATGTTAGTACAGCGATCTCCCCTGCTGTGCTATTGTGTTCTGTCTCCCCTTCCCCCGCCAGAACACTCCAGAAAAGCGCTCTCTGCCATGTCGGCAGACCTTTTTCGGCCATGACTCTTCGACAGAAGCCGGCCGAACGGTCAGCTTCCATCGGACTGGCTGCCGCACACATGGGCCAAATGTCGTCCGGTTCAATAGTGTGCTAGGCTTAACCACTTCAGCCACATAAGGATTTACCCCCTTAATGACAAGGCCATTTTTTGCGATACAGCACTGTGCAGTGGCGTCTCCAGCTTTCATATTTAGGGGGGGCACAGGGACAAACGTAGGGGGCCAACTATAAAATGCAATTATATATATATTCTGGGGCCCTTTACTTCTGTTACAGGGTCCTTTATTACGATCCCGCAATGGGACCCTTTCAAATGTGCTGCAGTGAGCCCCCTTCTTACTGTATTGGGGTCCCCCAGGGCGGCAGAAAACAAGAGATATGTCACTACACACCAGGAAAATATAAGGGTCCAAAGCAGTGGGAGAACTACCAGGGTTGCAAAGGTAGCACTTGCGACCGAGCCCTGGTGTTCTGCCACTGTGGGATTCCGGATAGTCCCCTCTCACGGTCCTAGCAACCGGAATGACACTCAGGTGTTCACTTAAGTTTCTTTGAAGATACGATCGGGAGATCCTCTGCCACAGGATCTCTGAACCCCGAACTTCTCAGCGCTTGTAACTCAAGAACAGGTACAAGTTGCTGCACATTACAAGGCCTTGGATGAATAGTGGAATCCCTCCAGAAGGGTACCAGGCCTCTCTTTCACCCTGAACTCTCACCGGTCCATCAGAAAGGTCTAAGCTAAAGGTGCTGGGCCCAATGGCGAAGCTGCAGCCCCAGGCTAAAGGTGCCTGGGACCGATGCACACGCGCACCCCTGGCCTGGAGGGCCAGGTCACGCGACCCGAATTCCAGAACTCCTTGTCTCCAGGCGGCGTCTGCCCTTATGTATCCTCTCCCGGCATGCACAGCAGGTTGACCACGCCCACTGTACTACTGCCGAGAGAGGAAACCCTAAGGTGCAGATCTGTCACCAGTGGTTCAACCCTGACTAGTCATGGCAGTGCCACCTACAGGCCACAGGGAACTGCACACCAATACAACACCTCACCTGCAGAAACAAAGTAACAGAACCTATCAATAAAAGCGGTTTGAGCCTGGCTACTAGCTCAGACCAACCCCTAAATTTAGGCACACAGCACCCCTCAAAGTAGAGAGGCGCTACATTAAGTTTAACTAAGTGTGTTTTCTTTCTGTGTGGGGGAAGTGCTGACAGGAACAACCCAGAGATCGTGGTTCCTAATCACTAGGAACAGCAGATCTCCATGTTGTCCCCTGTCAGAACGGGGATCTGCCTTGTTTACATAGGCAGATTCCCGTTCTGCCTCTCTGCATCGCGGGTGGCCGGCGGACATCGGGCATGCACATCGGCTCCTCCTATGTGTAGCAGGCGCGTGCGTGCCCACACTATCTATTGCATGAAATTATATATTACAATAGAGCCGCCCTGCCGCAGTATACATGCGGTGGCCGGTCTTTAAGTGGTTAAACTTGTTTGAAAGAGCCTTTTAGACTGCAGGGACAAAAATATATCACACAATTTTTTTTTTTTACATATAGCATAAAAAAAATCACATATTACACAAAATATCACATAACGCACAAAACAAATGACATATCACACAAAAAAATGACATATTACACAAAATATCACATAATATACAAAATAAATCACATATCACACAAAAAAAATCATGTGTAGCACACCCCTGCAGGAGCTTCTGGTTTCATTTTGGGCCTGCACGTTACCTTATGCCGCGTACACACGATCATTTTTCCCGTCGGGAAAAATGACATTTTTTTTTTTCGCCGAGAAAAACGATCGTCTGTGGGCTTTATGCCGTTTTTCTCGTTGAGAAAAAATGCAGGAAAAACGACGAGAAAAATTAGAACATGTTCTAAATTTTCTCATCGTTTTTTCCATCATTTTTTTCCGCGGCAGTTTTCCCATAGGGAGACACTGCCGCGGAGCCCACAGACGGTCGTTTTTCTCGTCAAAAAAAAAATGACGGGAAAAACGGTCGTGTGTGGGGGAACATGCCGTTCCCTCGTTTTTCATTTTTTTTCATGCCGTGATTCACGGCGGTGTTTTCACCGCCGTGAATCACGATCGTGTGTACGCGGCATTAGTATTCGTTGTCCATGGGAAGAAAGTCTGTAGAAACTCCAATGTCCACACAAGATGTAAAACCTTAAGCAGTTAGGTTTTATTTTCCTTTTTGCATAAACATATAGAAGGGTGAAGGGAAAGGGTAGGTTCAGGCACACGGTACAGATCACTGGGGAGAACTCCTCAAAAATACAGCCACATTCACCACTTTTCCTGGAGTGGGTATTGCTCACCCGGATAGGCCCCTCTCACCTGGCCTAGCAGCCGATATGGTGCTTGAACAATAAGTCAGGACCAGTCTCTGCCACAGACTGGTGGTGCACAGAATTTGGATAATCCGGGATCCTCTGCCACAGGACTCAACACCCAAACTTCCAGCCAAGAAGTCAAGAGCCTTTAAGCCGACCCGGCAGACTGCAAGGTAACTTTAGTTGTGGTGTATCCTCCAATAGAATTACCAGGCCCTCCTCAAGACACCAGCCTTTCGCTTGGTCTTTTCCAGGACAGGTCCTCCCCTGATTCCTCCATTCATTGGCTTCCTCCCTCAGGACGGACAGCACAGGATCACCTTCAAAGTGCAGACCCAGTCAGCATAACTGGGCCTGCCTGTTGGAGTTGCGGCCTCGGACCAGAATGGTTCCGAGGCCAAGAATCACACAATACACCCCTCATGCCAGAAGGGCCGTGAGGGGACGAAGGATCCCAAAAGATGGCGTCTGCCCCTTAAGTACCCTTCCCCAGCATGCTCAGCAGGTAGATCACGCCCGCTGAACTGTTCCCGGGGGAAGATACCCAATACATTCTGGCTTGTCGGTCTTCCACACTGGCCTGAGGTGGTAACGCCACCTACAGGCAAACAGTGGTAAGTCTGCCTAACACAGCCATAGCCGGAACAGAGGCTAATTTAACATCAATTATGTACATCTGAGCCTAGCTACTGGCCCAGATACCCCCTAAATTGAACATAGCGCCCAGTCATATTACACAAAATATCACATAACGCACAAAACAAATCACATATCACACCAAAAAATCACATATTACACAAAATATTACCTAACACAAAACAAATCACATATCACACAAAAAAAATGACATATTACACAAAATATCACATAACGCACAAAACAAATCACATATCACAGAAAAAAATCACATCTTACACAAAATATCACATAACACAAAAAATCACTAAACTTCATGAATTAATTGTAGAAGTGCCAATATGGTATCCATATATGTTTAGCTATATATATTTGTTGTATTCTGTCCTACAGTATATAACATTTTAAATCATCACAATTATGTATTGTGACAGGCTGGCATAATTATGTTTCCTCTGCTCATTCATGTAGAGATGGGATCTTGGATGTCAGGTCAATGAATACAATGACTTGACAGTTATAATTAAAGTAAAGACAATGTCATAGTGAATCTGCATATGGCTCTATAATAACAATATTACTATGGTGTAAGGGGGTGCAGCATGTTTTATTCACCACCATCTTTTTGTTGTGGGCGAGGGCAGGCATTACCATCATTCAGAAACTCCTTCGCCTTGCCTAATAATTCATAATTCCCTGACTGGGTCACAGATTTACTTAATTATAACAATATGTTTGGTCCTTTCTGGAAGTGGAGTAAAAAAAAAAAAAAGGTGCCAGCAGCACTACTGGCCCCTGGGCCTGGGGCATTGCTATTTCATGGGCAAGATGACATGACATTATCCCAATCTGTCCAGATTCCGGACTATGATTGTGGGCAGTGTCAGTCAACCCCAGCTACAGGATATGAAAATTACTTGGGGTGTCTATCTGTGCCCCCCTCCAATCTCTACAGCAGAAACATAAAATCTCAGCCAAGCAAACATGTTTATGGTGCTGCCAGCCAATGAACCATCCTACAGGCAGACAGATCATGTCTTCTGATGTTTGTATCTGCCCCGGCCTCATTCACATTAGTAGCACATATTTGTGTTAATTTGAGCATAATAACCACCTGCCTACTGGACAAATTCTTACACTTGGTTACACTTTTTGATCCTTTGCTTTAAAAAAACAAAAAACCTTCTTTACATGTTGGAGGAAACGGAAGTTACGTCATGACGTCGCTCCGGTCTTTCAAGGTCATAGAGATAAGCGGAGGCCATCTTGCCTTTACTCCTCTCTATTCCAATCCACCGACGGCTCCGGATAGGTCTGTAAGCCCAGGAACCACCGGCAAGCATCGGGGGCTTCTAAAAGTGATCCGGTGGCAAATTCACCACTCGGACCACTTTAATCTTGTAGAAAATCGGCTGGGAAAAAAAAGAAGCTGCAGCCATAAACCCCGGTATTCCACTTTCCGACCAGGACGTCATTTGTCTATGGCCCTGTCAGCAAGTGGTTAAATAAGTATACCATTACATTTTGTAAAGTGCTGCGCAAACTGTTGGCGCTATAGAAATCCTGTATAATAATAATAATAATAAAAAAGTGACTCTACCCAAAAAGAAATAACTCAAAGTGGTACCTGTATCAATAGACTTGCTGCTGCTTGTGCTGCTAATCTTCAATCTGCTGGCTAAAGAATCTTCTGGATCTGACACTTCGGGCTAGTTTACACTTGTTTCAAAACATGGCTTCGGACAGGCTTTGTTAAAGCTCTCTGAATGCCAGTCAAAGCTCCTGTCACTAAATAAAATGTTTACACCTTGCTTTTGCTTTGCTTTGATTTGCTTCAGCTTCGCTTCAAAAATTATACCCCATGTAGCTTTAGTGGTACTTCAAAGCGTCTTGAAAGCCTCCATAGATGTCTATGGCAAAGCTCGCTTGAAGACCCACTGAAGCCCCATGAAGCCCCACCAAAGCCCCACCATGGGCTCATCTAAGCTCCACCGAAGCCTCATCAAAGCCCCACCAAAGCCTCATCAAAGCGCCAAGCAAAAGCATGGTATAAACAGCACCGTAAGCTAACCATTTTATTTAGTGCCAGGAGCTTTCACTGGGGTTCAGAGATCTTTAACAAAGTGTTTCCGAAGCCATGTTTTGAAGCAAGTGTAAACTAGCCCTTACAGTCCTTTTTACATCTTGCTTTTGCTTGGTGCTTAGACGAGGCTTCAGTGAGGCTTCGATGAGGCTTTGGTGGAGCTTTGATGAGGCTTCGGTGGAGCTTTGATGAAGCTACGATGGGGCTTCGATGAGCCTCTGGTGGGGCTTTGGTGGGGCTTTGGTGGGCTTCGTGGGGCTTCAAGTGAACTTTTCCATTCACTTCTATGGAGGCTTTGAAGACGCTTTGAAGCACAACTAAAGCTACATGGGGTATCATTTTTGAAGTGAAGCCAAAGCAAAGCAAAGTGTAAACAGGACTGTAAGCTAACCATTTTATTTAGTGACAGGAGCTTTGACTGCCATAAAGTTTGTCCAAAGCCTTGTTTTGAAACAAGTGTAAACTAGCCGTTAATGTGTGTTGAAGCCGAAGCAAATGAGCCCTTCCGGTGTCAATTGTCTGCTCCCCCTCTGCGCTCTGTGGTTCCTCCCCTATGTGAATGTAGGACACAGTGGTGACATGAACCGGCAGAAGGAACTACAGTGCTCACAGGGGGACCAAGCATATAGCACTCCTAGAAGTGTTCTGGATGCAGGGGAATCTTTGGTGGCGGTAACGAGAAAATGTTCTTTTACAGGCACTTGTTTATTTTTTTTCAGAAGACACAGAATCCTTTAACTATGCTATTGTAAAAAAAAAATGGTGGGTTGGTGGATGCAATTTGAATAGTTAGTGTGACCTTTAAATGAGCTTTATTTATACAGCACAGATCAGAGGGATAATGGGAAAGAGCTAATAGAGTGGCCCTGTACCTTGTGATCTCTGTGAACCAATCATAGTGATCACAAATTTAAACATTGGCTGTATTTATATACAACTTGCCTTTCCCTTTCTCTTAAGTTTGGGGTTGAATGAAAAAAAAAACTCACAGCTCAGGTTGGAGCCATTGTACTAACAATCCGATGTTAGTACAGCCTTCTCCCTTTGCTGTGCTATTGTGTTCTGACAGGGGGACAGCCCCCCTGCCAGAACACTCCGGTCAGCTCTCTCAGCCATTGGCTGAGAGTGTTGATCGGGAGCCGCTCGTCAGACAGTTTTGGTCATGATGGCCGGCTTCTATCGGACCGGCTGCCATACACACAGGCCATACACACAGACCAAATGTCGGCAGGTTTCTAATGAGCCGGTCAATGTCACCAAACATTCGGCCCATGTGTACTAGGCTTTAAATTGGCTTAAATACCTGGAATCCAGCTTCAACCACTTCAGTTCCGGAAGGTTTTACCCCCTTCATGACCAGGGCATTTTTTGCTATTCAGCACTGCACTACTTTAACTGGCAATTGCACGGTCATGCAATACTGTATGCAAATTAAATGTTTATCATTTTTTTCACACAAATAGAGCTTTCTTTTTGAGGCATTTGATCACCACTGGGTTTTTTATTTTTTCCAATATAAACAAAATAAATCTCGATTTAAAAAATAAAATAAAAATATAAATATAAAATATAAAAAAATAAAAAATATTTTCTACTTTGTTTCATAAAACATATCCAATTAAATCCAATTCCGTCATAAATTTAGGCAAAAAATGTATTCTGCTACACGTCTTTGGTTAAAAAAAAGTGTATAATAATTGGTTTATGAGAAAGTTATGGCGTCTAAAAATGATGGTATATACAGTACCTTATACTCTATCTATATTTCAAAATTGATCAATTCTAATGTACTGATGGCCTATATAATTTCTTGAGGCCCTAAAATGCCAGGACAGAACAAATACCCCCCAAATGACCCCTTTTTGGAATGTAGACAGTAAGAGGCATTGTGAATTTTTTGAAGTTGTAACTTTTTGGGCAAATTCTTTTTTGAAAATTAAGACATTTTATATTTTTTTTACATGCTGTCTCCAGTGCAGTGCAGCCCACATATTACTCATGTGGCAGTGTACAGAGATACTGACTAACGCTATGTTAAAAAAAATTATATATACATTTTTCATCCAATTTTTTACTACTCTGGGGGGGTGATCATGGATTTTTTTTTTTTTTACACTTTGCTGCTACAATTTTGTTGTGGGTTTAAAAAAAGAGATCCACGAGACACAGAACTTCACAGTGACCCTTCCTTCCTATGTAAGTATGACACCCCCTACATCTACAGAATACATTTAGGTCTAAATTTATGAAGAAAGACTATTTATATGATATGATTTATACCAGTTTTTATAACAAGTTTTTTGCAACAAAAAAAAAATTGGGAATTTATATGGTCAAAAACTACCAAAAGAAAGCTCTATCTGTCTCAAAATAATATAAAATTCTTTATGGGCATGATGGGTTATTGTCAGTCAAACTATCACAATACTGAAAACTGAACAATTGGTCTGGTGTTGAAGGTGGTTAATTCATATGAATAATGGCCCCATGCCACTGTGCTCAATGCATATGTATTGTACAAAGAACAAGTCAGACGTATACAGATGTAAATGCTGGTAGTGGTAGACACACATAAATACTTTTTTACACTTCCTTGTACATGCTGAGGGAAATGATGAGAAGGTGAATGAAGCCAGGCCACACCTGACTAATGCAAATTTAACTTCATTCTGAGAAACTATTTTATCTGTGAGCCAATTATTTTGTATACAATGATCCTTAATCCCCTCGGCAGATAAGCGCATTGCATGTCTGTCAGTGAGGCAACATTTTATTTTTTTCCGACTCGCGCTCAGTTGGGCTAAATTAATCAAGTGGATTTGAATTTGGACTGACATATTGATACTGCTGGCTGGTTGAAATGAGACAGATGAGGCATATAGAAAATTTTATTATAAATATATGAGGTGTTTCAGCAAATAAGGTTAGCCATGCATGGGTAGATCTGTACAAAGTTGTTAGAAGTGGTATTAAAACCAAAACCAAAAATGTAATATATTGCAGCTTACCAATCCTCCTTTTCCAAAAACTAAAGTGGTGACTGCATTTGTCTTCTTTTTTTTGGGGGGCTTTTTTCTCTTTTATTTTCAGCTGGTGATCCAGCCAGCAATACACTTGCCATCTTAGTGGTCTTTCAGATGGGTGGTCGGGTTTTTAAAATAAAATAAAAAAACTGACAAAAATTTGAACTCCTCCCCACTTTATCACTAGCGTTTCGATGATAATAGTTATGATGGAAGCTGAATTTCAGTGATTTTGGAAAGTGCTACAAGAAACCTATTAGCCTGGGGGACTTAACCCCAAAAGCTGAAATCCAAATCTATATATATATACAGTATATAAGGTAGTTGAACTGTATAAAACAGGAAAGGGATGTAAAAAGATATCCAAGGAATTGAGAATGCCAATCAGCAGTGTTCAAACTTTAATCAAGAAGTGGAAAATGAGGGGTTCTGTTGAAACCAAACCACGGTCAGGTAGACCAACTAAAATTTCAGCCACAACTGCCAGGAAAATTGTTTGGGATGCAAATAAAAACCCACAAATAACTTCAGGTGAAATACAGGACTCTCTGAAAACATGTGGTGTGGCTGTTTCAAGATGCACAATAAGGAGGCACTTGAAGAAAGATGGGCTGCATGGTGGAGTCACCAGAAGAAAGCCATTACTACGCAAATGTCACAAAGTATCCCGCTTACAATACACCAAACAGCACAGAGACAAGCCTCACACCTTCTGGCACAAAGTCATTTGGAGTGATGAGATCAAAATTTAGCTTTTTGGCCACAACCATAAACACTACATTTGGAGAGGAGTCAACAAGGCCTATGATGAAAGGTACACCATTCCTACTGTGAAACACAGAGGTGGATCGCTGATGTTTTGGGGATGTGTGAGCTAAAAAGGCACAGGAAATTTGGTAAAAATTGATGGCAAGATGAATGCAATATGTTATCAAAAATACTGGAGGAACATTTGCATTCATCAGTCAGAAAGCTGCGCATGGGACGGACTTGGACATTCCAACATGACAATGACCCAAAACACAAGGCCAAGTCGACTTGTCATTGGCTACAGCAGAATAAAGTGAAGGTTCTGGAGTGACCATCTCAATCTCCTGACCTCAATATCATTGGGCCTCTCTGGGGAGGTCTCAAAAGTGCAGTTCATACAAGACAGCCCAAGAATTTACAGGAACTGGAGGCCTTTTGCCAAGAGGAACGAGCAGCAATACACGGTATTAAGAACCAGGGTATGTAAACTTTTGATCAGGGTCATTTGAGTATTTTCTGTTGCCATTGGGATTTAAAAAGAGTAAACTCAGTTGATTGATAATAAATGGCTTCAGCCAAACACTAACCATGAGTGAAAGAAAAGTTTTTGTGCTATCATTCATATTCTCTGAAAACTGGCAAAGAAATCATAAATTCTGCTAGGCCGCGATTTTTGTCGTGTTTTTGCCGCAATTTTGTACAGGTCACCAATGTAAAAAGCAGAAAAACGCCTGTAATCTGCCCCTAAGAAGCTCATGTTCTTTTTTGAGCTTAAGACATTTTTCTGCCATTTTGCTTCAGGTGACAAAACGCTCAGATGTGAACATGTGCCATTGAAATGAATGGATTTTGCTTGTTGGGTGTTTTTCAGGCGTTTTTTAGGGCGTTTTACAAGTGTTTTATGAGCTGAAAACGCTCAGGTGTGAATGCAGCCTCAAGGAGAATGTCCGGCCATCAGTTTGTGACCTCAAGCTCATGTGCACTTGGGTTATGCAGCAGGACAATGATCCGAAACACAACAACAAGTCCACCTCCAAATGGTTCAAACAAAGCAAAATTTAGGTTTTGGAGTGGCCTACTCAAAGCCCGGACTTAAATCCAATTGAGGTGCTGTATCATGACCTTACTCAGGGATTGACTGGCCATAGGGACTACCGAATTTTTTTTTGTGGGCCATTTTTTTTCTGCAGTTCGGCGGCAGCGGGAGCGTGGCAGCAAACAGCGGCGGGGATTCGGGGAAGGTGGCCGTCGAGGAGGGCAGTTGGATGTAAAATTCCGAGGGAGAAGAGCTCCACCCCCTCCCTGACCACCGAAGAGGCGGACAGTAGCGAGCGTGGCCACCCCGGCGCTCCCAGAACCTCGATTCCTCCACCTCCTCTCTGCTCCAGGAACCATGCGGCCTGGGCCAGAGGGCAGGCTGACTGGGAGCCCGGAAGAAGAGAACATGTGCCTCTGTAAGGAGCAGAGCAGCGTGAGCACCCCCCGGATCAAGAGGGAGACTCGGCGCTGCCGCTGATGGCCATCAGGTACCTGGTATCCTACACAAACATGCCAGAACACTGAGACAGCGGGGAGGTGAGCAGAGGAGGGACTGCAGAAAGGGACAGTGTTATGTGGTCTGTCTCAGCCCTCCCCTCTGTCTCTCTGCCCCCTCTGTCTCTCAGTCCCCCCTCTGTCTCTCAGTCCCCCCTCTGTCTCTCAGTCCCCCCTCTTTCAGCCCCCTCCTCTGTCTCTCAGCCCCCCCACTATCTCTCAGACCCCTCCTCTGTCTCTCAGACCCCCCCTCTGTCTCTCAGACCCCCCTCTGTCTCTCAGACCCCTCCTCTGTCTCTCAGACCCCTCCTCTATCTCTCAGCTCTCCTCCTCTGTCTCTCAGCTCCCCCTCTGTCTTTCAGCTACCCCTCTGTCTCTCAGCTCCCCTTCTGCCTCTCAGACCCCCCCCACTGTCTCTCAGCCCCCTCCTCTATCTCTCAGCTCTCTCCCTCTGTCTCTCAGCTCTCACCCTCTGTCTCTCAGCTCTCCCCCTTTGTCTCTCAGCTCTCCCCCTCTGTCTCTCAGCCCCCCCCTCTGTTTCTCAGCTCTTCCTCTGACTCTCAGACCTCCCTGTCTCTTAGACCCCCTCTGTCTCTCAGTCCCCCCTCTGTCTCTCAGTTCCCGTGTCTCTCGGTCCCTCCTCTTTTAGCCCCTCCTCTGTCTCTCAGCTCCCCTCTATCTCTCAGACCCCCTTCTGTCTCTCATCCCTCCTTCTCTGTCTCTCAGCTCTCCTCCTCTGTCTCTCAGCTCTCCTCCTCTGTCTCTCAGCTCTCCCCTTCTGTCTCTCAGCTCCCCCTCTGTTTCTCAGCTCCCCCTCTCTCTCAGCTCCCCCCTCTGTCTCTCAGCTCCCCCCTCTGTCTCTCAGCCCCCTCCACTCTCTCTCAGCCCCCTCCACTCTGTCTCTCAGCCCCCCTCTGTCTCTCAGCCCCCCTGTCTCTCAGCCCCCCTCTGTCTCTCAGCCCCCCTCTGTCTCTTAGACCCCCTCTGTCTCTTAGACCCCCCTCTGTCTCTTAGACCCCCCTCTGTCTCTCAGCTCCCCCTCTGTCTCTTAGACCCCCCTCTGTCTCTCAGACCCCCCTCTGTCTCTCAGTCCCCCCCTCTGTCTCTTAGTTCCAGTGTCTCTCAGTCCCCCCCTCTTTTAGCCCCTCCTCTGTCTCTCAGCTCCCCTCTGTCTCTCAGACCCCTCCTCTGTCTCTCAGACCCCTCCTCTGTCTCTCAGCTCTCCTTCTCTGTCTCTCAGCTCTCCTCTCTGTCTCTCAGCTCCCCCCACTGTCTCTCAGCTCCCCCCCACTGTCTCTCAGCTACCCCCCACCTCTCAGCTCCCCCCCCACTGTCTCTCAGCTCCCCTCCACTGTCTCTCAGCTCCCCCCTCTGTCTCTCAGCTCCCCCTCTGTCTCTCAGCTTCCCCCTCTGTCTCTCAGCTTCCCCTTCTGTCTCTCAGCTCCCCTCTGTCTCTCAGCTCCCTCCCATTGTCTCTCAGCTCCCATTGTCTCTCAGCTCCCTCCCATTGTCTCTCAGCTTCCTCCTCTGTCTCTCAGACCCCTCCTCTGTTCTCTCAGCCCCCTCCTCTGTCTCTCAGCCATTCATTTCAATGGGCAGGAGCGGTGTGTACACCGCTCCTCCACCGCCCCAAAGATGCTGCTTGGAGGACTTTCACACTGGGACTGCAGCGGAGGCGTTTTCCAGGGGCTTTACAGGCGCTATTTTTAGCCCAAAAGCGCCTGAAAAACGCCTCAGTGTGAAAGAGGTCCTACACTCACCCCCTCTCTTTTACACTCACTCCCTCTCTCTTACACTCACCCCCTCTCTCACCCACCCCCTCTCATCCCCTTTCCCTCAACCCTCCCTCTCTCTCTCTCACATTCCTCTCTCGCTCACCCTCTCATGATATACAATAATGGATGTAGGGGCCTTTTAGTGGGCGTGATTTTTTGGGGGGGTGGGGGGCAGCATTTTATTGAATTAAAGTGGGACGGTCTGGATGAAGTCCAGGGCCAAATTTTGGTCCCAGTCCAGCCCTGACCTTACTCAAGCTGTTCCTGCTGGAAAACCCTTCAACAGTGACGGCTGGTGCTCAAAATGTTTTGGGGGGCGCAAACAAACTAAAAACATAAAAAAAAAAAAAAACATCAATTGCAGCCACTGTGCCATCAATTGCAGCCACTGTGCAGCCACTGTGCCATCAAACGCAACCACTGTGCCCATCAAATGCAGCCACTGTGCCCATCAAACGCTGCCACTGTGCCCATCAAACGCTACCACTGTGCCATCAAACACTGCCACTGTGCCCATCAAACGCAGCCACCGTACCATCAAACGCAGCCACTGTACCATCAAACGCAGCCACTGTGCCCATCAAACGCAGCCACTGCGCCCATCAAACGCAGCCACTGCTCCCATCAAACGCTGCCACTGTGCCCATCAAACGCTGCCAGCGTGCCCATCAAATGCCGCCAGCATGCCCATTATATGCTGCCACTGTGTCCATTATATGCTGCCAGTGTGCCCATCAAATGCTGGCAGTTTGCCCATTAAATGCTGCCAGTGTGCCCATCATATGCTGCCAGTGTGCCCATCAAACGCTGCCAGTGTGACCATCATATGCTGCCAGTGTGACCATCATATGCTGCCACTGTCCCCATTAAATGCTGCCAGTGTGCCCCCCACCCGCTCGCCGTCTGCCTGGCACTTACCCTGTCTCTGTGGGGCAGCAGGCGACGGCGACGAGCTGGGTCCTGCATGCGTCTCCTGCCACATCTCCCGTCCTGTCCTCCCATCAGGTGTCCAATAGCGGTGCCTGTAGTTTCAGCCAATCAGGTGACAGGTAACAGACCCGATTACCTGATTGGCTGAGAGGCGGTTCAGTGTTAGGAAAGCGATTAATTTGCTTTCCTAACACAACGCTGAGTGAACAGCGAAAGCACAGCGTGGACGCCTATTAGAGCCTACGGCAATGCATGAATCTATGTATGGTGATAGAGTGGTGCCAAGAGAGAGGGGGCGGCGCCCATGCGCCCCTTATAGACGCACCGCCACTGCTCTCCAATGTGGCCCCGGAGCATGTGACTGTTGCGTCATGGGAGCATGTGGCCACCCGGAGCATGTGACTGTGACGTCATGAGAGGCCTATATAAATCGGAGCGCACTGCACAGCCAGCATTACAGCGGGAGGAAGCGATGTGTCAACATCGAAGAGGAGAAGAGGGAAGAAGGCGACGGAGAAGACCGGGCCCCGCTAGCAAAAGAGCTGGAAGAAGATAGCGGAGGCCCGGCAGAAGGAAGAAAGAACCGGAGAGCGAGAGAAGAACCGGAGAGCGGGAGAAGAACCGGAGAGCGGGAGAAGAACCGGAGAGCGAGAGAAGAAGAAGGCGACGGAGAAGACTGGGCCCCGCTAGCAAAAGAGCTGGAAGAAGATAGCGGAGGCCCGGCAGAAGGAAGAAAGAACCGGAGAGCGAGAGAAGAACCGGAGAGCGGGAGAAGAACCGGAGAGCGGGAGAAGAACCGGAGAGCGAGAGAAGAAGAAGGCGACAGAGAAGACCGGGCCCCGCTAGCAAAAGAGCTGGAAGAAGATAGCGGAGGCCCGGCAGAAGGAAGAAAGAACCGGAGAGCGCGGAGAGACCCCCGAAGTCAGAAGAAGACCCCCGGAGCTGTGCAATAAATTACTTTAAAAAGCTGTGTGTGTGTGTTTTTATTGACATTTTTTTCCACCAGGTGAATGGGTAGGGGTACGATGTACCCCATACTCATTCACATAGGGTGGGGGGCCGGGATCTGGGGGCCCCCTTATTAAAGGGGGGCTCCCGAATTCCGATAAGCCCCCCGCCCGCAGACCCCGACAACCAACGGCCAGGGTTGTCGGGAAGAGGCCCTGTCCTCATCAACATGGGGGCAGGGTGCTTTGGGGTGGGGGGGCCGCAGGTCGCCCCCCTGCCCCAAAGCACCAAACCCCCCATGTTGAGGGCATGCGGCCTGGTACGGTTCAGGAGGGAGGGGGGCTGCTCTCTCGTCCCCCCTCTTCCCTTGCGGCCTGCCAGGTTGTGTGCTCGGATAAGGGTCTGGTTTGGATTTTGGGGGGACCCCCACACCGTTTTTTCTGCGTAGGGGTACCCCTTAAAATCCATACCAGACCCAAGGGTCTGGTATGCCCTTGGAGGGGGAACCCATGCCGGTTTTTTATTTAAAATTTGGCGTGGAGTTCCCCCTCAAGAGCAGCAGAGCACAAGTCGCATGCCAAAGCCGGATCATGCAAGACTGTGGTCCAACTTTGATCCGACTTCAATGATAGTCAATGGGCTGAAGTCGGATCAAAGTCGGACCAAAGTAGTACAGAGAGCATTTTCAAAGTCGGACTGACATGTGTCGGACCAGTTAAGACGGCTCCCATAGGGAAACATTGATTTTCACACGTCATGCGACATGAGCTCCCAATGTCGGAGCGTTTGTCGCCCCAGTGTGAACCCGGCCTAAAGTGAGAATATATATGATGAATATATTTAGACAATATTGGCTTTTTAAGTTCAGCCTTAAAGTGGGAGAGTGGAGTTTATAGCAACTGATCCGATTCTCCTCTCTTACACCCAGTGCAGTTGTGCAGACACTTCAGTAAATAAAGCCTGATATTATTGTAGCGGGGTCTTCAGATTTAGTGGGATACACCTAGGGGTAGTGTGACCCAGGTGTGTAATTATGTCAGGGTTTAGACCCCTTTTTGTTATTCGTGGAGGATTGGGGGATGTAATATTCTCCTTTTCCTGTGGGTGGCGGAGTACCTACAGGCCTCAGGTAGAATCATCACCTCAGTGCTACCCTTTTTGTCCCTTCCTGGAGATGGTACAGCTGGGGCGGGGAACCCGCCGTGGTGTTGATGGGAGGAAATAAAAGGGGGAGACGCCCTCGCCACGAGGTCTTCGGGGATCATCTCGTCACGCACCCAGGCACCTTCGGCCTGGGTGCGGGCGGTTCAAGGTTCCGGCCTAGGCGCCCTAGGCCTGGCCGGAATGAAGCTGGGATTCCATCCCAGGCACCTTCAGCCTGGGATGAGGTACTATTGAGGAGGCCTGGGACCCAGTGACTCCGACTGGGTCCCGCAAGGGTGAAGTGATTCCAGGGTGCCCCTTGCGAGGGGACCCGCATCTGAGGTGAGGAGGCTGGGGAGGTCACCCGTCCGAAGATTCCGGTGCAGCGTCAACCCGGTTACGGATGGGCCTCCGGTAACTCTCTTGGAGGACATCTTCCCCTGATAGGGGCTGCAACGCAGCGGAGGTATTCGAATTAAGACTCCTGCAACCCTTGGTCATAGCACAGGGGGTGTAGGGACCCAGATCAGTATAGTGCCTCGACCTGCTCATCCCACTGTATCCTGCCATTGCATTGCCTGTATGTGGAGATACGAAATAAAACCAACAGTTGGACTGTGATCGGTGTATGGACTCTGTTAATGGGAGCAAAGGGTGGTTTGGTGGTTTCTGCACAACAGACTCGGTACATGCCCAAGACACACCGGCCCGAGGAAACATCAGATATTGGCCTTCACCTCACCCACAGTTATGGGGAGGACATGGGCCGTAGCGCACCTCACTCTGTCGCGTGACATACCCCTAGCTAAAGAGGACGGGGTGAGGCGGCTACACGTGGGGGCTGGTCCGGGATATGTGTGTGTCTCAACGATGGAACTGAGAACGTCTGTGTTTGAACTTTGCTGCCCGGAGGAGTTCCGAGCAGGTCGGCCATGTGATTGGCCAAAGTGCATCCCTGCTCGGAGTTGTGGACATGACCCTAAGTCGGGAAAGGCCCACGCGGAGGAGCGTAAAAAGGGAGAGGTCCAGCCGTGTGAAGTACTACATGTGGGGACTGTTAATGCACTGCGCCACGAGGCACCCCATGACTGCGAAATTTGTGGGCGGAGGCTGGCGGAAGCCCGCGAAAACGTGCAAGTCGTGGGAGGAGTCTGGCCACGTGTGGAGATACACGTGGAGACTCCGGCGCGTGGTCAGCGCGTGATGGAACAGCAAGTGGTCGGAATGAATTCAAGCTCTCCGTGGATGCCGGTATCTTACCCTATGAAGATGACTGCATTTGCTGCTCCCCTGACAGACACAGGGATAAGGCTCAGGCCCCGAGGACAGTTGGCTCTGTATTCATGCAGAGACACGGAGGCCCTCGGTGTGATCTGTCCCGGATGCTCGGGACTGGTGGTCCAACTAAAGCCGTTCGGGCGATGTGAAGCGTGCAAAGAGTTTCTTTTTGAGGTCGAATCATCCACAGTAAGGCCCCGGGCCCTTCGCCTCAACTGCATCACAGGAACCGCCACTCCGGAGGGAGAGATCCAGGCCTTTGCGGAGGTCCCCGTACACGCTGACCAGGGCGACGTGACTGCCCAACCAGAGACGGAAAGAGAGAAATCCGAGGACACTGCTTCGGTCACCACAGATTCCCTGCTGCCACCTCCGAAGAGGAAAGTCGGCCTGGTACAGGCATCCTATGGTCGTGGTCGAGCTTCACCCTGCCGCTTGCCTGGCCTAGATGGCGCCAGTAGAGAAGAGAGTCCCGGACATCCCAGTTCTTCAGAAGGTCCAGGTGAGCTAGGGGCTGGGACTGTGGTGTTGGTTGGAGGTGTCGGGAGTCCACAGCCGGTGGAGCCCGCAAGGGAGGGTAGCCTTCCGTCTACTAGAGACTACCTTCCCGCCGAGATATATGACACCTCCGACCTAGAGTCGTTGTCAGACTGTGGTGATGACGGAGAAATAGACGAACTGTTTCACCGGAAGGGCTGGGACAGACGCCCACTACCTGTGCTGTGTAAACCGCAGGATTCCCCCATGTCCATTGAAGACAGTACGCTCCGGGCGCAGGCCCCGGAGTTCCCGAGGAAATCTAGTCCTCCCTCCGACCTTCCACTTTCAACCACATCACCCGCTCCGATAGTGGGGACGCAGCGTGCTTCGTTGCGGGCACCAAAGGCAGAAACTCTGGGGGTAAAAGTTAGCGTAGAAAAGCAGGAAGAAGGAAGATCTCGGCAAGTGTCATGACCGCGGCGCTGTCAACAGGTGGCAGTGTTGTGCAACGACTGTTTGAAAATTTTACACATGCATCACTTTGCTTATTGGAGTGAGTGGGTCTCTCGGCTGACAGACCTATTCATTCCAAGTTAACACAGATTGTTAGGATGTTGTTTTTGTTTCCCTTCTGCAGGAGATTCATCGGTCAAGACTACTGAGTATGGGGTGGTTCTTAGACAGTGATGGGAGGGATTGTACATGTGTACAGAATAGATGTTTTATGCAAAAGTTTATCGTTTTATATTTTTCCTTTCCCTTTTGAGCAGGTCTTGGCACACTTAGTATTCACAAATTTGGGGACAGCCTCTGGGGCTTGCTCCATGTCACCACTCCTTGGGAGACATGGGTGTGCACCTGATGCTGGGGACCAGCGTCAAATCACAGGGGGTAGTGTGTAGCGGGGTCTTCAGATTTAGTGGGATACACCTGGGGGTAGTGTGACCCAGGTGTGTAATTATGTCAGGGTTTAGACCCCTTTTTGTTATTCGTGGAGGATTTGGGGATGTAATATTCTCCTTTGCCTGTGGGTGGCGGAGTACCTACAGGCCTCAGGTAGAATCATCACCACAGTGCTACCCTTTTTGTCCCTTCCTGGAGATGGTACGGCTGGGGCGGGGAACCCGCCGTGGTGTTGATGGGAGGAAATAAAAGGGGGAGACGCCCTCGCCACGAGGTCTTCGGGGATCATCTCGTCACGCACCCAGGCACCTTCGGCCTGGGTGCGGGCGGTTCAAGGTTCCGGCCTAGGCGCCCTAGGCCTGGCCGGAATGAAGCTGGGATTCCATCCCAGGCACCTTCAGCCTGGGATGAGGTACTATTGAGGAGGCCTGGGACCCAGTGACTCCGACTGGGTCCCGCAAGGGTGAAGTGATTCCAGGGTGCCCCTTGCGAGGGGACCCGCATCTGAGGTGAGGAGGCTGGGGAGGTCACCCGTCCGAAGATTCCGGTGCAGCATCAACCCGGTTACGGATGGGCCTCCGGTAACTCTCTTGGAGGACATCTTCCCCTGATAGGGGCTGCAACGCAGCGGAGGTATTCGAATTAAGACTTCTGCAACCCTTGGTCATAGCACAGGGGGTGTAGGGACCCAGATCAGTATAGTGCCTCGACCTGCTCATCCCACCGTATCCTGCCATCGCATTGCCTGTATGTGGAGATACGAAATAAAACCAACAGTTGGACTGTGATCGGTGTATGGACTCTGTTAATGGGAGCAAAGGGTGGTTTGGTGGTTTCTGCACAACAGACTCGGTACATGCCCAAGACACACCGGCCCGAGGAAACATCAGATATTGGCCTTCACCTCACCCACAGTTATGGGGAGGACATGGGCCGTAGCGCACCTCACTCTGTCGCGTGACATACCCCTAGCTAAAGAGGACGGGGTGAGGCCGCTACACGATGTAGCTGGAGGTGCATATTTATCTCTGCAGTACAGACAATCGATGATGACTCTGTTACCCTTTACAGGCTCTGTAGTGACTTGACAAGGTATGAGTCCTGTGTACATCCCTGAGGCGGTTTCTCTATGTGACAAAAATCAGGATAATGATCTTTCACTGACTCACATCAGGTGTTCAATAATTGTTCCACGGAATCATTTCTGCCTAGGACAGCCCTCAACTTGCCTTATAAGCTATTTGCTTACTGACTTAACTCCAGGCAAGCAGATAAATACACAAATGCAATACATATAAGGACGTTGTTTTGCCTGCCAACTGATTTGTAAATCTCTCCTTCCAGTCCTGAAATTAACACAGCTCTGCTACACAACAGCCCTGTCTGGTAGGGAAGGAGATCAGATATTTCCCTACTGCAGTTAAGTAACACTTACAGGTCTTGCTTCTCCCCAATCAGCGACTAGGCAAAGAAAGGCAAAGCAGCAGACTGATGAGCTCATCAGGCAATCCGCTCTCTACTTCAATTAGCATGATCGCTGCACCACAGCACAACTGATTGGCTCCTTGTGCTGCTTTTCCCTCCCACAGTAAGCTCTGCTGTACAGGGACTTCAAGAGTTTTATACCAGGTTAGATTCAGGCAGGGGAGGGCTGGTAGCCTTAGGCCTGGGGGGCAAGTCCAGTCAAGTGGCCCACTGAACCGCCGAATCAGCTCACCATCCATGGCCCACCTGTTTTTTCCAATGCAGCCTCACCAGTGCTTATCAGTGCAGCCAATTCCAGTGCCCATCAATGAAGCCTGATAACTGGGGCAGGTTACATGGGGTGTATGGTGGGGGAGATGGGGGGTCAGCTAGGGGTGTCAGGGTCTCTCACCTCAGCGATCTCAGCTCAGCAGGTCCTTGCACGCCACGGTCTCCTGGGAGGGTAACGCTTCTGATTCTGGAGTCAAGTTGCAGCCAGCGGCCAACCCTGCAGCCCTGCGTCCCGACTCCATGGCACGCCCTGCCTCTGTCTGCTTCCAAGAATCCAGTCCCAGGGAGTTGTAGTTTCCTCTGCGCTGATGTGTTTCCCACCCACCGGAAGCTTGAGCGCGAACTACAACTCCCAGAATGCAACAGCTAGTGGTTGGCCGCCATGGCCGTGCCCCCGGCCCGACTTCCTAGACCAGAATAAAAAAGAAAATGGTAGCGGGCAGCGGCTGCCGGCCATTTTGAACATAAGTTAGGGCAGCCTGGGAGGCAATTGCCTCCCTGTCCCCTGGCCCAGCCCTCCCCTGGATTCAGGTACTTACAATACTTGCAATAATAAAATCAGTTAATTAGCTATTAAAGTGCTAGTAAACTGCATCCAAAAAAAAAAAAAAAAAAACACGCGTCCTGGGCAGTTTAAGTTATAATGTGCTAGCATTCATCGCATACTAGCACATTATGACAGACTTACCTGAAAACAAAGCCTTCCAGTGGCACACTGTCACAGCTAAAGGTGCTTTCATATTCCCCCGGTCTTGTTTTCTGGGTTTGCGGGCTTCGGATATCTAATTGGCCGCATGCGCAGGAGTCGCTGTTTACGGCACTGCTCCGGAGGAATGGCACAGGTATGTTGTTCCTTTAAAGCGCATGCCCTGGAGCCGTCACCTGCTGCATCTAAACTGTGCACGCTTAGGAGATATTTACAGCACCTATAGGTAAGCCTTATTATAGGCTTACCTATAGATAAAAATCATACATACACTTTAACCACTTACTGACCAGCCGCCGTCATTATACTGCGGCAGGTCGGCTCTCCTGCAAAACCGCCGTAGGTGTACATCGGTATTTGCACAGGAGATAGCGGGCGTGTGCCCACGGGTCTGGTGGACTCAATGACACAAGGCGATTCCCCGTTCTGCCAGATGACATGTCAGAAATCATCTGTTCCCAGTTTCTTCGGTTGAGAAACTCTTGCTATCTACACGGATGCACTCATGTATGTATAAATATGTGCAGTTTAACTACTTCCTTACTGGGCACATATACCCCCTTCCTGCCCAGGCGAAATTTCAGCTTTCAGCACTGTCACGCTTTGAATGACAATTGCGCGGTCGTGCGACGTGGCTCCCAAACAAAATTGACGTCCTTTTTTTCGCACAAATAGAGCTTTCTTTTGGTGGTATTTGATCACCTCGGCGGTTTTTATTTTTTGCGCTATAAAAAAAGATAGAGCGACAATTTTGAAAAAAAAGCAATATTTTTTGATTTTTGCTATAATAAATATCCCAATTTTTTTGGATTTTTTTTTTCCTCAGTTTAGGCCGATACGTATTCTTCTACATATTTTTGGTAAAAAAAAATCGCAAGCGGCGTTTATTGATTGGTTTGCGCAAAAGTTATAGCGTTTACAAAATAGGGGGTAGTTTTATGGCATTTTTATAATTTTTTTTTTTTACTGGTAATGGCGGCGATCAGTGATTTTTTACGTGACTGCGACATTATGGCGGACACATCAGACACTTTTGACACTATTTTGGGACCATTCACATTTATACAGCGATTAGTGCTATAAAAATGCACTGATTACTGTATAAATGTGACTGGCAGGGAAGGGGTTAACACTAGGGGGCGAGGAAGGGGTTAAATGTGTGCCCTATTAGTGATTACTACTGTGTGGGGGAGGGGACTGACTGGGGGAGGTGACCGATCTGTGTCCCTATGTACAAGGGACACAGCATCGGTCCCCTCTCCCTGACAGGACATGGATCTGTGTGTTTACACACACAGATCCATGTCCTTGTCTGTGTAACCGCCGATCGCGGGTGCCTGTCGGACATCGCAGCCGCCAGGCACGCGCATCGGCATTGCAGTGACGCGCCGGGCACGTGCGCGCGCCGCCGGCGGCGCTCGCGCGCCCCCCAGTGGCCAAATTAGTGGAGGCCGTATAAACACGGCCTCCCGGCATTTAACAACCACCTCGCAGCCGTATATAGTCGTACGGCGGGCGCAAGGTGGTTAATATACTTTTATGTATTTATTTTCTTGTTCTTCCCTTAGTAGTAATTTTTTTCTTTTTGCTTGTCCTGTTTCACATATGTACAATTGACTTATATTTGTATCTATTCATTAGAAAATAATGTCCACGCATTTTCCTGAGGAAGCCGCAAGGCGAAACACGTAGAATAAATGTGTGGAAAATTGTATGAAAGAAATGATCTTTTTAATGTGATTGTTCATTTTTCTTTTTTGTAATAAAATATATTTTTTTATCAAATTTATTGTGATATATCTACTTCATTCTAACAAGCACCCTTAAAGCGGATGTCCCGCGGCCAATCGTTTTTTATTTGGTGTGCATTCAATGAGTTTTTACATCACAAAGTAATACTCAATGGTTTGGTGTCTTTAAATATGCCCTGTCCGTTTTCGTGTAAAAGAAAAACGTATAAAATCCGATATAGGCAGTTTCCATTTTGCTTGTGGGCATTGTGAAGCCCACAAGCACTAATTTCCTGGAAGCAGTGAATGCTCATCTCCCAGCATTCACCTCTTTCCCACGCATGCGCAGTGTTTACGGCGAGCAGCACCGTAAACTTCCTGGTTGCCATCACAACGGGCGGCGTCATTGAAATTTCACGCCCCGTTGTGATGGCATTCACAACAATAGAAGTCAGATACGCCCTCGTCACGTGACCGGCGTCACTTCTTATTTGAAAATCTTGTGAGATTTCGCAGGACGGCGTTCCGCATGGACTCTTGGGAAGCATGACACTGTGCTCCCAGGAGACATTGCGGTGACCTCCCAGATAACAGTGCGGTGTCGGGGAAAGAAGTAGAAACGCCTACTCCCGCAGCAGTGAAAAACCGGAAGTCGAACTTTAAACATCAATAATACGGTATTTAAATCACAAAAAAAATAAAAAATTGTTGTGTCAATTCAACATGTATGTATTGTAATGAAGGTGATAGAATATAATTTGGGTGGACATCCGCTTTAAAGTCCCATATTCCCCAAATATGGTTTTTCACCACTAAAAGAAAGCTCTATTTGTGGGAAAAAAAGAACGTCAATTTTGTTTGGGTACAACGCCGCACGACTGCGCAAATTTCAGCTAAAGCGACGCAGTGCCGTATCGCAAAAAATGGCCTGGTCATTAAGGGGGAAAATCCTTCCGGGGCTGAAGTGGTTAATGAATATAAAACTGATTTAATAAGTATCCTTTTTAACTGCAAATAGGGATCCTATACTGAGGAAGTATGTAAGTCGCCATTGCTGAGCTCTCCTTTAAGAGAAAAAGGGCTGGTTACGTGGCTGTCTGACACAGAATACGTATGTAGAGTTCTGCATTCACTCTGACCTTGTAATCTGCATACTGATTCCCACTCTGAAAGTCCTGAAAGTAGAGGATCAGTGCGAGTGACAGTCAACTTGAACTTTTAGCTGTCCCCACAGGGAACATTGCTATAGCAGCCGCTAATGATAATTTCAAGTGAATCCGGCAGACTGGCTGCACCTAAGTTAATCAATCGATCAACTTGGTACATTCAGCCTGCCCACACATGGTTGGAATCTCGGTCAGTTCCTCGAATGTTTAGATTTGCTGTGTACCATCAAATCTTGCCCGGTTCGAATCTCAGCCAGTTCATGGAATGCTTAGATTTGTGTCTAAATGCTCACCTGCACCATCTGCTGGACAAGACGGTATGGTCAAACTGCAGCAGTACACCTGGACTTAGTTATCAGTGCCTAAATTGAGCTATAAATATTCAGTGTCTGATGAAAGGTGGTCACACTTCCTGCTGAACCGGCCGAGATTCGAACCGCCTATAGCCAGCCTCATGCCGCGTACACACAATCGGAATTTCCGTCGGAAAAACCTTTGACGGTTTTTCCCGACGGAAATTCGCTCAAACTTGGCTTGCGTACACACGGTCACACAAATCCTGTCGGAAATTCCGACCGTCAAGAACGCGGTGACATACAACACGTACATCGAGCCAAGATCAATGAAGTTCAATAGGCAGTTTGGCTCTTCTGCTTGATTCTGAGCATGCGCGTCGGAATTACATACAGACGTTCGGAATTTCCGATTGGAACTTTTCCCATCGGAAAATTTGAGAACCAGCTCTCAAATTTTTTTTTGGTGGAAATTCCGACAGAAAAATTCAGATGGAGCCTACACACGGTCAGAATTTCCGACCAAAATCTCACATCTGACTTTTCTTGTTGGAATTTCCGATCGTGTGTACACGGCATAAGACTAAGAACTGTGTGACTGCTCTGCTCTGCACCTCCAGTGCTCACTGGAGCGCTGGGCTGTGGAGGGGGGGAAGCGGCTGGCTCAGGCTCTCAGCAGCTAAGCCAACTGTTGGTCAGGCACCTGGGTGGATCCTGATGTTAATGTCGGGATAATTCTAGAGCTTTGACCAGCTCTGTTACGTCAGCGTACAGCAGGCTTTAGCTAAATCTAGGTCACAGTAGTGCAGAAATAAGTGCACTCCTGTGACCCAGAAGAGAAATATGGCCAAAAAGGCTTTAGCCATACTTCTCTTTTACCTTGTACTTAACTTGGTTTTTGCCAGGGTCAGAATCAGGGCAACTTATGCTCTAAGCACGGTCGAGAGCACCCCCCTTTGCTTAGATAACAAGATGTTGAAAATGTTAAAAGTGAAATAAAACATATAACCCTTCTGTTTTCTTCCAGGGTAGTCCCAGATCAGGCACCACAACTATATTACATAAAAACTCATTTATTTTTGTATTTACCAAATTGGGCATGTATCAAAATCAAGCAACCGGCCAAGGCCTTTTATTTTAATCGATGGGGAAAAAACTTTGTTGATAAATGATGGTTAAAAATAATTATTTCAAAGCACCCTAAAAGACAACGTCACTGATGATGAAACGCGTAGGGTGGAGTCGTAGCGTGTGATGTCATCGTGCACCGTGATTGTTGTGGAATGGAGTATCGGTCATTTTGTCGGTTGGAAACATTGATGGTATTAACAGATGTTTTATCCATGCCTATGGGAGTGTGTGACTTTAAACGAAATAAATGGCTTTATGATTCACTACACTATGAGATGCATCCTTTACACTTTTTTGATTAACCTGGGAGCTTGGCATAGAATAAAGTGAATAGTGTCTTTGCGAAAGGAAGCTGGTGGGTCACCTTCACTAGAGGTTTCTTTTTTTGGAAGATTAATACTGCGTTATTTGACCATTCCCTTGGGAAGGTCCAATTGTGATGGTAAGAGGCAGTGTGATCGGGTGAAGGTGAAGAGTCTTCCTCTGCTGAACTTTATTCCCAGAGCATTCTCAAGATAATATCTATAAGGACCCTTTTTTGTGGGCCTTTCCCTCTTTTCTATTAGTTGGATTTATTTATATTAATGCTTTTGCACCTGTAGCTAAAATAAACGTCCTTTTTAGCGCTGCACTGTGTATGTTTTGTATTGTGTTTTATATTGATCTCCTGCAATATTGTGTCAGCAGCTTTAGGTAATTAATTGGAACCCTAGCGCTACTAAATTTGTATACATAAAAATAATTATTGTTTACTGTATATTTTTTATCACTTCAGTCATTTTTTCAACTTTCCATCTATTAATGGCTTCATGTACACGGGATGCTTTTACAACCTCTTTGCCGCGTTTATTTATATAATTTGCAATTATTTAATTGCAAAGTCTTTAAGTCGACACACTCTATGAAAGTCAATAGGGCTGAAAGGAGCCTGCGCGGCCAGGAGCGAGTGAGACCCCTTTCACACTGTGCCGCCCATAGCGTCGGCGGTAAAACGCTGCTATTTTTAGCGGCGCTTCACCGTCGGATTTGCGGGTTAAAAGCGCCCCGCTAGCGGCCAAGAAAGGATTAAAAGCGCCCGCAATGCGCCCCTGCCCATTGATTTCAATGGGCAGGGGCGCATTAGGAGCGGCGAGTTCAGCGCTCTTAATGCGCTCCAAAGAAGCTGCTGGCAGGACTTTTTCTGACGCCTTGCCAGTGCACCGCTCCAGTGTGAAAGCCCTCGGGCTTTCACACTGGAGTGAATAGAGCAGCTGTTTTATGGCGGATTGCAGGCGCTATTTTTAACGCTATAGCGCCTGCAAAACGCCCTCAGTGTGAAAGGGGTCTGAAATTGCAGCATTGGATGTAAAAAAAACAATGAATGTCATGGCAGTTACATGGTTGGTAAGGTTGAATAAAGACAACAATTCATACAGTTCAACCTGTGTTGGAGTGTGTGTGTGCTTGTAGAAAATCATTTCCCATATCCCTGTATATTGTTTATGATAAGATGCACGTCCAAGAGTTTTTTTTTAACCGCTTGCCGCCCGCCGGCCGTCAAATTATGGCTGGGCGGTGCGGCTCTTGTTCTGGCCGGGTGTCATATGACGTACTCGGCTTCTCGGCCCTCTAGGGGGCACGCGCGGTACAGATGCCGCCGGTCACCCGGGATTGCACGGTAACAGAGCAGGACTGTGGATCTGTGTGTGTAAACACACAGATCCACGTCCTGTCAGATGAGAGGAGACCAATGGTGTGTTCCCAGTACAGAGGAACACCGATTGGTCTCCTCCCCTTGTGAGTCCCCTCCCCCTACAGTTAGAATCACTCCCTAGGACACACATTTAACCCCTTGATCGCCCCCTAGTGTTAACCCCTTCCCTGCCAGTGACATTTACACAGTAATCAATGCATTTTTATAGCACTGATCTCTGTATAAATGTGAATGGTCCCAAAATAGTGTCAAAAGTGTCTAATATCGCAATATCGCAGTCACAAAAAAAATCGCAGATCGCTGCCATTACTAGTAAAACATTTTTTATAACAATGCCATAATTCTATCCCCTATTTTGTAGACGCTATAACGTTTGTGCAAACCAATCAATATACGCTTATTGCGATTTTCTTTTACCAAAAATATGTAGAAGAATACATATTGGCCTAAACTGAGGAAAAAATTTGTTTAAAAAAAAAAAAAAAAATTGGATATTTATTAAAGCAAAAAGTAAAAAATATTTGTTTTTTTCAAACTTTTCCACCATTTCCATGAATGCAGCCTCACCATTGCCATGAATGCAGCCTCTGAATGCAGCAGCACCATTGCCATAAATGCAGCCTCACAAGTGCCATGAATGTAGCCTCACCATTGCCATCAGTGCAGCCTGATCCATGCCCATCTGCAGCCTCGAAGGGGACAGGGAGGGGGCAGGACGAGCGTCAACAGATTACATACAGGAGAATCTCCTGTTTACTCGGCGGCCCCTTTAATACAAAGTCCCGCCTCCTATGATAGACAGAACAGTATACAGTATATATACAGTAATATATCTTTTGTGGCCCCCCAACGAATCATTGGGGGCCACAAAAGATATATCGTATGCATCCAAATTATCAGTGGGGCTATATGAAACCGGACCACGGGCCGGACTTTGGACATGCCTGCTGGTAGTGATGCCCATCAAAAATTTTAAAAATACAGTTTTAGTAAAAAATAATGACTTTCAAAGAAAAAAGTTTTCACTTCCTTTCTACATGATGGGAAGACGAACGTAGACATCTATAAAATCAATATTAGTAGAGCAGGAGAAGTGCTTGCTGAGGGGCTAGACTGTCCCTGTTCCCTGTGAAGGGTGAACATACCATGGAAGAGGTATTTTCCAAACTGTATCCTCAAGCACACAGCATGATGATATGGGACAAATATGTAAGGAGGTGTAACTGCTGATACAGGCTGCTACATGAAACATACAACACCTGTCAGGAGATGATCAATATATGAGTCAAAATTTGTAGATAAAGAAGACAGCAGGTTCTATAAGGTAAAGAAGTCTTCCTATAAAGTTTTTTATTTTCAATTTCTTTTTATCTATGAACATCAAATATATAGTCCATCTTCCATGCAATGGATGTTCTTCTAACTTTCAGCATGACATGATGAGGTACCCAGCTGACTGGCTAACTAAAATTCAATAATTGTAGTGTAGCACACAGACCCTTCTGTTTCACCCATTTGCAGTAAGGCACACCTGCTACTTGCCCGGTATCCATCTCCATGTATAGAGAGGCGAGCGGTGTTAGATTTTGGGCCTTGCGGCGAGTTACCCCTCACGAGTGGATCCTTGTGCTCCGCAATCCGAGGTGGAAAGTCTCTCACTTGAATAAAGTCAATGTCCACACAGGAGTAAAACCTGAACAGCAAGGCTTTATTCTTTTGCTTGGAGTATAACTTGAGATAAAGAGAGAGGACTGACAGAGTAGGGGAAGGTTCAGGCACGCAACACTCAAAGAACACTTTCGTCGCCACTCAAGCCTGAGTGGGTATAGCTCACCCGGATAGTCCCTTTAAGAGCGGTCCTAGCAGCCAGAGTGGAGCACAGATTAAAGCTTTCCTTTCCTTTTAATAGGATGTGATCAAGAGAATTCCTCTGCCACAGGAATGATTACTGTCCTGAACCTCCACAAATAAAGATGGCGGATCCCTCTTTAGGTTAGTCTCCAGGCCTCTCCCTGAGACAGCAGTACCGTCGCTGATCTCCTCTTGGGACCGATCCTCCCCTGGACTCCTTTTCTAAAGTAGGGCTCCCAAATGGTGGGCAGCCTGGGATCCCTCCGTAAGGTGTAGGCCCCAGCCAGCCGAGCCGGGCCTACCAAACAGCGATGCAGCCTCGGCTGAGGTGCCCGAGACTGAAGCACATGCACGCACCCCCTGGCCATGAGGGCCACAAAGGTGGGGTACGCACCACACGTCCTCCAGGACCAAGGGGTCCCCTGGAGTCCAACAACCCCGCCTGATGGCGTCTGCCCCTTAAGTACCCCCTCCCAGATGGCACCGTGGATTGACCACGCCCACCGCACCGCTGCCGAGAGAGGACACATAATAGTGCTGCGATACCTCCTGTGGTTCAACCTGAGCCCGAAGTGACAGCGCCAACCCCCAGGCAACAGGGAACTGTACTGCCAGGCAGCATCGCACCCAGAGCAGAAGCACAATTTGTTCTAATCAACAGGTCCGAGCCCAACTATTGGCTTGGACCACCCCTAAATTTACACATATAGCGTCCAATAAATTGGGATGGGCGCTCCAGTAGGAAAGCCAATCTTCTAGTTCTAGCACCACCATTGTACATGTGCACTGTCTCTTGGATATCAATGGCAGTAACTGATTGATATTTCTGATTGCCAAGTGTTATATCTGAGTGTTAGATGATTTGATTTGTTATCTGAAGGACCTCAAGTATCTTCACACCATGACGATTCACATTAAATGATCCTTCTAACACTTTCTATTTTTTTTTTTTTTTAAAACAATTCAGTTAAAAGAAAGCAGTAGTACTCACTTTCAGCCTGTAGCTGTCCCCCGCTGTACTTATTTTCTGTTTCTAAATGTCCTCAAATCTCTGGGTTAAGTGAAGTTAACACTTAGGGCTCTTCCACATGGACTGTCCGATCAGGTCAGTTTTTCAGGCGGACCTGATCAGACCCTCCATTCATCCCTATGTCCGCTGACACCCACTGCTATCCAATCCGATACTGTCCGCCAAATCCAGACGGATGGAGGTCCTAATTTCCATTTGTCTGGCAGGTCGGATATGATCGGATGAAAACAGACAGGCAGTCTATTTTCACCTGATCTCCCCATAAAGGATAGCGGGACTGGGTCCGTCTTTGCTCTGCACAGTGAGCAGAGATGGACCTGTCTTCCGCCTGCTCAGCGGGGATCAGCGGAGCGACCCCCCGCTAAGCAAGTGGAGTCTGTCCAACAGAGGCGCCCGCGTGAAAGGGGCCTTAACCATATTCTTTAAGGCCAAGCTCAAGTCTGTAGGAAAGATGATCCGCACACCGGTTGTTGCTCTTAAGAAATCTTAAGAGCAACAACTGACGTGTTTTAAGCCTATAAGGCCTTAGTCATAAGCTCAAGTCTGTGACTGGACAGTGAATGAAGAAGCAGCAAAGCACACTTTGCTTTCTCCTCATTTCAGCATGCTCCATGTTAGCACATGAACAGATTTCCTTCAAGTACTACTTACTCCCACAATCAGCTATACTAAGAGGCCAATACCAAGTCACATTCAAGTACACACTCTGCTTGCATTTAAAAATAATGATTAAAGAGCTGAATTATTTTTTGTCTCCATCAACCAGTATTGCAGTCTCCAGTAAAGTCTTTGGGGTTGGTTCCTTCCTCAAACCCCTAAGTCACTACAGCTGGAGAAACCACAGCAAGTGGCCTTGAACACAGGCAATTGACACTTCCAGAAATCTAAAATATTGAAGACTTATTAAATGCTGCAGCACTGATAAGGGTGTTCAGACATACTGGAGTATTCACAGTCTTCTTTTGTAGGAAGCTGTTTTAGCGCTACCCCCACAGGAGCTGCTTGGTAATTTGGGTTTCCTGTTCTGCGCCTCAACTCCAAGGACAACCCCAGCCCCTCTCACACATGTGGTTGAAAGAAAGTTACTGCAAGCACTTATAAGAACATGAGTAGGGATGAGCTTCGTGTTCGAGTCGAACATACGTTCGACTCGAACATCGGCTGTTCGATCGTTCGACGAAGATCGAACGATTTGGGCCGTTCGCGCCAAATTCGAGTGACGCGAACGGCCCACAATGCACTACGCCATCGCAGTGTCATCCAGGCGCTGTGATTGGCCAAGCATGCACTGTGACCCCGCATGCTTGGCCAATCACAGCGCCGGCAGCGAGGAGAGCAATGATTGGCCACAGGCAGGATGCCTGTGGCCAATTATTGCTGAGGGTGTTTAGTACACGCCCCACACTATAAAAGGCCGCCAGCACGGCGGCCTAGTGTAGTGTGTTCCGGAGCAGGGATAGAGCAGCATAGGCAGGGACAGTGACTGTTATTTCTTTCTTGCTTAACCTGGATTCCTTTAGTTTAGGGAAAGAGAAGGATAGGTAGGGAGAGTGTCAGTGTGTTTTGTGCTTGTGCTATAGTGTGCTTAAAAAAAACATTTATTCTAGGGACAGAAAACTGTAGGTAGGGACAGTGTCAGTTTCTTTCACTCTGCAAGTCCTTGTTTCCAGGGACCTGGAAGGACAGTGAGTGAATTGTCCTTGTGCTATATTGTGCTTAAAAAAACATTTATTCTAGGGACAGAAAACTGTAGGTAGGGAGAGTGTCAGTTTCTTTCACTCTGCAAGTCCTTGTTTCCAGGGACCTGGAAGGACAGTGAGTGAATTGTCCTTGTGCTATATTGTGCTTAAAAAAAACATTTATTCTAGGGACAGAAAACTGTAGGTAGGGAGAGTGTCAGTTTATTTCACTCTGCAAGTCCTTGTTTCCAGGGACCTGGAAGGACAGTGACTGAATTGTCCTTGTGCTATATTGTGATTAAAAAAAACATTTATTCTAGGGACAGAAAACTGTAGGTAGGGAGAGTGTCAGTTTATTTCACTCTGCAAGTCCTTGTTTCCAGGGACCTGGAAGGACAGTGACTGAATTGTCCTTGTGCTATATTGTGATTAAAAAAAACATTTATTCTAGGGACAGAAAACTGTAGGTAGGGAGAGTGTCAGTTTATTTCACTCTGCAAGTCCTTGTTTCCAGGGACCTGGAAGGACAGTGACTGAATTGTCCTTGTGCTATATTGTGATTAAAAAAAACATTTATTCTAGGGACAGAAAACTGTAGGTAGGGAGAGTGTCAGTTTATTTCACTCTGCAAGTCCTTGTTTCCAGGGACCTGGAAGGACAGTGAGTGAATTGTCCTTGTGTTATATTGTGATTAAAAAAAACATTTTTTCTAGGGACAGAAAACTGTAGGTAGGGAGAGTGTTTTTTTTCTTTCACTCTGCAAGTCCTTGTTTCCAGGGACCTGTAAGGACAGTGAGTGAATTGTCCTTGTGCTATATTGTGATTAAAAAAAACATTTATTCTAGGGACAGAAAACTGTAGGTAGGGAGAGTGTCAGTTTATTTCACTCTGCAAGTCCTTGTTTCCAGGGACCTGGAAGGACAGTGACTGAATTGTCCTTGTGCTATATTGTGATTAAAAAAAACATTTATTCTAGGGACAGAAAACTGTAGGTAGGGAGAGTGTCAGTTTATTTCACTCTGCAAGTCCTTGTTTCCAGGGACCTGGAAGGACAGTGACTGAATTGTCCTTGTGCTATATTGTGATTAAAAAAAACATTTATTCTAGGGACAGAAAACTGTAGGTAGGGAGAGTGTCAGTTTATTTCACTCTGCAAGTCCTTGTTTCCAGGGACCTGGAAGGACAGTGACTGAATTGTCCTTGTGCTATATTGTGATTAAAAAAAACATTTATTCTAGGGACAGAAAACTGTAGGTAGGGAGAGTGTCAGTTTATTTCACTCTGCAAGTCCTTGTTTCCAGGGACCTGGAAGGACAGTGACTGAATTGTCCTTGTGCTATATTGTGATTAAAAAAAACATTTATTCTAGGGACAGAAAACTGTAGGTAGGGAGAGTGTCAGTTTATTTCACTCTGCAAGTCCTTGTTTCCAGGGACCTGGAAGGACAGTGACTGAATTGTCCTTGTGCTATATTGTGATTAAAAAAAACATTTATTCTAGGGACAGAAAACTGTAGGTAGGGAGAGTGTCAGTTTATTTCACTCTGCAAGTCCTTGTTTCCAGGGACCTGGAAGGACAGTGACTGAATTGTCCTTGTGCTATATTGTGATTAAAAAAAACATTTATTCTAGGGACAGAAAACTGTAGGTAGGGAGAGTGTCAGTTTATTTCACTCTGCAAGTCCTTGTTTCCAGGGACCTGGAAGGACAGTGAGTGAATTGTCCTTGTGTTATATTGTGATTAAAAAAAAAAAAATTTCTAGGGACAGAAAACTGTAGGTAGGGAGAGTGTTTTTTTTCTTTCACTCTGCAAGTCCTTGTTTCCAGGGACCTGTAAGGACAGTGAGTGAATTGTCCTTGTGCTATATTGTGCTTAAAAAAAACATTTATTCTAGGGACAGAAAACTGTAGGTAGGGAGAGTGTCAGTTTATTTCACTCTGCAAGTCCTTGTTTCCAGGGACCTGGAAGGACAGTGAGTGAATTGTCCTTGTGTTATATTGTGATTAAAAAAAACATTTTTTCTAGGGACAGAAAACTGTAGGTAGGGAGAGTGTTTTTTTTCTTTCACTCTGCAAGTCCTTGTTTCCAGGGACCTGTAAGGACAGTGAGTGAATTGTCCTTGTGCTATATTGTGCTTAAAAAAAACATTTATTCTAGGGACAGAAAACTGTAGGTAGGGAGAGTGTCAGTTTATTTCACTCTGCAAGTCCTTGTTTCCAGGGACCTGGAAGGACAGTGAGTGAATTGTCCTTGTGTTATATTGTGATTAAAAAAAACATTTTTTCTAGGGACAGAAAACTGTAGGTAGGGAGAGTGTTTTTTTTCTTTCACTCTGCAAGTCCTTGTTTCCAGGGACCTGTAAGGACAGTGAGTGAATTGTCCTTGTGCTATATTGTGCTTAAAAAAAACATTTATTCTAGGGACAGAAAACTGTAGGTAGGGAGAGTGTCAGTTTATTTCACTCTGCAAGTCCTTGTTTCCAGGGACCTGGAAGGACAGTGAGTGAATTGTCCTTGTGTTATATTGTGATTAAAAAAAACATTTTTTCTAGGGACAGAAAACTGTAGGTAGGGAGAGTGTTTTTTTTCTTTCACTCTGCAAGTCCTTGTTTCCAGGGACCTGTAAGGACAGTGAGTGAATTGTCCTTGTGCTATATTGTGCTTAAAAAAAACATTTATTCTAGGGACAGAAAACTGTAGGTAGGGAGAGTGTCAGTTTATTTCACTCTGCAAGTCCTTGTTTCCAGGGACCTGGAAGGACAGTGACTGAATTGTCCTTGTGCTATATTGTGATTAAAAAAAACATTTATTCTAGGGACAGAAAACTGTAGGTAGGGAGAGTGTCAGTTTATTTCACTCTGCAAGTCCTTGTTTCAAGGGACAGAGAAGGACACCTGAAGGTAGCCCTTATTGCTTTTTTCCCATCTCCCTGCAGGCCATCTATTAGAATGTCTGGAAGGCAAACAAGGAGAGGCAGACAGTCAGGAGGCAATAAAAGAGGGCAAGCAGGCTCTGTGTCTGGGGGCAACAGTGCTGGTCGTGGACGCGGTGCATTGTCATCAGCACATGGCCATGGGACACGCTTGTCCTTCTTTTCGGCAGCTGGACATGTTGAGCCACATCATGCCGAAGACTTGGTAGAGTGGATGACCAAGCCCTCCTCCTCCTCCTCATCCTCTCTCACCCAGGCTCAGGGTACTGGAAAAGCAGCTGCCAAAGCGTCGTCTTCCCTGGTATCAATGTCAGACAAATCATCAGTCACTCCTTCCCTAGACCCACCATGTCCTCCTCCTGAGGAGTCCCCCGAACTGTTTCAGCACAGTGTTGGGTACATGCTCCAGGAGGATGCCCAGCGTTTCGAAGGGTCTGATGATGAAACCCAGCTAGAGGAAGGCAGTAGCGTGAGAGCAGACAGAGGGGATGCTCAAGAAGGACACCAATCTGGCAGTCATGTTCCAGCAGCTGCAGCATACTGCCAGATTGGCTCCAGTGATGAGGAGGGAGGGGATGATGAGGTCACTGACTCCACGTGGGTGCCTAATAGGAGAGAGGAGGAGGAGGAGGATGAGGAGGAGGCACATCTCCAACGAGGCAGGATGCCCTTTGGTGGCCAGCGTAAGGGCAGTACACCGACGGAATCACACCGCAGAGCTCCGCCTGTGCAGGGCGCTGCCTCTGCCCGTCATTCAAAAAGTTCTTTGGTGTGGGCCTTTTTTGAGGCTAGTGCATCAGATCGCACAGCTGCTGTTTGCAACATATGTCTCAAGCGTATATCGCGTGGCCAAAACATCAGCCGCTTGGGTACCACATGCCTGACCAGACATATGTTGACCTGCCATGCAGCTCGTTGGCAAGCCTACCTCAAAGACCCACACCAAAGAACAAAGCGGACCTCTCCTTGCACCGCATCAGCTGGGATCTCCAACCCCACTATAACTTCAGTCCTCTCTGAAACATGCACTGAGAGGAATGAAGGTGTAGAATTAGGTGTGTCACAGCCAAGTACTTGCGCCCACTCTGCTAGCAGTACACCGACGTCCGATTCTAGCAGGCAAATTTCCCTGCCCCAGCTGCTGGACCGTCGAAAGAAGTTCACTCCCAGCCATCCACATGCCCAGCGGTTGAATGCTAGCTTGGCTAAATTGCTAGCGCTTCAACTGCTGCCTTTTCAGTTGGTAGACTCGGCCCCCTTCCGTGAGTTTGTGCAATGTGCAGTTCCTCAGTGGCAGGTTCCCAAACGCCACTTTTTCTCACGGAAGGCTATTCCGGCTCTCTACCGGCATGTGGAAGGCAATGTCTTGGCCTCGCTGGACAGGGCGGTCAGCGGTAAGGTGCATATTACCGCTGACTCATGGTCCAGCAGGCATGGACAGGGACGTTACCTTTCTTTCACGGCCCATTGGGTCACTCTTTTGGCAGCTGGGAAGGATTCAGGACAAGGTGCAGTAGTGTTGGAGGTTGTCCCACCGCCACGCCTCCAAAATGCTACTACTGGTTGTGACACACCTCTCTCCTCCACCCCCTCCTCTTCTTCTTCCTCCATGGCCTCTTCCTGTGGTTTGTCCTATGAACCAGCGGTGCTCCGTAGCCGTTCACGGGGCTACGCAAGTACGCAGGCAAAAAGATGCCATGCCGTGCTTGCGCTGGTGTGTTTGGGGGACAGAAGCCACACTGGGGCAGAGGTCCTGTCTGCTCTGCAGGGCCAGGCCGAGAGGTGGTTGACGCCACGCCAGCTTAAGCCAGGAATGGTGGTTTGCGACAATGGCACCAACCTCCTCTCCGCCCTCCGACAGGGACAACTGACCCATGTGCCCTGTGTGGCTCACGTCCTTAACCTGGTGGTGCAGCGCTTCTTGGGCAGGTACCCGGGCTTACAGGATGTCCTGAGGCAGGCCAGGAAAGTCTGTGTGCATTTCCGCAGATCTTATAATGCCAGTGCTCGCCTGGCTGAGCTGCAAAAGGAGTTGAACCTGCCCAAGAACCGCCTTATATGTGACATGCCCACCAGGTGGAACTCAACGTTGGCCATGCTGCAGCGGCTGCACACGCAGCAGAGGGCCATCAATGAGTACCTGTGCGACTACGGCACCAGGACAGGGTCAGGGGAGCTTGGTTTTTTTTCTCCACGCCAGTGGGGCATGATCAGGGATGCATGCACTGTCCTGGCACCATTTGAGGAGGCCACGAGGATGGTGAGCAGTGACAGTGCATGCATCAGTGACACTGTACCTCTTGTCCACCTGTTGGAGCACACGCTGCGTGGAATAATGGACAGGGCACTTGAGGCAGAACAGAGGCAGGAAGAGGAGGACTTCCTTGCCTCTCAAGGCCCCCTTTACCCAGACAGTGTTCCTTCTGTCCCACCCATCGCACAGGAAGAGGAGGAGGAGGAGGAGGAGGAGGAGGAGGATTGTGTCAGCATGGAGGTGGAGGCTGGCACTCAGCATCATCAGCAGCAGTCTTTTAGGGATGATTTACAGTCCCAAGAAACCAGTGGACTTGTACGTGGCTGGGAGGAGGTGGCTGCGGATCATGTCGTCCTTAGTGACCCAGAGGACTCCGGAGCGAATGCCTCAGCAAACCTACGCTGCATGGCCTCCCTGATCCTGCAAAGTCTGCGGAAGGATCCTCGTATTCTTCGGATCAAGGAGAGGGACCATTACTGGCTGGCCACTCTCCTTGATCCACGGTACAAGGGTAAGGTTGCGGACCTTATGTTACCGTCGCAGAGGGAGCAGAGGATGAGACAACTCCGGGAGGCCTTGCAGAAAGGTCTGTGCAACGCGTTCCCAGAGACTGGGAGGTTGCAAACTCCTGGTCCTGGACAACGAGTTGCTGAGGCTTCGGCCAGTCAAAGAAGGAGCGGTGGGGAAGGTGGCCGTCTGACCGATGCGTTCAGACAATTCTTTAGTCCGCAGCCCCAAAGTATGATCGGTTCCAGCAACCATCGCCAGCGTCTGATAAACATGGTGCAGGAATATCTAGGGGCAAGGTCAGACTTGGACACCTTCCCCACCGAAAATCCTCTGGCTTACTGGGTCTTGAGGATGGATCACTGGCCAGAGCTTGCACAGTATGCAATTGAGCTACTGGCCTGTCCTGCATCCAGCGTTCTTTCGGAACGCACATTCAGTGCTGCTGGAGGATTTGTCACGGATCACAGGGTGCGCCTGTCCACTGACTCGGTTGATCGACTGACTTTCATCAAGATGAACCAGTCTTGGATCACCACCAGCTACCACACACCTGATGCTGATATAACAGACTAATTGATTTTAACATGTCACATCCCTTCAAGACTGATGCTGATGCTGAGTGCCTGTGCTGTTATGTTGACTGGCTATCCTCCTCCTCCGAGTCCTCAATGATACGATTGATGATGATAGCTTGTAAGATCATTTTTGTTTATGGGTGCCGCCACCAGTGCCTAACGCCCAATTTTTCAGCCCCTGTTTAACAGGGGCGTGTAATTACAATTTTTGAAGCAATACTTTGCAACAGGGCTCATTGCTGTGCTCCAAGTACAGTATCTGTGAGGAGTTGCAGTGTTGTGCCACCAGTGCCTAAGGCCCAATTTTTCAGCCCCTGTTTAACAGGGGCGTGTCATTACAATTTTTGAAGCAATACTTTGCAACAGGGCTCATTGGTGTGCTCCAAGTACAGTATCTGTGAGGAGTTGCAGTGTTGTGCCACCAGTGCCTAAGGCCCAATTTTTCAGCCCCTGTTTAACAGGGGCGTGTCATTACAATTTTTGAAGCAATACTTTGCAACAGGGCTCATTGCTGTGCTCCAAGTACAGTTGCTGTGAGGGGTTGCAGTGTTGTGCCACCAGTGCCTAAGGCCCAATTTTTCAGCCCCTGTTCAACAGGGGCATGTAATTACAATTCTTGATCTAATAATTCACAGCAGGGCCCATTGCTGCACCCACCAAGAGTAACTGTCAGGGCTTACAGTGTTGTGGCACCAGCACCACCATCAAAGGCCCAATTTTTACTACCACTGTTCAACAATTATATGTAATTAAAATTCCTGATATAATAGTTGACAGCAGGGCGTTCCAGCACCAACCAAGAGTAACTGTGAGTGCTTACAGTGTTGTGCCAACACCAACAACTAAGGGGCCTATTTCTGCAGAGTATATACGGCAGGTCCCTACTTTCAAACATCCAACTTACAAACGACTCCTACTTGCAAACGCAAGAAGACAACAGGAAGTGAGAGGAAATCTACCACTAGGAAGGAAAATTCTCTCCTGTAAGAATAAATATGGGAGAAAGGTGTCTCCTCTGTACTGATGCTTTATCAGCAATCCTTGTTTCAAGAAAAACACCACATTTCAAAAACAGTTGTCATTGGGACGGAAAGTGAGGTGAAATGTTCTGAACAGGGGCACAGACAGCAAAACAAATGTTACAGGGGTGATAACCCTTACCTATGTTTTCCAAAAAGTTTAAAAATAGATTTTTGGGCTGGAGCTACACTTCAACAATGTACCTGTTCAAAATTACAAACAGACTCTACATAAGAACAAACCTACAGTCCCTGTCTTGTATGCACCGCCTGTATAGGGCTGTTCAGAGTATATAGGGCCTTTTTTATTTTATGTGCGGGGTTCCCCTTAATATCCATACAAGACCCAAAGGGGCTGGTAATGGGCTGGGGTAGGGGGGGGGGTCATGGGGTAGCTATGCCATTTTTCTTAAAGAATTTCATCCATATTACCGGGACCAGACATTACATTAAAGCCGCAAGCAGTTTTAAATGGCTTTTTTTTCCTTTAGAAGTGTCATTTTGTGCAGGGACAGTTCTAAACACGGGAAACACGTGGCACTTCACAGGCATACTTTAGACACCCCCCAGGTACGATATTTAAAGGAATATTTGACTTTTTTTTTTTCACTTTATGCATCATTAAAATGACTGCTCCCGAAAAACGACCGTTTTTAAAACTTCTTTTTGCATTGATACATGTCCCCTGGTGCAGAACCCGGGTTCCCAAACCCTTTTTAGGACAATAACATGCATAATAGTTGTTATAATTAGCACTTTAGAATTCGAACGTTCGCATCCATTGTATTTAATAGGGTTCTAATGTTCGTTCGAACTTTCGGTCCGTTCGCGGGTTCTGGTGCGAACCGAACCCGGGGGTGTTCGGCTCATCACTAAACATGAGTATTAGAGATGTGCATGACAGTTTGTTTTATTTCTGATTTATTAATTAAGTTAATAATTTTGTTTCATCATATTCATTATATTAGAATGATTCATTTTTGGAATTTGTTTCATATACTGTATTCTGATTAATTTAGTATATTTGGATTCAGTTAGTATACAGTATTCATTAATTTCAAGTCGATTTAAATTTCAAAAGAAGACTATATTCGTTCTTTTTTATTCTATTTTTTTTTCTATTCTATTATGTTCTTTTATATTTTATAATTTTCTGTTCTATTCTATTCTTTTTATTGCTATTCTGTTTTATCTATTTTATTCTATTCCATTCAGTTTTATTCTAGTCTGTTCTATTCTTTTAGTTTCTATTCTGTTTTATTCTATGCTATTCTGTTCTTTTATTTTCTATTCTATAGAACAGTGATGGCGAACCTTGGCACCCCAGATGTTTTGGAACTACATTTCCCATGATGCTCAACTACACTGCAGAGTGCATGAGCATCATGGGAAATATAGTTCCAAAACATCTGGGATGCCAAGGTTTGCCATCACTGCTATAGAATATCTTTTGCATAATAACGGGTAGTGTTTTTATAATTTAGGATTGTTATATACCTTTTAGATTTCATAATAGCCACACCCACTTTTCCATGACTACTACTGCTGACCAAATTATTATATATTGTGATAATATTGATTTTTGTATATTGGTATAAAATAGTGCCACATATAAACATGTGTATAAATATGACCCAAAATCATCATATAACAGACCGATACAAATGTCTGTAAACAAGGTTGTGCTACAATCCACCAATCCTGAAAATTTAATGAAGACAGTTTTAGTAAAATTAAATAAATAAAAAACGACATTAGGTTCAATACGTTTTTATTGTTTTAACCAGATTTCAAGCAGAAAGAAAAAGGAACAGGGTCAGATGCCCGACAAAGGGCTATCTGGTCCACAGAACATAAAGCATATGCATACAATATCATGTAAGCGAGTGTGTACAAATGATTACCTCGTGACTACATCGGTAAGGCAAGTTTAGGTATACAATGCTAACATGCGTCCAAAAGGTACTTCCCTCGGCCTGGGCGCCCCTGCGGGAACCTGCTGCGTCCAGGGTCCGGGGAAGTAGGAGGGAGGTAATTAAGACATGAGTGCTGTCAACATCAAAACATCAATGAGTTTGTAAATCACACAAATATTGAAAATAACACCTGAGACTTACAGGGTGCATATGAGTACTTGGTGCGGCCAATCCGAATTTGCCCAAGAAAAAGGGAAAGAAGACAAAGAGAAAGATAAAAGGGAGAATTTCAAGAAAGAGGGGGGGAGGGGAGTAGGGGGGGGGAGGGGAGACGGCGTGCTCAAGTCCAATGGAGATTGATCATTCCGCTATGCAAAGTCGTAGGCAAGGAACTAATTAGGTGTTCAGAGGACCTTCGTAGGTGGGAGTCTGTTCTTTAGTTTATCTGAAGTGGAGTAATGCATCCATACACTCCAGATGAAAGAAAGTTTTGCATGTCTATCAAGGGATTCGGCGTGCATCTCATCCATAAGCATAATAGTGTTCATCTTACTTACCCATTCAACTAGGGTCAGAGGGGAGGTGGTCTTCCAGTGCCTAGAGATTAGTTGTCGGCCTGCGCTAAGGAAGAACTTAAGGAGGCTATGTTTTTGGAATTTGATAGTGCCCGGTAGGATGGAGAGGAGGGCTATAGTAGGGGAGGGAGTGAGAGGTTTATCATAAATTTAAGAATAAATTTGGAAGATTTGGTTCCAGAATGGGTGAATTACATTGCATTCCCACCAGATGTGACAGTACGTACCTTTTGCTGAAGTACATCTCCAGCAAGTGTCAGAAGCCGATGGAAACATGATCCTGAGGGTGGTCGGTACTCGGAACCACCGTGATATCACTTTTTAGTTTTTTTCCTGAGTGTAGCTTGAAATAGAGGTTTTGTGAGTAAAGAGAAAAGCTTTGCTCCAGTCAGCCTCAGTGATATCTCTCACAAGTTCCTCTGACCAAGCTGTAGCGTATTTAGGTAAGGAGCCGTGAGTGTGGTCTAAGATCATTTTATAGATCAGAGAAAGGGTGTGGCGGGGGGTTTCTGGGAATGAACAGAGTTGTTCAAAGCTGGTCAGGGGTCTGTGAATCTATCTAGAGTCATGGAGCTTTTTGCAGTAAGATGCTAGGTGTATGCGGGTAAGCCAGGTCACTCTGTGGGATGTAGGGTCACGACTCGTTTCGAAGGAACCAGAGGTGGTGTTAACAAATTGTTGTGCTGTGGGCCAGGAGGCTCTGTTATAGTCATCTATGAAGTGGATTGATCTACTCTCAGGGAGGGCTAGGTTGTCAAATAAGGGAGTAAGGGGACTTGGATCAGTGGAAAGAGGGCATTTCTCTCTCCTTCGGTACCAAATCGCCAAGGCGTCTCTAGTGAGGGGGGACAACAAAGAGAGAGACCTGTGCAACCATTCGTATCCCCAAAGGAGAGCTTGAAGGTCAACTGAGGACAAATCTTGCTCTACCAGGGTGGCGACTTTGTTCAAGGAGCGGGGGAACCACTCCAGGATCCGAGAAATCACTGCTGATGTGTGGTAGACAGTGGCGTATCTAGGGTATGGCACTCCATGGCAAGTGCCATGGGCGCCCTGGAGGGGGGGGGCGTCAAAATAAACTAAACAAAAAAAAAAATCCCACCCGCACCTGTCCTCCTGCGGGCCGCCTCCCGCACAATAGCCCCCGGCGGCGGCATGGCACTTCACTTTAAAGTACTCTTACTTGGCTGAATGGCAGTGTTTGGCGAGTGACAGGCGCGGGCGCCCCCATGCTTGTAGATGAAGTGTAACAGTCCACTGCGTCTCCGACCGTCATTCGGCTAACTGGGAGGCGGAGCTTTCCTCCTCTGCGCTGCTTCAATCTTCTCCCCGAGCGCGAGCGGGTCGATGACGTCACGTGAGGTGAGGTCGCCGTCGCTGAGGAGGAGAACTGTCTTCAACTGAACTGACAATTGGACCCTGCTGGAACCCGAACCCCCAAGCCAGGCAGCAACTGCAGCAGGTACTAGTCACACAACAAGTGACCCCATGAATGAATCTCTGTCTCTGACAACAATGTCTCCTTCTTCATATGGGTAGCTTAACCCTTTACTAAAAGTAAACTGCAAGTCAGTCAGTGTTAATGATGTGTGCCAGGCCAGCCCAACTGCCAAGCAGCCAATCAAGTATACTGTAGTGCCTGCTTGCTCAATATGGAGTAAATAAATTGTAATTATGCATAGCCATATTTATCATAAATAAAGTGATTTGTGCAAGTAGTACCTGCTGTTGCACAAATCACTTTATTTATGATATCTATGGCTATGCATAATTACAATTTATTTAATCCATACTGAGCAAGCACTATATTTGATTGGCTGCTTGCTTCTGTTTGGGCTATTTTCACACTGGGGTAAAGCACTGTCGCTAGCGGGACGCCTCAAAGATGCGGCTACCAGGACTTTTTTGAGCGTCCTGCCAGCGCACCGCTAGCGGCCCAAAAAGGGTTAAAACCACCCGCAAAGCGCCACTGCAGTGGCGCTTTGCTGGCGGTTCAGCGGCGCTGCCCATTGATTTTAATGGGCAGGGGCGCATTAGAAGCAGTGTGTACACCGTTCCTACAGTGCCTCAAAGATGCGGCTAGCAGGACTTTTTTGAGCGTCCTGCCAGCGCACCGCTCCAGTGTGAAAGCCCTTGGGCTTTCACATTGGAGTGAAAAAAGAGGCTCTTTCAGGGCGCTTTGCAGGCGCAATTTTGTAGCGCTGTAGCACCTGCAAAGCACCTCAGTGTGAAAGCAGCCTAAGACCCCTTTCTCACTGAGGCGCTTTGCAGTCGCTATAACGCTAAAAATAGCGCCTGCAAATTGCCCTGAAAGAGTGGCTCCATTCACTCCAGTGTGAAAGCCCCGAGGGCTTTCACACTGGAGTGGTGCACTAGCAGGACATTAGAAAATGTCCTGCAAGCAGCATCTTTGAGGCGCTGTAGGAGCGGCTCCTAAAGCGCCCCTGCCCATTAAAATCAAAGCGGCGCTTTGCAGGCGTTTTTTTTTTAACCTTTTCTCGGCCGCTAGCAGGGGTTAAAAGACCCCCACTAGCGGCTGAATAGCGCTGCGAAAACGACAGTAAACGACGCCCCCCCACCGCCCCAGTGTGAAAGAGGTCTTAAAGTCAACATCATGTGCGATTGTGAGTGTGTGCTAAGCAGACAGGGCCGCTGGTGATCCTACTCCCTATCTCCCTCTATACAGTGTCAGCAGTGGCGGAGGACTGTATCCATTATGAGGAAACATCCCCTCCACCGCTGCGTGTCCCTGATCATTACAGTGCCACTGCCAGTGAGTGTGACCTGTCTGTGTACCACTGCGCACAGTCACTGTCTGTGATGTTCCATTCCACTCTGCCTTTCTGCCCAGTGCTGTACCCGTACATCTCATGATCCGCCCCCATGGAGGCCGCTCTGTCTCTCTCCCTCCTGCTAAGTGCCCATATATCGCACGATTCCTCCGCATTTATGGGTGCTGATGTTACTGCGTTTATGGGTGCTGGTAAAGCCGCAATTATGGGTGCTGGTAAGGCCGCAATTATGGGTGCTGGTAAGGCCGCATTTATGGGTGCTGATGATACTGCATTTATGGGTGCTGATATTACTGCATTTATGGGTGCTGGTAAGGCCGCATTTATGGGTGCTGATGTTACTGCATTTATGGGTGCTGATATTACTGCATTTATGGGTGCTGGTAAGGCCGCATTTATGGGTGCTGATGATACTGCATTTATGGGTGCTGATGATACTGCATTTATGGGTGCTGGTAAGGCCGAATTTATGGGTGCTGATGTTACTATGTTACTGCACTTATGGATGCTGGTTTGACTTGTAGTTTTGTCAGCTGTTTTTTTTTGTTAAGGTTATCTGAAAGATGGGTTTCAAATGTTTTGACAGGGGCGCAGTTTCAGTTCTTGCCATAGGCGCCATTTTCACTAGATACGCCTCTGGTGGTAGAGCTCGAAATCTGGAAGACCCATTTCGCCTTTAGTGATGGGCGAGCAAAGGAGTTTATGTTTAAACCTTGGGTGGTTCCCCCTCCACACGAACCGTATGGCCATAGAGCGTAGGGTACAAAAGAAAGCGGAGGGAAGAGCATTTGGGAGAGCTTGGAATAAGTATAGCAGCTTGGGGAGAATATCCATTTTTAGCGTATTCATACGTCCGAACCATGACAATGGTAAATCCATCCGGTCATCAGTGAGGCGTCTGAGTTTTGTTAGGAGTGGGCTAAAGTTCAAGGCATAGATCTCAGACATCTGTGCTGGGATGGCTGTTCTTAAGTATGAAATGGTTTTTGTTTGCCATTGAAAGGTAAAATTGGCTTTGATGGAGGCAAGGACAGGCTGTGGTAATGATAGGTTTAGTGCTTCCGTTTTGGATATGTTCAATTTATAATTGCTGAGCCGGCCAAACCGATTAATCTCTGCCAATATGGACGGGATACTGATGTGGGGTTGAGTGACATAAAGTAGCAGGTCATCTGCGTATAAGGAAAGTTTACATTGGGATGAAGGGTTTTGGATACCGTGTATGCTCAGATTCGCTCTAATCGCTTGGGCTAGGTGCTCAATTACAAGGGCGAAGAGAAGGGGGGAAAGAGGGCACCCCTGCCTAGTGCCATTTGTTATCGAGAACACTCCCGATTGTATACCGTTAACTAAGATGGAAGCAGAGGGGGTGGAGTATAGGGACATGATACGTGAGAGCATTTTCGAACCTAGGCCTATCTGGGCAAGGGTGGACTGAAGATACAACCAGCTGACCCTGTCAAAGGCCTTCTCCACATCACAGGTGAGAAGGCAGGTCGGTATGTGGTTGCGTTGGGCATAGGCTATAAGGTGTATATTTTTAGTGGTGTTGTCCCGAGCCTCACGGCCTGGGACAAAGCTCATCTGGTCTCTGTGTATGACTTTGGGCAGTAGGGGTGAAAGGCGGTCTGACAGGATTTTGGCAAACAGCTTCAAATCTTTGTTTAAGAGGGAGATCGGCCTATAGTTGGAGCACCGGGAGGGGTCTTTACCTGGTTTAGGGAGGACTACTATCTGGGCTAGGAGGAGGGTGGAGGAGGGGGAAAGGTTCTCATCAATGGCGTTAAATGCTTTCGCGAGGAGAGGAGTTAACTGGGGTGCAAACGTTTTATAAAGGCGTGAAGAGAACCCATCTGGGCCAGGGCTCTTACCGTTTTTGAGTTTTTTGATGGGCAGTTGAAAGTCAGCATCAGACAGGGGGGACTCCAGTTCCTCTGCGTCGGAAGCTGGGATGGGTGGGAGAGCGGTGTCTTGGATGTAAGACGACATGTCATGTAGAGAGTCTCCTGGTCGGGGCGGGGGTGCAGGGGTTTGAGGAGGTAGATTATAAAGGCCAGAGTAGTATTGACTAAATTCTTTGGCGATGGCAGAGTTAGTTAGTAATTTGCCCTTACTGGAGGAGGTGATAAAGGGAATACACTTCCTAGTCTGTCGTGGGTGGAGCGTGTTTGCTAGGAGTCTACCGCACTTATTGGCTCGGGAGTAGTGGGTAAATCACCCTTTATCTCTCGCCACCAGGGAGCGGTCTGCGAAGATTTGTAAGAGGTCCCTCCGTGCATTGGCCAAGTCTACTAACGTGGCAGCGTCAGGGGAGCGCTTGTGGGATTCCTCTAGGGCTAAAAAACGACATTAAAGAAAAAAGTTCCGACTTCCTTTCTACGTGGTGGAAAGACAGACACAGACATCTACAAGAACAATATTAATAGATGAGGAGAAGAGCTTGCTAAGGTGCTAATTATGACCCAAAATCATCATATAGCAGTCTATTATACAAATGTCTATGAATAAGTTTGTGATACTATCCACCAATCATGATCAAGTCCACATGAACAGTTCAATTTGATGAGAACAAATTGTGCGATAGCAGACACCTTCACCAATCCCCCTTTTGGACCGATCACCAAATCACCTTTGCAGGCAGATTTTCACTTTTCATAATACATAGAAGCCTTTTCTAATTTATTTTCTGCCCAAGCCATCCCAATACGCTTTCCTGTTACTTACATAGTCCATGGCAGGCTTTAGTCTGTACTTCTATCTTCAAGATTTCAAAAAATACATTCTGACCCCTGACTTTTCGTAGGTCATGTGATCTTCCAGGAAGCGTCATATCCCATCATGCACTGCCTTACTGCATCACAGAATAGGGTGTGTTTTACCTCTCTGGACCACACCTACCTCATTACTACACCACCTCTTTTTTATTTCCACCCACTTTCCTACTTCTTCCATTAAGACGACCATACATTGTATAATCTCCTTTAGTTCACCATCAACTATGTAGTACAAGGGCCTATCTGATTTGATACACAAGGAATGGATTTTTCAGGTGGGTCCACCTATTCCACAGTTTTGGTAAATCTAAAGGAAATTGTACAGTGACTGATCAATCGGATTGCACAGTGTATGGCCAGCCTTATACAATTACAGTATATGGGAGGAAGACATTCAGCTGTCAATGTTTTGATAATCCAGGTCCAGCTCAGAGAGGGGGAGGGTGCAAACACACCAATTTCACTTTCAGGCCCCAATCACACAGCGTAGCGGGAGCGCACAGTTTGCACAATTTTTACTGCATGTTTGTTACTCATGTAGTGGGGTCTCCTTTAAGGCCATGGGAGGGGCTATTTAAGGAAGAGGAGAGGCGGAGCTCGCTCTCTTTGGGCACAACGCGCTGCAAGCAACAGTTTCTTCCTGTGCGGATCTGCTGCGGTGCAAGGCCTGAGGCCTGGGGCCTTGCATAACTTCCAAAGAGCCTCCCACCCCTACTGCAGAGCCTGGGTGGCACCTGACTTGTCGAGTGGGGACATCAGTTGGATTGGGGACCCGATCGTTGCAGACGCTGTGTGCAGATACACAGCAGGGTGGAAGTCCCGGACTGGGATCGCGTCCGGAGTGGTGAGCGGGCACCTGTCCAAACCAATAGACTGTGCCGTGTTCAGGCCTATAGACTGTATACGCCCACAGTTTTGTTTATCTGCTGTTCCTCGGGGGGACCGGTAGCAGGACAGAGTTGAAGTGTCCCCCCCAGGATAGTGTTCCAAGGTATTGCCTGTTTGTGGATTACAAAGTACTATTCATCAAGTGCACCACCGAAAGCTGGCATGCGAAGAAATCCCTATAGGAGGTGACTGAGATTTACTCCATGTCAGGCCTGACCGGGGTGGGGAGTTAAGATATTATTTAGTGCGCCATAGGGCGCGCATACCATAATAGCTACGCGTGGTGGAGTACCGCGCAGCACCATTATTGTGTGCTGTATTGATTTTTGCAGGGCTCTGCAAGCCAGTTGCATGTGTTGTGTTCTGCCTATGCTACCTTTAATATAAGAGTAAACTGTTATATTTAACCTCTCGCCTCAGTGTGTTGTCTTACTGCTAAGAGATTACCCCTTGCAATACTATTGAATGTGATACAAATATAACCCTAGACTAACTGTGCCAGAGTGGGTCGAGTAAGATGGCCGGGGGTTGGCGGTACTGTATACAGGGCCCGAAATCAAACCAAGTGGCTCTCTTAACTGGGGGTAGCGCTACACTAATTTTTGCAAACGACAAAATGCGCATTTGCTTCCGCATTTGGGGTGCTGTTAGCAATTTTAGTTGTATAAAGGGGGCCATACACTATACAATTTGATTGTACAATATCCTTTAAATTTACCAAAACTATGTAGCACCCTCTAGTGTGCTAGAAGTGCATATATATTTTTTGTTTAGTGTAGGTAAATTTGTGGAGGCTTGGCTGGCAGCCAAGCCTGGCTGTGTTTTTTTTCCTGGGTTGGGCAGAGATCCTGGGAGAGCTGGATGACTCACAGCCAGCATCACTGAGACATCCCCGCTACTTCTAGAATGTACTGGAACCTTCTAGAAAAGTGGGAGGGGGAAGTAAGGTGGAGCTGCTTGGAGTATTCTGAGGGCCCTGACCAGGCCCGGACTGGGACAAAAAATAGGGCCGGGCATTTTAGACTGAGCAGCCCGGGGGGGAGGGGGGCGCGGCGGCGGTTAATGATGGGATGTGGGGTTCCAGCACCTTGTACCTCTGGACCCCTTTACATTACACAGCACCCTGCACCTCTGGACCCCTTTACATTACACAGCACCTTGCACCTCTGGACCCCTTTACATTACACAGCACCCTGGACCCCTTTACATTACATAGCACTGCAACTCTGGACCCTTTTACATTACACAGCACCCTGCACCTCTGGGCCCCTTTACATTACACACAGTACCCTGCACCTCTGGACCCCTTTACATTACACAGCACCCTCACCTTTGGACCCCTTTACATTACACAGCCCCCCACAGTTTGTTACACAGACACCTCCTAACAGTTCTGGACCCCCTGCATGTTACACAGACCTCCCTACAGTACAGACCCCCTCCCTACATTACAGACCCCCTCCCTACAGTGCAGACCCCCTCACTACAGTGCAGAACCCCTCCCTACAGTACAGACCCCCTCCCTACAGTACAGACCCCCCTACAGTACAGACCCCCTCTACAATACAGACCCCCCTACATTACAGCCCCCCTCTACAATACAGAGCCCCCCCCTACATTACAGACCCCCCTACATTACAGACCCCCTCCATACAGTACAGACCACCTCCCTACGGTACAGACCCCCCTACATTACAGACCCCCCTACAATACAGACCCCCCTACATTACAGACCCCCCTCTACAATACAGACCCCCCTACAATACAGAACCCCCCTACAATACAGACCCCCCTACATTTCAGACCCCCCTAAAATACATAACCCCCCTACATTTCAGACCCCCCCCTACAATACAGAACCCCCCTACATTACAGACCCCCTACAATACAGAACCCCCTACATTTCAGACCCCCCTACAATACAGAACCTCCCCTACATTTCAGACCCCCTTTAATACAGAACCCCCCTACATTACAGACCCCCTACAATACAGAACCCCCCTACAATACAGACCCCCTACATTACAGACCCCCCTACAATACAGACCCCCCCTACAATACAGAACCCCCCTACAATACAGAACCCCCCTACATTACAGACCCCCCTACAATACAGACCCCCCTACAATACAGAAACCACCTACATTTCAGACCCCCCTACAATACAGAACCCCCCTACATTTCAGACCCCCCCTACAATACAGAACCCCCTACATTACAGAACCCCCCCTACATTTCAGACCCCCCCTACAATACAGAACCCCCCCTACAATACAGAATCGCCCCCTACATTTCAGACCCCCCTACAATACAGAACCCCCCCTACAATACAGAACCCCCCTACATTTCAGACCACCCCTACAATACAGACCACCCCTACAATACAGACCCCCCCTTCAGACCCATAATGTACCTCAGATCAGTGCGGGACTGCATGTTGGGTTCCCTCCCCCTGTGTGGACATAAAGGAGGAGGGGGAGGCGGCTTCACTCTGTTTAGCTGTGTGAGACAGCTGAGCCGAGTCTGATCAGATCATCAGTGCCGCGGCCACCTTGCCAGAGAGAAGGGGATCGTTGCGGGTCCCGGCCCCCTGATGTGCCGACGGGTGTCACTGTCACTCGAGTGCGGCTCCGACTCATAGCTGAGAGTGCACTGGGACAGTGGCGTCACTAGGGTTGATGGCACCTGGTGCGGCAAAACATGGTGTCACCCCCCTCCTGTCTATCCTGCCCAGCGCCCTGCAGGCAGCGCACGGTCACGAGGCGCACCCCCAAATGACCCCTGTAAATTAAAGTATAGGGTGGTATTGGGCCGGCTGGGGTGATATAGGGCAGGTTGGGGTAATATAGGGCAGGTTGCGGTGATATAGGGCAGGCCGGGGTGGCATAGGGCAGGTTGGGGTTGTATAGGGCAGGCTAGGGTGGTATAGAGCAGGTTTGAGTAGTATAGGGCAGTTTGCGGTGATATATGGCAGGCTGGGTGGCATAGGGCAGGTTGGGGTGATATGGGACAGGGTGTGGTGGCATAGAGCAGGTTGCGGTTGCATAGGGCAGGTTGGGGTGGTATAGAGCAGTTTGTGGTGGCATAGGGCAGCTTAGGGTGGCATAGGGCAGTTTGCGGTGGCATAGGGCAGGTTGCGGTGGCATAGGGCAGTTTGCGGTGGCATAGGGCAGGTTGGGGTGGTATAGAGCAGTTTGCGGTGGCATAGGGCAGGTTGGGTTGGTATAGAGCAGTTTGAGGTGGCATAGGGCAGATTGCGGTGGCATAGGGCAGGTTGCGGTGGCATAGGGCAGGTTGCGGTGGCATAGGACAGGTTGCGGTGGCATAGGGCAGGTTGCGGTGGCATAAGGAAGGTAGCGGTGGCATAGGGCAGGGTGCGGTTGCATAGGGCAGGCTGGGGTGGTATGGTGCCAGGTTAGGACATGTGCAGCAGTGCAGTAACTTACAGCATGCCTGGAGATGAAGACACTCTGGCTGCTGTGTCCTCGTTTCTTTCTCCTTCAGTTGCGGGATCAGCCAGAGTGAACAAGTCTGTGGGAGGAGTGGAGGGGGCAGCCACACCCCCAGCTACGCCCTTCAACTCCGACTGCCTCCGGAGACATTGGAGATGATGGGGAAGACGTGACATGCTGTCCGGCGGCCCGCGGGCCGCCGCGGCCCACCGGGCATTTTCCCGGTATGCCCTATGGCCAGCCTGGGCCAGTCCGGGCCTGGCCCTGACCAATCTCCAACTTGGGCTGGCAGGGGGCAGGCCCCCTCAAAAGCTCAGGGTCAGCTTAGCTGGGGAGAAGTTGTTCGGGTGGAAGCCCTAGTCTGGGGGGGGGTGTGACCTTGGGTCTGGGCTTGGGAGGCAAGGTCACACTGGAGGCACTGGAGAATGGAGAGGACAGTGGGAGAATACTGCCAGGCAAGTCTCCAGGAGCAACAGGAACAGCCAAGAGGGCTGGTGAGTGACACACAGTCAGGAGGACTGGGAGACATGCCTGAGAGGACTGGAATGGAGTGGTCTGGGATGGATGCAGAGCCAGTTAGGAGGACTGTGGTGGCACGGGCAGTGGAAAGGGGAAGCTTCAGCCAGGAGGGCTGGCAGTGCCTGAAGAGGTGGTGCTGGGAGCAGTAGCCTCAGATAGGACAGCTAGCTTTTAAGACTTCTATTTTTGCTACACCATAGGGGCCTGCAGTCCCTGCCTGCAAAGGGCATTCATACAGAACCAACTGAGATTGTGATGAGTCTGAAACTTGTGCTAGCTGGTCCTGGGAGTGATAGTCTGCAAGCAAGTGTGTGCTGGAGGTAGATGAGGAAAGAATGTATATACTTGGGTATATAGTTCCAGTCCCTACAGAGTTTCATTGATCAAATGGGCATCCCATATGCACCCTTCCCCATCCAAGTTCAATTCCCCTAATAAAAAAAACAACAAACAAAGATGCAAGGACTATTTCTTGTCTCTGAGTGACTGGAAATTTGTGTGCCTTACTGTGCAGGGTGGGAGATGACCACATTCATCAGCGGCCCTTAGGGGGTTAGCGCTACAACTATATAAAAGGAGGACACACCTATCCCTCCCTCCGGACTGTGTCACTCAGTATTCAATCAGACAGGCCCATGCACTACATGTTGATGGTAGATCTAAAGAAGATTGTACAATCAGATTGTAGATTGTATGGTGAGCTTTACAAACTTCCAAGGACACACTTCTCCTGTTTTCAGTGCTACAGCTCTGCTACACATTAGACATGTGCGATTAGTTTCGTACGAATCGGAAATTCGTACGAATTTTTCAGAATTCGTACATTTGTACGAATCCGAATTACGAATTTTTATGAATACGAATTCTGTACGACATACAAAATTTCGTTTACGAATTTCGGATCCAAATTATCCGAATCCAAACTACCAAATAACGATTTTCAACTAATACGAAAGAAACAAACAAAAAAAAAAAGTTACGAAAGTAGGAATTATGGTATTGAGCTTCCCTTTAATAGTGCCGTTGTACATCTTATACGTCACCGTGCTCTTGGCGTTCAGAATTTCTGACAACATTTGTGCGACCGTGTGTATGCAAGACAAGTTTGAGCCAACATCCTTCGGAAAAAAAAATACACGGTTTTGTTGTCGGAATTTCCAATCATCTGTACGCGGCATGAGTCCGTAGAGTTCAATATTAACGATTCGTTCGAAATTCGTATTTCGTACGAATCCGAATTAAATTCCGTACACGAATTGAGAATTATGATTTTTTTTTAATACGAAACAGAACGGAACGAAACAAAACAAATTTTTTGACGGCTCCCATGTCTACTACACATAGGCTTTTATGTGATCGCTCAGCAAATTCTCCTGCTCCAGTGTGCACACTCTGCCAAATGAATGATCTATGTAGGGAGAGAGAGAGAGGTACAAAACAATTCATCAGCAGAGGAGGACACTGGTTAGGGTGACCACATGTCCCGGATTGCCCGGGACAGTCCCGCATTTTGCAGGTCTGTCCCGGGCACCTTCATTTCAGGACAATACAGTGTCCCGGAATGAAACTGACACAGCCACCCCCCCTGGCCAATCTGATGCCCCCAAAAAATGCCTCCACATCACCGCTTTACTCACTGACAGTACTTGTCCTGGCCGGGAATGTCTGGAGGAGCACAATCCCCGCCCCCTGCTTGTGATTGGAGAAATTATAAATCCCGCCTCTTGTGTCCAATCACTGTGCTGTGATTCGTTACAGCACAAGCTGATTTTTGGGAAGGGAGGGTGTCCCTGAATGGTAGTTTGGAAATGTGGTCACCCTAACACTGGTTGTGCATTGAAGTAAAACAGTGCCCACTGACAATAACTACATTGGAGAAGCATGTAAACATAGCTCCCAACTGATTTGAAATAACTCCCTGATTTGAAATAAAATCCCTCTGTCCCTCTTTCCTCCTCATTTGTCCCTCATTTTGGTCTGTGCTATATAGTTGTATATAAAATGCACTTTTCAGCTTTTAAAAAGTGTTTTCCTTTGCTAAACCTTTTATCCAATTTCTAAATTGCTGCATTTGTAAATTTAAAAGGCCAGTAAAAAGGAATAGTAGTGGTTAAAAAAAAAAAGCACTTTTGTATTTAACTAATCTTTTTTTCTTATATTTCTTCTTTAAGGGGACATGGCAGGGGGTGTGTCCTATGTATACATACATTTTGCTAATAGATGTCCCTCATTCCCATCTCAAAAAGTTGGGAGGTACATGTAAGTACAGAGGTGGGTGGACGTAATCTCCTGGAGGGGGAGGGGCAGGCGCAGGGCGTTTATTAATGAGGTCAGCTGCTGAATTACTTCCCCATTCTACTAAAAGTTTTTACCTCCCATAGGACATATACCATTTGCCTACAAATGTTGTCACTAAAAGGTTCCCCTCTTCTCCATTTCAGAAAGTTGAGATGATCTCGTTGTCAAACTGATAGTTTCTGGTTTTCGTTGTTGCTGCATTTTTGCCTTATTAAATCATTCTAACGATCCACATGACAGATTTAGTACAACTGAATAAGACAGAAACATGCTCAGATCCTGTTAAAGAAATGAATTTGCAGGCACTTGATGTGGTTGGGTATGGCGCTCTGAACCATCCACCTCCCTGCAGGGTGGGTATGTTTATAGTGGAAATCCTTAATGTTCTGGGAGACAGCAAAGGCTGCGTCAGCTGTCCCCCCAGGCTGCATTGCTTCTTATGACAGTAATGAACCTGCCCTTCTCTCTGTAGGAAGCTTGTGGGATGTTGCCTGTAGCCAAACAACTATGCTAATCATGGTGATAACCTCATTTTAACATCCAAAGAGGGAAAAAATACATAAAAGATGTTTATGAGTTTTTCTGTTCCTGCACAGCAAGAACTCACAGGGACTTGGTTATGAAAGATGAAGAGCAGAGAACACGGATATTTTCAGAAAGTTCATACTGATCTATGCCCTACATGGGGGATTATATGCCCAGGCAATGCGTAAAACAGAAGGAAGGTGTAAAACACATGAAATAATGAAAATTTGTATATCATAGTTATATTAAAGGAAAAGTCTGAATCCCCAATCTCACTATGTAGCTTTTTTTAGTGTAGGACGATGTGGCTTTTGAACTATGCCCATAGGATCACCTTGATTTCAAAATGCATCCAACTGCATCCCACTGCGTTCGGTGTGAAAGGGCCCTAATGCCGCGTACACACGGCCGGACTTTCCAATGGGAAAACCTCCTTTGGAATTTCCGACGGAAAAAAAAAAGAACCTGCTCTCTATCTAAGTCCGTCGCAAATTCCGACAGAAAAAGACCGATGGGGCATACACACGGTCAGAATATCTGACCAAAAGCTCCCATCAGACTTCTTTAGAATTTCCGATGGAAAAATAGTGAACCTGCTCTCTATCTAAGTCCGTCGCAAATTCCGACAGAAAAAGACCGATGGGGCATACACACGGTCAGAATATCCAACCAAAAGCTCCCATCTGACTTTTTCTGTCTAAAATTTCGACCGTGTGTGCGCGGCATAAGGCTGCATTCACACCTTTGTGTTCAACTTTTTTTAAAGTGTTTTTGAGCTTTGACATTTTAATTAGCCAATAGAAAAAATATAATCTGTTTCATTACTTGTTCTTATGTTTTTCAGCTTTTTCATCTGCTTTTATTTACTAATATTTTTATATATTTCTTTTACTTTTATTTGTAAGGGTTTAAGGGTTAGGGGTTAAAGGTTAGGGTTATGGGGTTAATGTATTATTATTTATTCACTTATTATTTATTTATTTTGTTAGGTTAGGGGCTATGGTTTAGGGTTAGGGGTTATTATTGGGGTTAGGGGTAATATTAGGGTTAAAGCGGTTGTAAAGGCAGAAGTTTTTTTTTCTTAATGCATTCTGTGCATTCAGATAAAAAGCCTTCTGTGTGCAGCCCCCCCCCCCAGCTCCCCTAATACTTACCAGAGCCCCCTCTCTATCCAGCGATGTCCACGAGGGCCTCGCCTGTGTGGCTTAGACACAGCAGCAGCGCCATTGGCTCCCGCTGCTGTCAATCAAACTCAGGTAGCCAATCAGGAGAGATAGGGTGGGGCCGAACCGCAGCTCCATGTCTGAATGTACACACGGAGCTGCAGCTCGGCTCGGGTGCTTGCTGTGGGGGCACTCAACAGGAGGGAGGGGCCAGGGACCCAAGAAGAGGAGGATTCAGGCTGCCCTGTTTAAAACCAACTGCATAGAGCAGGTAAGTATAACATGTTTCTTATTTTAATAGAAAAAAAAATAGATGTTACAATTACTTTAAGGGTTGGGGTTACTTTTTTTTTTATTCTATTTTTTATTGTTTATTTATAAATGTATTTTATTATTTATTTTAATTTAATAAAATGCTCAAAAATGCGCAACAAAAGACACTAAAATGTTAAAAAAACACTTGAATCAAGCATTTCAATGCGATAGATAGTAGCATGCACTCTTACATTGATAATTAGTAGTAAAGTGCCATCTTACATTGGTGCTCAGTGGGAAAAGGGCCCCCTTACATTAGTGGTCACAGGAGAAATGCCCCTTTACATTGGTGGTCAGGGGTAAAAGTTCCCATTAGATTGGTGGTCAGTGGTGATGTGCCCTCTTACATTGGTGCTCACTGCTCAGTGGTAAAGATGCCTCCTTATATTGGTAGTCAGAGGAGAAATGCCTCTTTACATTGGTGGTCATGGGTAAAAGACCCCATTACATTGTTGGTCAGTCTTATGTGCCCCCTTACAATGGTGCTCATTTGGGAAATGTGTCTCATTTATTTGTTGCTTTACATTAAGCAATGTGGAGCTCTGTGTTTTGTATAATGTGCTGTATATTACAGTGCCTTGAAAAAGTATTCATACCCCTTGAAATTTTCCACATTTTGTCATGTTTCAACCAAAAAGCTAAATTTATTTTATTGGAATTTTATGTGATAGACTAATACAAAGTGCCACATAATTGTGAAGTGAAAGTAAAATGATAAATGGTTTTCAATTTTTTTTTTTACAAATAAATATGTGAAAAGTGTGGCGTGCATTTGTATTCAGCCTCCCTGAGTCAATACTTTGTACAACCACCTTTCACTGCAATCACAGCTGCAAGTCTTTTTGGGGATGTCTCTACCCGTTTTGCACATTTAGAGAGTGACATTTTTGCCCATTCTTCTTTGCAAAATAGATCAAGCTCTGTCAGATTGGATAGAGAGCATCTGTGAACAGCAATTTTCAAGTCTTGCCACAGATTCTCAATTGGATTTAGGTCTGGACTTTGCCTGGGCCATTCTAACACATAAATATACTTTGATCCAAACCATTCCATTTTAGCTCAGTCTGTATGTTTAGGGTAGTTGTCCTGCTGGAAGGTGAACCTCTGCCCCGGTCTCAAGTCTTTTGCAGACGCTAACAGGTTTTCTTCTAAGACTGCCCTGTATTTGGCTTCATCCATCTTCCCATCAACTCTGACCAGCTTCCCTGTCCCTGCTGAAGAAAATCATCCCCACAACATGATGCTGCCACCAGCATGTTTCACAGTGGGGATGGTGTGTTCAGGGTGATGTGCAGTGTTAGTTTTCTGTCACACATAGCGTTTTGCTTTTAGGCCAAAAAGTTAAATTTTGGTCTCATCTGACCAGAGCACCTTCTTCCACATATAAAACAAGAAATTGGTCGCACACTGGAACTCCAACTTATCTTGATGTCACCTTTATTGTCAAAAGGGTCAGACAGATACAGGCAATGGTAAAGATGACATCAAGATAAGTTGGAGTTCCAGTGTGCGACCAATTTCTTCTTGTATTCGTCTTCCACGGTGGTGAGCCGAGGTCTGCACCTGTGATCTACCTTGATTCTGCCTGGAGTGGTGTGCTTTTCCTTTACCTTCTTCCACATGTTTGCTGTGTCCCCCACATGGCTTCTCGCATACTGCAAACAGGACTTCTTATGGCTTTTTTCCAACACTGGCTTTCTTCTTGCCACTCTTCCATAAAGGCCAGATTTGTGGAGTGCACGACTAATAGTTGTCCTGTGGACAGATTCTCCCACCTGAGATGTGGATCTCTGCAGCTCCTCCAGAGTTACCTCTTGGCTGCTTCTCTGCTTAATGCTCTCCTTGCCCGGCCTGTCAGTTTAGGTGGACGGCCATGTCTTGCTAGGTTTGCAGTTGTGCCATACTCTTTTTATTTTCAGATGATGGATTGAACAGTGCTGCATGAGATGTTCAAAGCTTGGGATATTTTTTTATACCCTATTCCTGCTTTAAACTTCTCCACAACTTTATCCCTGAACTGTCTGGTGTGTTCCTTGGCCTTCCACGGTGCTGTTTGTTCACTAAGGTTCTCTAACAAACCTCTGAGGGCTTCATGGAACAGCTGTATTTATATTGAGATTAAATTACACACAGGTGGACTCTATTTACTAGTTAGGTGACATCTGAAGGCAATTGGTTCCACTAGATTTTAGTTAGGGGTATCAGAGTAAAGGGGGCTGAATACACATGCACGACAAACTTTGCACATATTTATTTGTAAAAAAAAAATGAAAACCATTTATGATTTTCCTTCCATTTCACAATTATGTGCCACTTTGTGTTGGTCTATCACATAAAATCCCCAAAAAATATATTTACATTTTTGGTTGTAACATGAAAAAATTTAGAAAATTTCCAGGGGTGTGAATACTTTTTTATGGCACTATATTTGGGGTCCTGCATCACACAAGATGCAGATTTTTTTTTTTTTTTATGAGGAAATGGTAACTATAGCTTTCAAACAAGTTGGTTGGTTTACAAGCTCTGGCAAGCCTGGTGTGATCCTATCTGATGTGTGACACAACCTGTAGTTACGTATCAGTGTGACTCACCTTTCATTCTTTACATCTGGGTCACTATGAATCAGAGGAAGCCATGTTTGCTGCAGGAAATGGATCAATACCAATTACTGCTATAAAATCACTCAAATGATTCATAAGTTTATTTTATAATGGCAGCATAAGCATACCTCCCAACTTTGTACATCATTTTGTATGCTCCTGGCAGAAGGATTCAGTGTAGATAGGAGTATTTTAATTCAATCTTATTTTATTATATTATATGCAAGAGAAAGACAGAAAAAGACACACTTCGTCTTAAACATTACAAACAGTGATAGGATACACCATCGACAGGTATCATGTATGGCAAAACAAAGCAGGGCTAAGTTACACATATAAGGATTGAGCACCTGTGTAGGAGGACCTCCGTGGGATTTTTGTAATATCAGTCCCTGTACAAGAATAAATGAGGTAAGGAAACCTTTATCTGTATTTCTGCAAAGGGGATCCTAGGTCCTCCGTATGCAACTTATCAGATGAGATTATACACAAATCTGTTTGGAGAATATGACGTAGGGTCACTCATTGGGTTATTGGCATTAAGTAGATCGAAGCCCTGGTACGTTTTCTCACTGTATTCCTAGAGGTGTAATTAGATATAGAGAAAAGAAAAAAAGAATCAGGGTCAGGGGCAGATAGAAGGGGACAATTAGGTAGGGGACAGGAATCAGAATCCCAATCACTCCATCACGGTCCCACGGCGGACCCGTCCAGGTCACGTCCCGCCCAGGACACAAACTCAGAGGAGTATCGGAACACGGACCACGAAGTCCATGTGAGAGAGAACTGTTCACTTTTACCACTTTCCTCCGCCAGCAAGCGTTCCAGGTCTCTAATGTGGTCCACCTCAACAGCCCAATCTCCCAGGGAAGGCATGGTTGTCGATCTCCAATGACGGGGAATCACTATTCTGGCCGCCGCCAAGAAGTGTCGCAATACATCATTTCTGATGGATTTAAATGACCCCGGGATTATAGACAGGAGGGCCACCTCAGGTGAAGGCTGGATAGAGGTCGCCATCAGTTTGCAGTAAAGTGTGAAAATTCGCTGCCAGAACCTCCGCACAGGAGGGCACTCCCACCAGATGTGGAGCATGGTTCCCCGGGAGTCGAGACACCGCCAGCAGGCATCCGACACTTCCGGATTGAAGTGATGAATAGATGATGGACATCTGTACCATCTCGTTATTAGTTTAAACCCCTTCTCCTGGGTCTTAGTGGCTAGGGATAATTTGTGAGTGAGGATGAAACATTTTTGCCAGTCAATAGGGGAGATAGGGTGATGCAGATCTGTCTCCCAGGCCACCGTGTATGGTGGAAGGTCAGGGGAGTGGATATCGAGCAGAATGGAGTACAGTTGAGATACAACATGTGTTGGAGGCTCCACCTGCATGAGCAGTTCCTCGAATCTCGTCAGTTCAGCAAGAATGTCTGTAATAGACGGGAAAGTCCGGATGTAGGAGATAGTCTGTTGCCTCTGAAGCCACTGCATGGGGTGACGGGGGGTCGGACCGGCAGGGGTATCTGACCGTAAAGTGGGGTCTGCACGAAGGACCTGGGCAAGTCGTCTATGATCCTCCTTTCGCCATGGTCCGAATCTTGTTACAGACATAGCTGGTGGAAAGGCCGGTGTCCCAAAGAAGGGAGTCATAGGCCCCATGTGGTTTGACAAGCCCCTTCTGGACAACATGCGGTCCCAGATCCGAATCGTTTGACGGGTAAGGTCATTGAGAGGGCCTGAACCCCCCCGGACCGTGGGCAAGGTCCACGGGAGAGTGGAGAGTTCAATTGGGTTCATGTGGCCTTCTAATTGGACCCAAAGTTTGGTGGAAGAGTGGTGAAACCAGTCTAATATGCGGGTAAGCACCGCTGCTTTATGGTATAGGGAGGCAATTGGGGCTCCGGCCCCCCCCCCCGAGCCTTTGGGAGAGACAGTGTTTCATACCGTATCCTTGGACGGGCCGCATTCCAAATAAATTTGGAAAACAGCTGGCGTATTTTCTTGAAGTACGAGTTGGGTATGTGAATAGGGATGGTCTGAAACAAATATAAGAACCTAGGGAGAACGTCCATTTTCAGGGCATTCACTCTACCCAGCCAAGAGAGCTGTTTGGACGCATAGTTGGTTAAATCTGCTTGGGTCCTAAGGAGTAGGGGGGCAAAATTCAGGGAAAAAAGTTGGGAAGCATCCGCCGGTATTTGAATTCCGAGATACCTTATGGAGGGGGAACCAGTTTTGAAGGAGAAAGTAGACGCTAGTCGTCGTAGGGCCGATGTGGGCAGAGATATGTTAAGGATTTCCGATTTATTGTAGTTAACCTTGAAGTTGCTAACTTCTCCAAATTTCTGAAACTCCTGCAATACCGAGGGCAAAGATGTGTGTGGATGTGTCACGAACAAGAGCAGATCATCTGCAAAAAGAGCGAGTTTCGTATGTGTGGGCCCGACTGTTATGCCGTGGATAGAGGGATTGTTACGTAGAGCAGTAGCCAAATGTTCCATAGTGAGAACATACAGGAGGGGGGATAGTGGGCATCCCTGTCGTGTCCCGTTGGATACAGAAAAGGCTGGAGAAAGCGAGCCATTCAGTCTAATCCTAGCATACGGAGAGGAGTAAAGGGACATTATTCTCGCCATCATATTAGTTCCCACACCTATTTGTTGCAGGGATAATCGAAGGAACTGCCAGTCGACTCGGTCGAATGCCTTCTCGGCATCGACTGTTAAGAGGCATAGTGGGATATCGTGGGACCGGGCATAGTTGGTTAGAAGAAGGGTCTTCAGGGTGTTATCTCTAGCCTCACGGCCACTCACAAAGCCGACCTGGTCTAAGTGTATTATCCCAGGCAACAACGGTTGTATTCTATTGGCTAGAATTTTAGCAAAGACTTTCAGATCGACCCCAATCAAAGAGATCGGCCTGTAGCTTGCACATAGAGTAGGGTCTTTGCCTGGCTTTGGGATGAGGGATATGTGGGCCTCAAGTGTTTGTGAGGGGAACAAGGAGCCCTCCGACAAAGAGTTGAACATCTTAGTTAGAAAAGGTGTGAGGAGGGCGGCAAAAAGTTTGTAAAACTTAGGAGTGAAGCCGTCTGGGCCCGGGCTCTTTCCACTCGGCGTACCCGCTATGGCTTTGGCAACCTCCTCTTCTGTGATTGAGACTTCCAGATCAGCGATGATGTCATCATCTAATGTGGGGAGCGCGGTTTCTGAGATATATGACACCTGGTCTTCCACCCTGGAAGAAGGGGAACCAGTCCCGTGAGTCTTAGATATATTGTACAGGGACTGGTAGAAGTCTCTGAATTCCTCTGCCATCTTAGTGGGTGAGGAGACCAATTCTCCCTGTGCCCCCCGAATATGAGGCACAAAGGTGGAAGTCGCTTTTGGGTGCAGGGCGCGAGCCAATGGCCTACCACATTTATCTCGAAACTTATATTGATGGAAAGCGAGCTTATCTGCATATGTGCGTGCAGAGGCTTCATAAAGCTCTCTGAGTTGTGATCGCGCCTTAGAAACGTCCGCCAGTGTTGTCACTGTCGGGGATCGCTTGTGTTCAGTTTCTAAGTTCCTAAGCTTTTGGTTTGCTGCCTCAATGGCGGCTGAGCGCTCCTTTTTAAGACGCGTACCCATTTGGATAAAGGCACCTCGTAGAACCGCCTTCAGTGCCTCCCACTGAAAGGGCAACGATGTCGTATCTGAAGCGTGGTCCGCAAAAAAATTAGATATTGTATCCGAAACCCTTTTCACACATTCTGGATTCGTAAGCAATGAATCGTTCAAGCGCCATGACCACTCCCTATTCGGAGTGGAGGGGAGCGAGAACGTCATATGTATAGGAGAGTGGTCAGACCAGACCATTGGGTCTATGGTGCAGTCCGGGGACCAGTCTAGACAGCTATGGTCACTCATTAGGTAGTCTATGCGACTATAGGTGTGATGGACATGGGAGAAGTGGGTATAGTTGCGGGCCGTGGGGTGCAACACCCTCCAAACATCCACTAGACGCAGATCGTAAAATGCCCGTTTTAGAGCCCTCAGTTTGGGGAAGGAGATACACGATCGCGAGGTGGAGGAATCTAAAAGTGGTTCAAGAGGGGTGTTAAAATCTCCCCCCAGTACGAGCTTACCCTCCATGAATCCCGACAGAACCCTCAAGTATTGTAACGCGGCCGATACTTGGTTAATATTAGGGAGGTAAATGTTGGCTACCGTAAATTTGGTACCCCATAACATGAATTTCACAAACACATACCTCCCCTGTGGGTCCGAGAGATGATCAAGTACCTCTATAGGGAGCGTCTTATGAAAAGCCACAGACACTCCCCTGGCTTTCTGGGTTGGGCTAGTGCTGTGGAACCACCTGTTGAAATATCTGCTGGAGCAGGAAGGGGTGGAGGCAGAGTGAAAATGTGTCTCCTGGAGAAGAAGCACATTGACCTGGCGTTTGTGCATTTGATACAGGATTTGTCCTCTTTTGGTGGCAAAATTAAGCCCATTGACATTGTAGGAACAGAATTGTAGCCTAGGGCGAGAGATCACCGTGTGAGCCATGACGGAGCGACAGGGGGGGAGGGTGAGGGGAGGTGAGAGAGAAATAAGGAAAGAAACAGAAAAGGGGGAAAACACAGCAGGGGAGGAAGAGAGGAGGTAGAGCGATGTGGGGAAGAGATTGAACAGAGAGAGCACCTGGGGAAGGTGGCTCAAAAATACTAAAGTGTGCGCAAAAACGTAACACTTCGTGAAATATCACGTAGTAGGCACGAACTGTGCCAATCCTATTTAGGGGGAGAGAACGGGATTAGAACAGCTGAGTTGTGTTCCCGACAACCTAGCAGGCATAAATAACATAACTGTAAAGTAACACACCCAATGACCGTGGTATTTAAAGCTTACCTGTCTAGTCACTAAAGAGCAATGTCAGATTAAATACCATTGGTACGCTTGAGTACAATAAACAATCAAAAATGACATAAAAAAGAAAAAAGAACATCAGTGAAGAACAAGGTGTATACAAACTGGTGGCAAGATAAAGGCACAGGTATTCCCGCGTAATCATGCGGGGGTAGGAAACATCAATTGCTACATTTATAGCAGCATTAACTATGATTGTCATCACGGCTCAGCTCAGATATCTGTGTAAACGCACAGAAGGTGTCAGTGCCAAGGTCAGCCAGTTTCAAGCCCCCAGGACATAAATGCCCAGAGCCCAAGGGAAGACCCGGAGGTCCCCGGACGAGCCAAAGGGCTATGTCCGGGAAACCCCAAGCCAACCCGCAGAGCCAGAGCCGTGAGAGAACATATCAACATCACTGGCCGCTTTTCCAGAACCCCATCAAGTACAACCGCACCAGCCGAGGGCAGCGAAGTGCTTTTCGAGCCATGTGAGACAACTAAACCGTCAGCAGCATTTAAATAGCAACGTTAGCAAGAGTCAGTGGGCTGAGAGTGCAAGTACACTGTGAAGACATAACAAAACAGGGAAAACAGAAGGTGGACCTGGCCGGAGTCTCATAAAAGAGCTGTATCCACCTAGTAAGTAAAAGGACATAGCAGAAAGAACCATTTCAGGTCTCAGACGACAGAGTCCGGATCAGTCCTCTGGTGACGTGGCTCGCCGCTCTCTAGGACCAGAAGGTACCGATCTAGACTGAGGGCGTCCTCGACGTTGCAGAGGAGGGCCCGGTAGCCGCTGACGGTCATCTGGGGGGTCCAACCAGTTCGGGACGACAACAGGGTCCCGGCTCAGGAACAGGAAGAAGGCAGGAAGCTGGTCCGGGTCTGAGAGGACAAATTTGTGGTTATCTTCCCGGGTCACTTTGATGCTGAATGGGTGACCCCAAGTGTACGTGGCGCCTACTTGGCGAAGCAAGTCCAGCAGAGGGCGGACCATTCGCCGCATGTACAGCGTGTTGCGGGAAAGGTCCGGATAGAGGTGTATAGATGATCCGTGAAAGTCTAGTGGCCCCAGGCCTTGCGCAAAATCTCCTCCTTTAGGGTATAGTAGTGCACCCGGCAGAGGACGTCACGAGGGCGGTCCCTGCGATCCCCTCCTATGCCTCCCACTCTATGTACTCTGTCCAATTCAATGGGAGATGTAACTTCCCTGCCCAGGACCTGGTTAAGGATAGCAATGACAGTGGGTTTGAGATCAGTACCTGAGGTCGCCTCCGGGACCCCCTGCAGCCGGATGTTGTTCCTGCGACTCCGGTTCTCACTATCTTCTATCCGGAGCTGGTGTTGCCTTAGACGGGAGAGATGAGCCGTAGATGCATTTTCAAGCACCGTTATGCGGGCTGAGTGGTCTTCTTGGATGGTGACCATAGCAGAAACCGTGACCTCAGACGCGGAGACCCGTTGTTTGAGGGCATTTAGTTCAACATGGAGAGAAGTTTCCATTTTGGAAGCCCAGGAATCAAAGTCAGCTCGGAAGGCAGACAGTATGGCAGTGGATGTGGCGCCTGGGGAAAGCGTCTCTGCTGAGACAGTGCCCTCGCCAAGGGCAGTGGGATCCATCAGAGGAGTCGGGTGTGTACCCGGGCCGGTCCCACTGGCAGAGGAAGCTGCTGCAGTCGGGGGAGGAGGTTGTGATCTGCCTGAGGCTCGGGTTGACGAAGGTTTATCCTTCCCTGTACGGGAGTCCTGCGATGTTGTGCGTAGCAGGTACCGTTGAATAGTACCTTGTTGCAGTTCAGCGGAGTCAGCAGAGGTAGAGCTGGAAGCCGCCATCAGCCGGTTGGGCGTGATTGGGTGGGAACGTAGCCTGCGGTCGTCGGGAGAGCACAGAGCTCAGCGGTGCATGTCTTCAGCCCTCCATCCTCAGCCACGCATCATCAAAGGTGGAACGGATGAGCAGAGGATGCGACCCGTGTTGCAAATGGGGATCAGTGCTTGCTGTGATGTTACTGTCCTTTTGGAGTGCCTGTGCATGTGCTGCAGCACAGCGACACGGCAGTTTAGGCAGTACCGGTGGCCGAGGAGGGAGTGGATGGAGGTCAGTGGTAAGAGTTGAGAGTTAGCACTGAGTCCGGGTGGAGCAAGATGGCCGCTACACTTCTTGGCAGTGTGTGACTGGAGGAGTGCGGGGAGGGCGAGATGGATGAGGTATAGGCTCAGCTGCCCCGTAGGCCAGAATAGCCAGGATTTGATGTATAGGGTGAAGCAGGTTGAAGTGGGCAGGTGATAGGAGTATTTTAATACAAACAAGTGCATGAAACCTTGGCAGATAAGGAGAAATCCAAGCAGAGGCTTGAGTTTGGCCAATACACTCTAATGCCGCATACACACGATCTTAAACCGCGTTCTTGACGGTCAAAAGTTCAGAATTTATTTCTGAAGTTCTAATTTAGAGCTAGCGAAACCTTATGCCGCATACACACGATCGGAATTTCCGACAAGAAATATCCGATGTGAGCTTTTGGTCGGAAATTCCGACCGTGTGTAGACTTTACCTGTTGGAATTTCCGACAACAAAAATTTCAGAGCTGGTTCTCAAATTTTCAGACGGAAAAAATTCCAATCGGAAATTCCGATCTTCTGTAGCAATTCCGACGCGCAAAATTCCGACGCATGCTAGGAAACAATTTGACGCATGCTCGGAAGCATTAAGCTTCATTTTCTCAGCTCGTCGTAGTGTTGTACGTCGTCGCGTTCTTGACGGTCGAAAGTTCAGAGAACTTTTGTGTGACCGTGTGTATGCAAGCCAAGCTGGAGCGGAATTCCGTCGGAAAAACCATCCAAGATTTTTCAGATGGAAAATTTGATCGTGTGTACGTGGCATGAATCTTAGAATATTATTGTTATTGTAGCACCCTCCCAGTATGGAATTCTAGGAAAATTTTGTTTTTGACTGTTCCGTAGCCATTGGAACAGCTATTGATTTATTTAGGCTCTCCTAGATTTTACAGGCTGTAGGCTTTATTGTTTCTCCCTGCATTCTGGAAGCTTCCAGAACATAGATGGCTGAAAAAGTCAAATAGACAGCCTGAATATTTATTTTGCTTCAGCCAGTCCCTGGGGCGTTGTTCTCAGTAGGTGGCTGGAGGAGAACATAAATAGTCTAGGGTCTAGAGCAGCCAAGGTCTAGTCCTGCTGGATAAGTTTCCAGTGTCAGGGGCTGCTGCCCCTTTGAGGCAGTCCTGCTGAAGTCTGCTGATGTTCATTGAGGTCCCAGATATCTAAGCTGGGATGGGTATTTCTAATTATTCCTGGAGCTAAAGATTTGGTTTGAAGGACCCACTGAAGAGTGCCTGGTGGAAGCTGGGAGGTGTGCAGCTGCCATGGGACATTGTAAGTACTGATCCAAGCTCAAGAATCTAGTGTTCGTGTCCTGTTCTACTTTGGGGGCTAGCAATAGCTGTTTCTCTAAGTCTGCTTCTACAGTCTCAGTTCTGGCCTTCCCCTGGGCTACTGAATTAAAGTCTGCTCAAAAATATTGCAACTAGTGACCATGTCCTCTTGTTACAAGTCAGCATTTCTGGAGTATCCTATACCCCCCCCCCCCCCCCCAGACCCTCTCCTGTTACAAATTCTAATATAGCCAAAGTGAATAGACTGCTGCCTGTGTGAATGGTGGCCTCTGCACTGTTTTTGGAATGAACCAGTTAATCCAGTGGTCCCTAGGAGGGTAGCGCTATAATATTATTATTTTTCAGGAATTATATAGCACCAACAGTTTGTGTAGTGCTTTACAACATACAGTACCATAAAAAAGTATTCATACCCCTTGAAATTTTCTACATTTTGTCATGTTACAACCAAAAAAGTAAATGTATTTTATTGGGATTTTATGTGATAGACCAACACAAAGTGGCACATAATTGGGAAGTGGAAGGAAAATCATAAATGTTTTTTTTTACAAATAAATATCTGAAAAGTGTGGCGTGCATTTGTATTCAGCCCCCTTTACTCTGATACCTCTAACTAAAATCTAATTGCCTTCAGAAGTCACCCAATTAGTAAATAGAGTCCACCTATGTGTAATTTAATCTCAGTATAAATACAGCTGTTCTGTGAAGCCCTCAGAGGTTTGTTAGAGAACCGTAGTGAACAAACAGCATAATGAAGGCCAAGGAACACACCAGACAGGTCAGGGATAAAGTTGTGGAGAAGTTTAAAGCAGGGTTAGGTTATAAAAAAATATCCCAAGCTTTGAACATCTCACGCAGCACTGTTCAATCCATCTTTCCGAAAATGGAAAGAGTATGGCACAACTGCAAACCTACCAAAACATGGCCGTCCACCTAAACTGACAGGCTGGGCAAGAAGAACATTATTCAGAGCAGCAGCCAAGAGGCCCATGGTAACTGTGGAGGAGCTGCAGAGATCCACAGCTCAGGTGGGAGAATCTGTCCACAGGACAACTATTAGTCATGCACTCCACAAATCTGCCCTTTATGGAAGAGTGGCAAGAAGAAAGCCAGTGTTGAAAGAAAGCCATAAGAAGTCCCGTTGGCAGTTTGCAAGAAGCCATGTGGGGGACACAGCAAACATGTGGAAGAAGGTGCTCTGGTCAGATGAGATCAAAATTGAACTTTTTGGCCTAACAGCAAAACGCTATGTGTGGCAGAAAACTAACACTGCACATCACCCTGAACACACCATCCCCACCATGAAACATGGTGGTGGCAGCATGATGTTGTGAGGATGCTTTTCTTCACCTGGGACAGGGAATCTGGTCAGAGTTAATGGGAAGATGGATGTAGACAAATACAGGGGCAATCTAAGAAGAAATCCTGTTAGAGTCTGCAAAAGCCTTGAGACTGGGACGGAGGTTCACATTCCAGCAGTACAATGACCCTAAACATACAGCCAGAGCTACAATGGAATGGTTTAGATCAGTGGTCTCCTAACTGTAACCCAGGGGCCGGATGTGGCCCTTTGCTTGTCTTTATCAGGCCCTTCGGGTGCTATTCCTCACACTGATACAAGGCACTATTCTTTCTAACTATGGGATATTATTCCTGTCACTGATACCAACAATAGGGCACTATTCCTACCACTGACAGCCATGATGAGGCACTATTCCCACCACTGACACCAATGATGGGGCACTGTTCCTCCCAATAACACCACTGATGGGGCACTATTTCTTCCCCCAATACTAACAATGGGGCAATATTCCTACCACTGACAGCCATGATGGGGCACTATTCCTACCACTGACAGCCATGATGAGGCACTATTCCTACCACTGACACCAATGATGGGGCACTGTTCCTCCCAATAACACCAATGATGGGGCACTATTTCTTCCCCCAATACTAACAATGGGGCAATATTCCTACCACTGACAGCCATGATGGGGCACTATTGCGTCCACTGACACCAGTGAGGGGGCACTGTTCCTTCCACTGACACCAATGATGGGGCACTGTTCTTCCCAATAACACCAATGATAGGGCACTGTTCTTCCCAATAACACCAATGATGGGGCACTATTTTCTTCCCCCAATACTAAGAATGGGACAATATTCCTCCCACTAATACCAATGGTGGCGCATTGTTTACTCCCATTGATGCCAGGCCATTTTCGACTCATGTTGGCCACAGTCTGGCCTCCTCAAAGTCTGAAGGACAGTAAACTGGCCCTTTGCTCAGAAAGTTTGGAGACCCCTGGTTTAGATTAAAGCATATTCATGTGTTAGAATGGTCCAGCCAAAGTCCAGACCTAAATCCAATTGAGAATCTGTGGCAAGACTTGAAAATTGCTGTTCACAGAAATTCTTCATCCAATCTGACAGAGCTTGAGCTATTTTGTAAAGAAGAATGGACAAATTTTTCACTCTCTAGATGTGTAAAGCTGGTAGAGACATACCCAAAAAGACTTGCAGTTGTAATTGCAGTGAAAGGTGGTTCTACAAAGTATTGACTCAGGGGGGCTGAATACAAATGCACGCCATACTTTTCACATATTTATTTGTAAAAAAAAAATTGAACACCATTTATCATTTTCCTTCCACTTCACAATTATGTGCCACTTTGTGTTGGTCTATCACATAAAATTCCAATAAAATCCATTTACGTTTTTCCTTTTATATGACAAAATGTGGAAAATTTCAATGGGTATGAATATTTTTTCAAGGCACTGTAAAGGGAGACAGCACAAATACAATATAGTTCAATACAGAAGGATTGGGAGGGCCCCACTCATGGAGCCTACAATCTTAAAGAATATATGATTACGTGTTTTTTTAGCGTAAAACGCACTAGCAGTTTCTGCCTTTCTTAAGTCTACCTGTATTTGTTTTTATAATTTTTTTTACAAATACAGGAGAGAAGACTAAGAAAATGCTTGCTTCTGCCTGCAGCAGACTAATGACATAATCTCAGCCTAGGCAATCACTAACTGGAGCTCATTGACTGCTTTTGAATGATAAATGGTGGAGGTATTTAAAAAAAAAAAAATACTATTGTTATATGTTGTGATATGTCAGAAACACATTCATGTCGAATTTTAAAATGACTAATGCCGCATACACACGATTGGAAATTCCAACAAGAAAACCGTGGATTTTTTTCCGACGGAATGTTGGCTCAAACTTGTCTTGCATACACACGGTCACACAAATGTTGTCGGAAATTCCGACCGTCAAGAACGCGGTGACGTACAAGATGTATGACGAGCCGAGATCAATGAAGTTCAATAGGCAGTTTGGCTCTTCTGCTTGATTCTGAGCATGCATGTTTTTTTGTGCGTCGAAATTGCATACAGATGATCAGAATTTCTGACAAGAACTTTTGTGGTCGGAAAATTTGAGAACCAGCTCTCAAATTTTTGTTCTCGGAAATTCCGACAGAAAATGTCCGATGGAGCCTACACACGGTCGGAATTTCCGACCAAAAGCACACATCGGACTTTTCTTGTCGGAATTTCCGATTGTGTGTACGCGGCATAAGAGGGCCACTGTAATATCTAGAACCTCAGCCTTGGATTAGCAAGGAAACTATGGGAGGCAATGATGCAATTACTGTACATGTTAGTTGCTATTATTTGCTGCTGATGACAGATTACGTATTCCATGAAACAATACCGCCAAATAAATGTAATTATAAAATTATAGTCGCTTCCTCGCTGTCTGTCTTTATTCCTGGGGTTAAGGTGTATCCAGAAGAACAAACAAACAGAAAAATTGGCAATTCACGTTATAAAAACATTAGAGTAAGGGAGGGCAGAAACATGAGAGAACACATTTGTTTCTATGTCTGAAAATTTTAGCTTATAAGAGGCAAAAGTACTAGTTTGTATTGTGTGTGTAGCGCCCCCCTTAAGAGCCGCTGAGTATTTTTGGGTTCCCTGTCTGTTCCCTGTAAAACCTTGACCAGGGGACCCCCCCCCCTGTTTTGACACACAAAATAATCACACAGTTTGAGGTAAACAAATTGTGGTCAGGGTATAAAGCCCCGTACACAGAATGTCGGGAGACATTTGCCGGTACAAAAAATACCAGCCGACATTCTGCCTGTGTGTAAGTCGGTCTGAGTTGGCCGTCTTCTGTGGGACGTGCATGCTGGAAAACCAGCAGCAGACTGACTCCCAATCAGCCAATGGCAGAGAGCACTGATCAGAGTGTTCTGTCTGGGGGGCTGCACGAAAAATAAAAAAGTGTAGTGTGTACCCAGCTTAAAGTGGAAGTAAACCCATTGATTTAACAGTATAAAAAAACTGTTAAATTCCCGGCATGCCGGGAATGCTAACTGCCACATTGGTTGTGCTCTCAACCAAACTGTCAAACCATCCAATGGCTGGTGTCATAACTGATCACATGTGCAGCATCATGGCAGTTGAAGATTAAACAGAGGCCAAGATGGCAGCTTCCTTGGCTGAAAACGATAGGAGGGTTTACTTCCACTTTAAGTAATACAAGCACAAAATAAATAACAGTTATCTTTTGCAAATGTTAAACACGTTGAAAAGCTTAACCAAATAATCATGCCCAGTACCATTTTGAACCGGACCAGGTTTAGCAGGACCAGAGTTTAGAGGTTAATTCCAGCACTGAGATATTTTTCCCAAAGTGAGCTGAAAAGCGCTATCAAGAAATTAGGCTAACTCACTTCTGGGTTCTCAATGGTTGGGAACAGGGTTTAAATCTACAGATGGATTTGCAAATGATAATGTCCCCTTTGGTGTAACTCCCAAAGCGTAGAAGCAAAGTCTTCTGTGCGCTTGATGGGCCCTAGTTGGTGCTCATCAGGGTTGAGATTCTTTTGTGTAATGCCGCTTACAAACGGCCGGACTTGCCACCGAAAAAAACCTCAATCGGAATTTCCGATGGAGAAATAGAGAACCTACTCTCTTTCTAAGTCCGTCGGAAAAAGTCAGATGGGCCATACACACGGTCGGATTATCCGACCAAAAGCTCCCATCGGACTCTTTCCATCGGACGTGGCATAAGAGCAAAATTTCCTGAGGATGGTACAGCAATAGGAAAGATTCCTCTTAAAGTGGTGGTGAGAAACTGGCTAAGGTCTCTTTAACACAGAAGATAAGTGCATGAAACGCTACAGTAGAAAAAAATAAAAGGGCGGAAGTAGACTTCAGCAGAGTTTGAACCCCTGTAGATGGTGAACTGGTCTGGTGAAGCAAGTCCCTTTACAGCTGGAAGAGGCTTGAGATGTGATACTACCTGTATTCCTGTCTGCTGGGAAATATATAATGTAGCAAGAGTCCTGCGCTTCCAGAATAACAGGGAGATACTAAAGCAATAGGCCACAGTACTGAATGGGCTAAAAAGTCTGTGGGTACAATTCACTAAGCGATATTTTACCGCATTTGAATATGCAGTAAAATAACGCACATCGTTTAAAAAACAAAGAAAAAAAAAAACCTGTGTAATTCACAAAGAAACTCTCCTTAAAATCTCGCATGCGTTATATTTATGAATTTTGCCTCAAATACTGCATGAAACCGTGCGGTAGGTTATCGCAAACATCTCGCTTGTGTAAGGTAGCCAAAAATGTAATCATGGCTTGTATAGCATGGCTGCTCTGCGTTGAGGGCTCAAGGTACCCTATGAGTTGGGTATTCAGCTCCATGATTGAAAGGACCACTTGAGATCTTCTCCTCCTCCTCTTCTGCATTACTTTAAATTCCAGAAGACTGGATTCAAAGGGCTCCATCCTCTGTGCTATGCCATCTGCCAGCCTCCAAAGACAACTCCTGAGTAGAATCTAGCTGACACCTGCTCTAGCTTGTACTTTCCTGCCTATTTTTTTAAGCCTATCACTTACCTTAAACCCAGGATTTGACCATTATCATAGTTATCGCAAGCTTTGACCAGTACTTAATTACCGCATTCATTAATTTCCTTCTGTGAATAAACTTTAATGCCTTTTTATGTGGTATTTAATGAGCGGTTTTAGCATTTGCGCTAAATACCGCATACTAGCAATAGTGAATTGACATTTTTATTGTCGCATGCGCTAAGTGGTCACGTAACCACCGTCATAACACATGCGATAACCTTTAGTGAATTGTGCCCTGTGTCTCAATGTGGTAAACTGTGATGCAAGGAGTACTAAACTTCAACAATTTAAAACAACAGTAATTTGTAATTAGTGATGATCTGGGTTATGGAACCCTCTCATCCAGTCTGTAGTCCTCGCAGCGCAAACAGTAGTCTCTCAGTTGAGGGGCTCCCTTGTTCTCACGGTCCCTCTGCCGAAGAAGCGGTGCCGATGAAAGTACTATGATCCTCCTGCCTGCAGGATTGACTGTCCTACCTGTGATACCTTCAATCTGCAATCCCTCTTTCCTTCTCTCCTGGTGTGACCCAATATGGCCTGGGTACTCTGACTCCCCCACTGTCTTCTTCACACACGTCCTCCCCTTCTCCCAGTCCACATCCATCCTGGAAAGTTCCTGGGCTTTTCATTATAAAGGCCTTTGCCAGTTCTTAAGCCCTGTACACACGATCGGATTTCCTATGGATTTTAAACCGATTAATTTTTCCATCGGAAATCTGATGAAGCTGACTTCCATCAGTCTCGCCTACACACCATCAGCCAAAAAACCGATCGTCCCAAACACTCCGACTAGCCAAGAAAAATTAAGTTCTATGCTTCTGAGCATGCGTCGACTTGATTCTGAGCATGAGTGGGTTTTTTATCCAATGGAGTTCCCCACAGACGATAGTAATTTGCTATCGTTTTTTTAAAACATGTTCTATTTTTTAACACTGATGGAAAAAAGACCGATGGGGCCCATACACGATCGGTTTGTCCGATGAAAACAGTCCATCGGACTGTTTTCATCGTTAAAAACGATTGTGTGTACAGGGCTTTATGGGAAATGTAGTCTGTTTCACCTTTGGGTACAGAAGACCTGCTATCAGTACACGGATTCAACAATGCTTTGCTTTACTAAAGTCTGAATAAATAAACTTCAGAACACTGCCATCTTGTGGCTAATTTACATCCTGCAATCAGTAACACTGCAGTGTGTTACATGTATTTTAGGGGAAATAAAGCCAAAGCTATTTTAACAATTTATCTTCTGGGGATCATAGAAGTGCAGAGTGGGCATTTTTGCGTGCATTTTCAAGCAGACTGTCCTAGGTAACACCCCCATGTGATGCTGAGCCTCCATCATTGAAGGAACTGAAATAAAACGAATGAAGGGACTGGGCTAGGGACAGTCAGGCTAGGGAGAAGGAAAGGGCTAGGGAAACGTCCAAAGACATGCTGGTAGGTTAATTGTATCTTGTCCAAATTGGCCCAGTATATATGTATATACGTGTAAACGAATGTGTGTCCCAAGCGTGTCGAGATCCTACGGGGTAAAATGACCGCACCAGCCAATCAGACACTGGCTGCAAAAGCGCCTAGAGGCGATTCAGCTTGCATGTGTAGCGCTATACAAGTCACTCATTCATTCATTCATATTGCTGGATGTCTTCCAGCCAAGATATGAGGTGGGTTCTGTCTGACTTGCTGTAGCTTCTAATGCACACTGTGAGAAGCTCACTGTGTGCGGTGGAAGAATAAGCAATTTGAGAACAGGAGAGGAGCCTATTCAACTCTGTAAGACTGTGTTTAGGCTTCTATAGCTACAGTATATTAAAAGTACTCATTGCAATGCAATAAGTTCATAATGCTTTGTACAAGAAGCATACGTTTAGTGATGGGTTAGACAAATTGCATAATTAATTCGTTTTTTCTATATCTATGGTAACAGGAGAATTATTATTGGCCAAACTAAAAAAAATATTCTATTTTTTTTTTTTATCAAAATCTACAAACATGACAAAATAAATAAAATATTATTATTATTTGTCCTCCCAATTATATATGTATATGTAGCACCTTGCTGTCATGTGTATGGCTACTGCTGAGTCAATGGGCAGAAATATGAACATTGTTCCGGTCTATAAGGGTGTGTTTAAAAAAAAAAAAAAAAAAAAAAAGACATAACTCACCCAGTGAAAGAGCATGTATATTTGTTCTGTGTGAATAAGGCAAAAAGACAAATTTTATTAGGCTATTTAATGTGCTGGTTAAATATTTCTCATTTATTAAAAATGGAAAATACCACATTTGGCCACTAGCTGGCACTAAATATCATAGAATACATAGGATAAGTGTCATTGCTAGTGGCCAAATGTTGTATTTTTCATTTTAAACAATGAAAAACATGCAGTATTTTAGCACCATCTAGTGGCCAAATTCCATTACAGTGCTAGTGCTGGCAGGGGGCCCACAGGAGCTCCTGAATTTAACCACTTGCTGCCCAATTCTGGCACTTCTCACATACATGTAAAAATCTGCATGTTTTTTACTTGAAAATTATTTAGCCAAACATTATCTATTTTCTGAAAGAAAAAAATGGTGGTTGTTGTAATTTTTTACGCTGCACGATATTTGCGCGCCGCTTTTTAAAACGCAATTTAAAAAATAAAATATTTATTGAGTTTTAGTGCACATAAACAGAAAATAATACCCAATTGTTTGGTAAAATATAAAATATGATGTTATACCAAGTAGATGGAAGCCTGAATTGAGGTACACACTATGAGAAAATGGGAAGAAAAATTCTGTACGAGGCACAATCGTTCGATTTTCATATAGTGTGTACACAACTTAAGACATACGGATTCAGACTTTCCAAATTAAAATTTTCAAAGGGACAAACTCGAAAAATGTTTCTCGTACGTGAACAGAATAAACAATTTTTGTTTAATGTGTACGCTTTTCGTAGAAAAATCAGACATGAAAGACTGTGCATGATCTTGCTGTGAAACACGGAGGAAAACCTGATGATCATTCGTCAGATTTTCTTATAGCGTGTACTGGGTTTAACATGTTATACTTTAGAATTGCGCATGCCCATGGAATGGCGACAAACTACGGTACCTAAAAATCTCCACAGGTGACGCTTTAAAAGCCTTTACAGGTTACCAGTTATACAGGAGGTCTGGGGCTGGAATTATTGCTCTCATTCTGACAATCGTGGTGATATCTCTCGTGTGGTTCGATCACCATTTTCATATACATGCGGCACCTATGTGTACACGTTCGCATTTGCACGTAAGATGATTACGGGGCACCCTAACTTTTACATTGTACAAAATCTCCTGCTCTAAAAAAAAAAAAAAAAGGTATGGGGTCATGGTTGCAGCTTCAGCTATGACTCTGGTAGAACCATTGAAACCCGAGGACGTATTGGTACGTCCATTTGCAGGAAGCGTTTAGCCCCGGACCAATACACTGCATAAGGACCAGGCCCCTTTTTGCGATTCGGCACTGCGTCGCTTTAACTGACAATTGCGCGGTCGTGCAACGTGGCTCCCAAACAAAATTGGTGTCCTTTTTTTCCCACAAATAGAGCTTTCTTTTGGTGGTATTTGATCGCCTCTGCAGTTTTCATTTTTTGCGCTATAAACAAAAATAGAGCGACAATTTCGAAAAAAATGACATTTTTTACTTTTTGCTATAATAAATATCCCCAAAATATATATTAAAAAAAACTATTTTTTCCCTAAGTTTAGGCCGATACGTATTCTTCTACATATTTTTGGTAAAAAAAAATCGCAATCTGCGTTTATTGATTGGTTTGCGCAAAAATTATAGCGTCTGCAAAATAGGGGATAGTTTTGTTTTTTTTTTGAAAAAATAGGATTTTTTACTCACCGTAAAATCCTTTTCTCTGAGTCCATGGACCGACACAGCTTCTCTATTGAC